>JAANDH010000222.1:0-78586 GCA_011799765.1 Nymphaea thermarum | reverse complement strand
TAGTTAGGTTTTGAAAAAGGGTAACCCGCACTTGTAATTCAGTCCTATTGGGTTTGCGCCGGGGTTTGTCCGGCCGGGTAGACTCTTTGTTTTAATTTTTAGGTTTTTGATTTTTAGAGAGAGCCCCAAGTAGGTCTTAGGGAACTAGGGTGCGAGCTTGGTTCGAGCTTATTTAGCCCAACCGGTTCTCGTCCTAACAGCGTCCTAGTTCCCAGATCTCCTTGAGATACCTTTCTAAAATTCAAAATCCTAAAATCAAATTAATACAATTGAATCTACCCGGCCGGACAAACCCCGGTGCAAACACCCTTAGGACTAGAAATACAGGTGTGGAATCCCTTTTCCCAATTCCTAACTACGGGCAACCTACTACAAGGAACTACAGTGGGTTAAGGCCTTACAAGCGCGAGCGATACAAGATTAACTCTCTGGTAGGGTCGACCTCGGACACGGTCACGAATCCTCCGAATCTTGCCGCCGCTGACCCTCCTCCCGGATCTAGGAGGTACTTGCCGGAACTAGGTATTAAATGTTATTACAATTTGAGTTTTCCCACCGGACAGTCACCCCAGCTTAATCAATAGGTTCAGAATTACAAGTATTGGTTTTCCCCCACCCAAGGCTGAACCTACCACAATTTTTGCTAGAAAGGTTGATGAGGCTTTACAAAGAGCGTGCAATACAAGAATTAAAATCACTATTCTCACTCAACAAACCACCCTGTCATACAATCCTTAGCCGTCCAAACCACACCCTTATTCCCTAGGTGGTCTTGCAGCCCGGAATTCGTGTCCCTGGCAAGGTGCTAAAGAGGGAATCCAGCCGGCTACGTATGCCAAAGGCAGGCGAAAAGCAAACAAACACCCTTCCCTGTTCTATAGGGGGTCCCGAATTTTACCTCCCAAGGCTACACTTGGGGTACCACCGAAGGGTAAAGGCCTGCTCCTTCGGTATTCAGCTTCTCTTACTCCCTCTGGCTTCAAGTTCCCCACGGGTAGAGGTTAAGCCAGACGTCCTCCTCGTTGGAAATTCAGATATAGAAGGCAAAAACCAGCAAGCATCACATTCAAGAAGTTAAGTGTAATTCAACTTCAAGTAGAGGATAGCCTTCACCCGTAGACCAAATTAACCCCGGTCCGTGTAGTGAATGGGGGAAGCAGTCGCCGGATCGCCGGCGGACGTCGAGGCCATCCTCGTGTTAAGCTCCTCTCCTTCCCGGTTTGACCACTCCTTGGCCACGGTTCAGTCCTAAAAGTACTCCAACCAAATGCGAGAAAGATAGCAATCAAGAACAATTCGCAAGAAACATACGAAGTAGGAGGATAATGCACTTCACCGGATGAAATGTGAACCCCTAGGAAGTGACGGATTAGGGAGATGCTAGTGTTGGAAGCGCCAACACACATGTGTCTTCCTTGCTCCGGTGAAGGTGAGGATTCCGGCGAGGTATGTTAACCGGAATCCGGCGAGAAGACTCCTTCCTTTCCTCGGCTTCAATCTCCTTAGCTCCTTCTCTCTCACGGCTCCAAGACTTGTCCTCCTTGACTCGATCGTCCTCCTCCTTGGCTCGAGGTAGGCTGAATGAGATTATCCCCAAATGTGCCGAGATAACCCTCCAAGTGAGCCGCTCCCTTTGGCCTTAGTCAAAGGGTGTCTAGGTTCGGTGAGCCTAGCTTGTTGAGTTCGGCTAAGGTCTCCTTCCACGAATGTAGGGGAAGAGGTTGCGGATGATGATCTTGCCTAACTGTCCACGCCACGTGCTTGCCTCCCAAGCTGCCACCTCGCACTCCCTTTGGTTGAGAACCGTCTAGGTTCAATGCACCTAGGCTGGCTGAGTTCCCCAAGCTTACCTCTCCCTACTTCGTTGGAGAAGGAGTAGGGAAGAGGATCACACAAGTACAACTGCGAATTACCTCCTCCACGTGGCACCTCCACAAGCCGCCACTCAATGCACCACCTCAGCTCGGAATCTTCTAGCAATCCACCAAGATAGCGCCTCCAATCTTCTTGCCAAGCTTTGAGCCACGGTTTGGAAGGGATCGATTCTCCTTTTTGGCGCCAAAGACCAAATGACGGCTGGTCCAACCTAGCGCCGCCAAATGGGCCCCCACCTGGCCCCACGGCTTGCTCCAGCTGCTTCCACGTGTCCTCCTCGATCTCCAGCTGCAGAACCAACTCCAAATGCGTCGCCAAATGGTGGGCGCGCGCTGGCACCGTGCCCAAATGTTACTTTTGGGCACGGTTGCGCCCAAATGTGAGCCGCCAAAGCAATTGACGACCTTGCCCTCCTCTAATGTCCTCTTTTTCTCCTAATTTCCCCAAATGTTCCCAGGGGCAAATGTGAAATTGACCACCCTCGAGTTATCTCTGGCCGGAAGACGCCGGAAGCCCCCAAATGTTGGCCGGAAATCAGCCCAATACCATGATTTCCGGCAAACAGTCCACCTTCTGTACAGAACTTGCAGAAGCAATGTCAATAGGCAAACGATGTTGAAATACCTTCAGATTTTAGTATGATGTAGAGAATTTGATTAGGAATCCAACGGTATAAGGCCCGCCGGAAAACTCCACCGGAGTCGAAAGATATCGCTGCCGCAAGTGGCGGTTCTGTAGTAGACTGCGACAGGGCGGCGGCGGCGGAAAAAGTCCTGTTCAACGGTGGAATTCGCCGGTGTGACCTGGTCCGATCGCCTCCATATTTTACTATGTTGTGTCTGAGGTTCTTAGCTTTCCAACAAGCTATGGCACGCCTTCAAACT
This sequence comes from Nymphaea thermarum, assembly GCA_011799765.1. Lineage (NCBI taxonomy): Eukaryota > Viridiplantae > Streptophyta > Magnoliopsida > Nymphaeales > Nymphaeaceae > Nymphaea > Nymphaea thermarum. The sequence continues at coordinate 75,827 of JAANDH010000222.1, read as the reverse complement.
CCTAGTATATCGTATGGAATAGGGATTTGAATCTGACCTACCTCGGACGTTTCCCTTCAAAAATCCCAAATGTAGCGCCTGAGTGACGGCGGCGGCAGCGAATTTGGGTGGCGGATTCGACCAGTGCACCGATGTCCGATCGCTCTGAAAACTTAGTATGTTGTTGTAGACTCCAAGAGCTTTCCAACGAATATAGGCGTGCCTCGAAACTCCTAGCCAATCGCCTGGAATAGCCTCTGCAACAGAGGCTATTTTCTGAACTTCTACAGAAATCCGAGATTTCTTCTCCGTGCGCGAATTCTCCTTCAATCTTCTTCTTCTCTCCGCGGTTCTCCTCCTTTCTTCTCCTCTTATTGTCCTCGGTTTCCAGCCACGGTTTAGCCTCTTACCTTGATGTTAGATGGCTGGAACGACTGCACCCAGCCGTGGTGAAAACACTGAGTCTCCCGGTGTTAGACCGCCCTCCAAGGAGTGCTGAATGCGCCGGTTCTTCTCCTCTTCTCTCCACGCACTTGATCTTCGTCTTCTTCGCTGCCATGCGATCTTCCCTTGATTTAGGCGGGATTGCTCCTGGATGCTCAAGAGAACAACACCCGTTGAGGTCTGAAAACGGGATGAACCAGCAACTCTCAACAAGTATCGAGGAGGACGATACTTGTCAAAAGGTTGCCGCCGGTCGTCGGATTGCAAGGAGGAAACCGATGTTAGACTGATGCTTGGAAGCAACTGAATGCGTCGGGTTCTTCCTCACGCCCTCTTGACTCCACGGCCTCTACACCCTCCTGTGATCGAAGGATGTGCACCGAGGAAGATGGCACGCTGCTGGTCTTTCCGGTGACGGAATCCAGCGTCCGTCCCTCTAGTCCGACCGACAATGATCTTCACTCGATAGTGAAGACTTTGGTGTATCGCTGGGATCTCCAGCCACGCCCTAAGGACCAACTCCACGCAGTAGGAAGAGAGAGAGAGTCTCGAAAATTTACGTGCATAATGAACAAATGTCAAAGTTCGGGGTTTATATAGTACACCCGAACCGGATCTACAAGTGGTCTCAAACGAGACTAAATCCAATTCAAACTCAAATCCAAACAATGCTGAAATAAATCAAAGCAAATAGCTAAATCAAATCAATCTCTAAGTCTGAATGTGTATGGGCCGAAGGCCCCACCTCGCCCGGGTCCGCCCGAGCTTCGCCATGAGTGTCTCTTAGTGGGTCCGAACCCACTACCCTTGATCCAAGTCTGGATCATCCGCCCTCTCCTCCAAGCCGAGCCCACCAATGCCTGAGTCACGTGTGACTAGGCCCTCCTCCACCGGCCCAGTGTAGACCGGGTCTTCAACACCTAGGCTAAGTGCGCCTAGGCCTTCACCATCTGAACAAGGTAGGTTCGGGTCTTCTTCACCTAGACCGGGTGGGTCTAGGTCTCCTAGGCCGAGCCTACCTAGGTCTTCAATGTGCAAGGGAGCCTTAACCTCCCTTGATATTTCCGCGCATGCTCGACTTGGCGCCTTGATAGCCTCCGCCTTAGTGGTTGAGGACTTAGCCTCACTAAGAATTTCCCTGCGTCCCGCTGCAGAAGCCGTATGAAGAGGCTGAGAGTTAACCTCCCTAGGATTTTGAGGGCTCCCGCATGCGCTCCAACCTGTTCAGTGCAAAACTCTAAGGTAAAATCGTTAGCCTCCCTAGACAATCGGGCGCCTTCGGCGGAGGTGCCTACGTGAGGGGTACGAGTCCTAGTAAGGCTCGTATCACTCTCACAACTCACTCAAGCAAACCATACAAACCACAACTAACGTGCAATCACACCCAACAAAAGCAAATGGGAGGTCTCGGCTCCTTGTAATCCGATCTCGGGCAATAGGCCCTTGAGGAATCACAGAGAGGAGCTATGCCGAAGCCTTGGGCTAAAACAAAACACAAGCAAACTAGATGCAATCCTAGAACTTAAAGCAAAAACACCCTTCCCGAATCTACAAGGGGGACGAGAAGAGTTACCTACCAAGGGCTAGCCCTGGTGACGCGGACAGGCCACGGGGTGATGACCGATCCCCGGGCAATTCAGCTTGCGGGCCGGCGTGAAGCGCGTGGCCTGGACAGCCTCCTGCTGTCGTGAAGGGTCGGCGGGAAGCACACGACCTGGGCACAGGCCAGGGACCGGCGGGTAGCGCGCGGTCGGGCTGCTGCCTGCTATCGGGCGCCGAGGGCGGCGCGACGGCCTGTCGCCTTGGGCGCGGGCTGTCGGGCGCGCTGAAGGGGCTGCTGTCGTGGAGCGACAGCGCCTGTCACTGGACGTCGAGGTGGCTCGGCCACGCGCGTCGGAAGGACGCCGACGAGGAAGAGACAGCCGAGGAGAGGGCCGGACAGTGCCGGGGATGCCTAGTCCTAACTAAGGCTGGGCTCGGCTTGGTGACGGCGGGGTTCTAAGGACGGCTGGTCAAGGTAATTGAGCTCGGGCTGGGGTAGGCCGAGGAAGAGAGTGGCTTAGGCAAGAAGATGGGTTACCTAACTACAAGGTAGGCCAAGGGGAAAGCTTAGGGGAATTGAGCCTAAGCTCGGGTTGAGGTCAAGGAAGACCTAAGGTAGGACAAGGTTCAACTAGAGAGGGGTTAAGTACAGACTTAAGCTAGTAGGCTCGGGTCAAGCAAGTCAAGGGGCACTCGAGGTAATCTCGAGTCAACTAGACTTAACTTAGAGGGGTTAAGGAAGGGTTGACTGAACCTAAGTGAGCTAAGGTAGGCTAAGTGAAGTGGACCTAGGTCTAGAATTAGGACAAGGGTCGACCTAAGGATGAGGTGGCGCGTGCGGGCTGCTAAGGGGGCTAGGTGAAGACTTGGCGGTTCTAGCCAAGTGAGGCGCCGGATCTCTGCCACGTGGCAAGATCAAGAGCTACCAGAGAACGCAAGGGTAAACCCTAGCGATTAGGAAGAAGAGAAATGACTTTTCCTAAAACTAAGGAAGGAGGTGGCGAGAGAAGAGGGCGTGGGGCTAGGTGGCACTCACGGTTCTCTCAAGAAGGGAGATGGCGACACGTGGAGCTGATGGAGGGCTCAAGGAGGTTGCAGTTGGAGCTGGAGGGCAGGTGGCACCAAGTGGCGAGAGGGCTGGCGAGAAAGTAGGATCTAGCTAAGAATGAAGGGCTCGGCGGCAAGAAAGTAGGAGAAGAAATAGGAGGGAGCAGCTCGCGGGTGCTAGGTGTTCACCGCGAGAGAAGACACGTGGCGATGGTGGGACCGGGCTGGCGANAGGGCAGAACAGTCCTTGGCCTCCGGAAACAATGGCGGTCGCCAGAATATGCAGCGGCGACCAGAATTTACCTCTTTTCCGGTGAGGCTCCGAACTTACAATCTAGCCGTCGGATTCCGCCCAAATTACACCGTTTTTTAGCTTTTCTCCGGGCGATCCTTTTGAGCTAGTTTTTATAATCTTTTATCGGCCAGATCTATGACTTTTACTTGATTTGATGATTCTGGTCCGAGACTTACAGGGCAGAAAACCGTGGCCTTTACTTTAGCTTTTCACGGTTTACTTTGGCCCAATTTTTACCAACTTCGCTAAAATCAATCCTAGCGATTCTAGAGAGTCCTCCGCCTTGTGTCAAGGACGATCTACAAGGGGGCTTTGCCGTTGATCACGCCTTCTAACCTCGGGTATGCCAAGGGTAGAAAACAGATGCCGGAAATCCCTTTCCCTAGATCTATCCCCTCACAATGTTCGTAGGACACACAAGAACCGAAAGTACTAACCTTAGAAAATTGTCTCGTCGAAGCCGAGGGTTGCCCCGCGCCTTCAACCTTCCCTATCCTGGAATCAGCCTCTCAACTCCTTTGGGTGTAAGGAGAAGGCACCGATTTCAGGTTTGAATAAAACCGGGATGGGGTACTTACGTGGTCAAGGGTGAACCGCCGCCGGTGAGGAGGAGATCCGCCAATGCCGTGCCTTAGGGCCTTCGTCGAGGACGCCGGTGCTCCCAAGCTCTTCAATGGAGTAGAAATCATCACGGGCCAAGGGGACGCGAGAGGGAGAAGACGCCGAATTCACACCTCGGTGAAGAAGACAGGAGACTTAGAGAAAATGGATTCCACAAGGGAAGAGTGCTACCTCGCGAGGAGGAGAGAGAGTCTGTGACTCAAATGACTTTCAATTTCATAAAATTCCATGCTTTACACTTGGATCCAAAAATACTTATACTAACCTATGTGAGTTAGATCTACAATCCAGATCTACACTCTCTACCCTACCCAATTACATAGTGCGCGTGACACATCCCGCCAAGCTAGGTCCCTTATTCAATTCCCACGGGCGACATGCCCAAATCCCTTTACAAAAAGCAAATGCGCCAAAGGAAACGAGACTAGCCAATCAATGCGTTAAACAAACTAGACCGGGCCTAGTGCCCAACACTTAAAGCAAATAGTTCCAGCCCTTGAGCCTTGCGAGCCCAAGGTGGGACCTCGTCAGGGGACCTGCCCTCACTTCGGACTTTAGGTGTAAGGGTTCGGTCAGGCTTGACCGAGCCATTGCCTAAGAATTTCGGTCTTAGGGCGCCTTCAAGGTTCGTGCGGACTAGGCTCGATGGGTTTGGTCTTATCTAACTCTACGGGCCTAACATCCGGACCTAAGTTACCTTGAGACTTCTTCAGTACAAGCACCGTTTCCGACCCAGCTGCTCCACCCACTCCTCCTGCTGCAACTGATGTTGGTGCTTCTTGCTTCTTCTTGGGACTAACCTTGATGCATTGCAGAGAACGAGCCCAAAGATCGGAAGCCTTGCACTTCCTCTGGCTAAGTTCGGCCGGCTCGGCCCCTGCTGGGCTAGGACCACTAGGTTGGTCCGTAACAGATTCCCCCTCCCTACCTTGCGCTTGTCCTCGAGCACTAGAAGAGGGGAAACGGTGAACTACCGACCCAAATTCTTCCCAAGAAGTACCCCTGTCGGGTCCTTCCCATTCCACAAGCACTTCATGCCTCATCCTTCCCGGCCGTTGAACATACCGATGTTTAAGAATGCGGTAGGGGGTAGGTAAATTGTCCGGTACTTGCTCTATCAATGTAGGCACATCCCCCACGTGAGGTTTCAGTCTGGTCACATGGAAAACTGGGTGTACCTGTGCTGTCCTAGGAAGACCAAGCCTGTATGCGGCCTTCCCCACTTTCTGAATTACCGGATATGGGCCATAGTAGCGAGGCAAAAGCTTTGAGTATGGCTGACCCATTAGGGATTTTTGCTTAAGAGGTAACCTCTTAAGCCATACGTAGTCCCCCACCTCAAATTCCCGGTCCTTCCTTCCCTTATCATATACCTGCTTCATACGGTTCTGTGCTTTAAGGATGTTCTGTCTTAGGGATTCTAAAACTTCCTCCCTTGTACGCAGCTCGCAATCAACACTATCATCTTCTGATGTGCCTCCTTCGTATCGTGGAATCGATGGAGGAGGAACACTGTAGACACCCTCGTAAGGAGTCATTCCTGTCGATGAGTGATGACTCGTGTTGTAAGACCATTCTGCCCAAGGCAGAAACTTGACCCAAGTCGTGGGTCGCTCTCCCGTGAAGCACCGTAGATAGGTCTCTAAGGACCAGTTGACAAATTCACTTTGCCCATCTGTCTGAGGGTGGTGGGCGGTACTAAAGTTTAACGTCGTTCCCATGTTCTTCATGTATTCCTGCCAGAATGCACTTAGAAAGATTGAGTCCCGGTCGCAGACGACGGACTGTGGCATTCCATGCAGTTTACCAATGTACTCAAGGTAGACGTTGGCCACTAAGGGCCCTTGATATAACCGTGGTAGAGGGGCGAAATGGATGTATTTGGTGAGCCGATCCACAACTACCAATACTGCCTCTTTGCCTTCAGATCAAGGCATGGCATCGATAAAATCCATTGTGATGTCGGTCCACGGTTTGGTAGGTACCGGAAGAGGGTTGAGGTGCCCTGGAGGCTTGATTGCCTCGTACTTTTCTCTTTGGCACACTACACATTTCTTTACATAAGCCTGAACTTCCGCTTTTATTCCTCACAACCAAAACTGGGCTTGATGCAACTGAGGGTCTTTGCAACCCCTTCATGACCTGCGGCTGGAGTGTCATGAAAATGATGCAGGAGTTCCTGCTTAAGCCCATAATTAGGAGGGACAACCGCTTTGTCCTTCCTACACAAAATTTCCCCTCTGACTGAATAAAAAGGAATGGACCCCGGATTCTGTTTGACCGAAGCTTTGATTAACCGTAGAGATTGATCATCCTGCTGATCCTGGGCTAATCTGGTCCAGATGTCGGTTTCCACTACCGAAAGTGTCAATAGTTGTTCAGTTAGACGGGAAAGAGAATCTGCCGCCTTATTGTCAGGTCCTTTCTTGTACTCAATATCGAAGTCATACCCCAAGAGTTTGGCGAGCCATCTCTGCTGGGTGGGGGTAGACACTCGTTGCTTAAGCATGTACTTAAGACTATTCTGATCCGTTCTGACAATAAACCTGCGTCCTATCAAGTACGGACGCCACTTCTCCACCGCGATAACTATAGCAAGCAGCTCTTTCTCGTATGTGGAAAGAGGTTTAGCCCTGCTTGTTAAAGCATTAGACATATACGCGATGGGATGTCCATCTTGCCCAAGTACTGCGCCTATCCCGACTTCACATGCGTCTGTTTCTATAGTAAAAGTCTTTGTAAAATCTGGTAGGGTGAGTACTGGAGCTGACATAAGAGCTGTTTTCAGCTTCTCGAAAGCGACTCTCGACTTCTCATTCCACTGGAAAGCTCCTTTCTTGAGCATCTGCGTCAAAGGCTGCGCAATAAGTCCATATCCTTGTATGAACCTTCTGTAATATCCAGTGAGACCTAAGAATCCTCTCAGACCCTTAAGGTCCTTGGGCAGTGGCCATTTTTCCATGGCTAGCAACTTTTCGGGGTTTGCTCGAACCCCCTCTCTGGACACAATGTGCCCTAAGTAACCTATCGAAGACTGTCCAAAACTACATTTGGACATCTTCGCAAACAGTTTGTGCTCCTGCAAAATTTTCAATGTGATCCCCAGATGCTTTCTGTGCTCTTCCTCACTCTTACTGTAGATGAGGATGTCGTCAAAGAAGACCAAGATGAAGTCTCTAAGGTGCTCCCGAAATACGTCATTCATACACCGCTGAAATGTCGTCGGTGCATTACTGAGACCAAAAGGCATTACTAAAAACTCGTAATGCCCATCATGCGTACGGAAGGCTGTCTTTAATATGTCTTCATCATACATTCTTATTTGATGATAGCCGGCTCGAAGGTCAATCTTCAAAAAGAGGGTGGCGCCGGCCAGCTCGTCCAACAACTCATCTATGACCGGTATCGGATGTCGATCCTTGACGGTCACCTCGTTTAATGCTCGATAATCGATGCAAAAACGCCAAGTGTTGTCCTTTTTCTTGACCAAGAGGACTGGCGAAGAAAAGGGGCTGCCACTAGGGCGAATAATGCCGCTCTGGAGCATCTCTTTGACAAGGCATTCTATTTCCGCCTTCTGACTATACCCATACCGATAAGGCCTGACATTTACAGGCTCAGCTCCCTGAGTGAGAATGATCCTATGATCATAAGCCCTCTTTGGTGGAAGGCCCGTTGGTTCCGCGAACACATCTGGAAATTCGTCAAGTACATTCTGAATCACAGGAGGAACCGACTCTTCTTTATTATCTGTCGATTCTGGTACATCCGTGGCTAGAGCCAAAACCCAACACGCGGGTTGCTCTTGTTGGATGGACCTCAATGCAGTTTTGGGACGTGTGGAGCTAGCAAGTCCCTGAATCGTAATTGATTCCTCTCCTTCCTCTGGGATGAAGGTCATAGAAAAGTTTTTAACATCCCAGCGGATGTCCTTCCAAGTTAGGAACCAAGGCATCCCTAAAATCAAATCAATACCTTCAAGAGGTATGACTAGACAGTCAACCTTGAAGGCCTGCTTTTTCACGGTTACATCAACGCCCTTTCCTTCATGCTGGCATTTGATTCGGAGTCCCCCTCCCACGATTATAGTTTGTGGGGTGGTGTCCGTGAGGGTGACCTTGCACCTTTCAGCGGCTTCTTCCGTAAGGAAGTTGTTGGTGGCTCCGTTGTCCAGAAGAATCAAAACTCATTGGCCATTGATGCGACCAAAAACGCGCATAGCGTTGGCTTTATAGGGATCTTGGATGGAGTGAAGAGACTCGACCTCATCAGACTTCTCTTCTTCGGTCGGGGCCTTTTCTTCGGGTTCAGCTTTCTTTGTACCCTTTTTCTTTACTTGGATTTCCTCTTCGAATGAGGAGCTAGAACTCGAGGAGAGTACACTTTCAGAACTAGAACTGCATTCTGAATCATCAACCACCACAATGTTGTACAATTGTTTGCATTGGTGGTTCTTGTCCCATTTGCCATCACACCAAAAACGCAAGCCTTTCCGCTTGTACTCTTCTATTTGTTGGGGTGTAAGATAGCGAGTGGGGCGCTCCCGGGCCTGCCTTTGGTTGGGCCTATCTTTGTTCCCTCCTTGAGAGGGCACTATGGCCCTCTCTCTATTGCGAGAAGCAGAAGAATAAGAGGGTCTCTTCTTCTGTTTGTCTGATTTACGAGCATTTCTTTCTTTTTTCTCTCTTCTCTCTTCTTTTTCTTCTTCAATATTTTCCTCGTAAACTCTTGCCATAGAAAAACATTCTTCAAGAATCTCAAAGCGATGGATCTTCATTTGGCGTTTGATATCCTTCCTCAACCCGCCCTTAAAGGCTCCAATGAGGGCCTTTTCTGGCCACTGTACCATGCTTGCAAGACGTTCGAATTGCTTCTGATAGGTGGCTACAGTAGTAGTCTGTACTAGATTTTTGAGATCCTGGTCATAATCAATGAACGTGGAATCTGCAAAGTGTAATTGCAGACTAGCTCTGAATCTTTCCCATGTAGGGTTAGCCGTTTTGTGGGCAAACCATAGGTAATGGGTTCTAGCCTCGCCCGTCATGTTGGCCGTGGCAATTTCTATCCATTCGTCTTGGGGGACATGATGGCATAGGAAGTATCGTTCTGCCATGAATAACCACTCTCTGAATTGTTCCCCGTTGAACTTGGGAAACTCATACTTGACGGATGGTTTCCTCCGTTCTTCTGACCGAGTGGTCTCTCTTTGAGACTTTCTAGGATGGAGGGGTGACTTATCCTCTCCCTTCGTATCATCATAAGTCAAAGTCCGGTATATATGACTATACCAGGGTCCACGAGGAGTTCTCATAAATTCACTATTAGGCTCGGCCTGGTTTTTGACTGGTGGGGGTCCCATTAGTTTGGCCCCCTGGTTGCTCGTTTCCACATGTGAAAGGTTGTTGGGATTGATTTCAGTGTCGGTTTGATGGCCAGGTCCTCCCATCACACCTTTTCCTTTATCCGGGCCCTGAATAGCCCTCTCCGCTGTTTGAGTTTGGTTAATGGCTATTTGTCTGAACATAGCCCTAACCTCCTCCATTTCCTTCTGGCGGTCAAGATTTTGTCTATCTAGATCTCTTTTGCGAAAGTGTTCCGCCTTGTTCCAATCACTTCGCATTTCTGCCAACTCTTTCTCTATGGTTAATATTCGTTCCATAGCAAAGAGTGGTACTTGCCCCTGCAACTTGCTAGGGGACACCTCATGTTGCCCTGCGGGAACTTCTTCCACAATAGGTTCATCCGGATTGAATTGTTTCCGGGACGTACCCATTTCATGAAGTTGGGCTCTAAGCTGCCAAGGCAACAGTTTGCTTGCTGGAATTAAACCTAACTAGGAATCCAAAAACTGACACAAGACTGCCACTCTCAAAGAAAACCGAAAATAGACTGATGCTTCCACTGCCTATGCTGCCACGCTGCCGCTGCCGCGCGTGAGTCTGACGGCAAGGGAGACGGGTTAGCCCGCCTACTGCCGCGCTACTCCTTAGCGCCTCGACAGTCCTGCTTCGCTCTCGGCCGGGCTCGTCGAGCCTAAATCGCCACACCCGCCTGGTGTCTCGGCGATGCACCTCGAGCTTGGCTACCCTTGGGTGTACAGTGTGTACAGCCCTACACTTGCAGAAAGTAAGCAAGCGAAGCCTCGTCTACGCGATAGAAAACGCGAAACTGTGAAGACCTAAAACTGACTGACACTGAAAATCGAGAATACCAACTGACTAGAATACCCTACCGAAGACCAAAGCTGAATTTTGTCCTTCTGAACTCCCCTTTGAAGCTGAATCTTCGTGGGTCGGTGCTCAAACTGACAGAATTAATCCCAAGGTAGCTCTGATACCAATTGTTAGGCACGAACCCGGTTGGGCTAGAAAGTCCGAACCAAGTGCGTCCTAGTTCCCAGATCTCCTTGAGATACCTTTCTAAAATTCAAAATCCTAAAATCAAATTAATACAATTGAATCTACCCAGCCGGACAAACCCCGGCGCAAACACCCTTAGGACTGGAAATACAGGTGCGGAATCCCTTTTCCCAATTCCTAACTACGGGCAACCTACTACAAGGAACTACAGTGGGTTAAGGCCTTACAAGCGCGAGCGATACAAGATTAACTCTCACAACTCACTCAAGCAAACCATACAAACCACCAAACCACAACTAACGTGCAATCACACCCAACAAAAGCAAATGGGAGATCTCGGCTCCTTGTAATCCGATCTCGGGCAATAGGCCCTTGAGGAATCACAGAGAGGAGCTATGCCGAAGCCTTGGGCTAAAACAAAACACAAGCAAACTAGATGCAATCCTAGAACATAAAGCAAAAACACCCTTCCCGAATCTACAAGGGGGACGAGAAGAGTTACCTACCAAGGGCTAGCCTTGGTGACGCGGACAGGCCACGGGGTGATGACCTATCCCCGGGCAATTCAGCTCGCGGGCCGGCGTGAAGCGCGTGGCCTGGACAACCTCCTGCTGTCGTGAAGGGTCGGCGGGAAGCGCACGACCTGGGCACAGGCCAAGGACAGGCGGGTAGCGCGCGACCGGGCTGCTGCCTGCTATCGGGCGCCAAGGGCGGCGCGACGGTCTGTCGCCTTGGGCGCGGGCGCGCTGAAGGGGTCGCTATCGGGGAGCGACAGCGCCTGACACTGGACGTCGAGGTGGCTCGGCCACGCGCGTCGGAAGGATGCCGACGAGGAAGAGACAGCCGAGGAGCGGGCCGGACAGTGCCGGCGATGCCTAGTCCTAACTAAGGCTGGGCTCGGCTTGGTGACAGCGGGGTTCTAAGGACGGCTGGTCAAGGTAATTGGGCTCGGGCTGGGGTAGGCCGAGGAAGAGAGTGGCTTAGGCAAGAAGATGGGTTACCTAACTACGAGGTAGGCCAAGGGGAAGGCTTAGGGGAATTGAGCCTAAGCTCGGGTTGAGGTCAAGGAAGACCTAAGGTAGGACAAGGTTCAACTAGAGAGGGGTTAAGTACAGACTTAAGCTAGTAGGCTCGGGTCAAGCAAGTCAAGGGGCACTCGAGGTAAGCTCGAGTCAACAAGACTTAACTTAGAGGGGTTAAGGAAGGGTTGACTGAACCTAAGTGAGCTAAGGTAGGCTAAGTGAAGTGGACCTAGGTCTAGAATTAGGACAAGGGTCGACCTAAGGATGAGGTGGCGCGTGCGGGCTGCTAAGGGGGCTAGGTGAAGACTTGGCGGTTCTAGCCAAGTGAGGCGCCGGATCTCTGCCACGTGGCAAGATCAAGAGCTACCAAAGAACGCAAGGGTAAACCCTAGCGATTAGGAAGAAGAGAAATGACTTTTCCTAAAACTAAGGAAGGAGGTGGCGAGAGAAGAGGGCGTGGGGCTAGGTGGCACTCACGGTTCTCTCAAGAAGGGAGATGGCGACACGTGGAGCTGATGGGCTCAAGGAGGTTGCAGTTGGAGCTGGAGGGCAGGTGGCACCAAGTGGCGAGAGGGCTGGCGAGAAAGTAGGATCTAGCTAAGAATGAAGGGCTCGGCGGCAAGAAAGTAGGAGAAGAAATAGGAGGGAGCAGCTCGCGGGTGCTAGGTGTTCACCGCGAGAGAAGACACGTGGCGATGGTGGGACCGGGCTGGCGANAGGGCAGAACAGTCCTTGGCCTCCGGAAACAATGGCGGTCGCCAGAATATGCAGCGGCGACCAGAATTTACCTCTTTTCCGGTGAGGCTCCGAACTTACAATCTAGCCGTCGGATTCCGCCCAAATTACACCGTTTTTTAGCTTTTCTCCGGGCGATCCTTTTGAGCTAGTTTTTATAATCTTTTATCGGCCAGATCTACGACTTTTACTTGATTTGATGATTCTGGTCCGAGACTTACAGGGCAGAAAACCGTGGCCTTTACTTTAGCTTTTCACGGTTTACTTTGGCCCGATTTTTACCAACTTCGCTAAGATAAATCCTAGCAATTCTAGAGAGTCCTCCGCCTTTTGTCAAGGACGATCTACAAGGGGGCTTTGCCGTTGATCACGCCTTCTAACCTCGGGTATGCCAAGGGTAGAAAACAGATGCCAAAAATCCCTTTCCCTAGATCTATCCCCTCACAATGTTCGTAGGACACACAAGAACCGAAAGTACTAACCTTAGAAAATCGTCCCGTTGAAGCCGAGGGTTGCCCCGCGCCTTCAACCTTCCCTATCCTGGAATCAGCCTCTCAACTCCTTTGGGTGTAAGGAGAAGGCACCGATTTCAGGTTTGAATAAAACCGGGATGGGGTACTTACGTGGTCAAGGGTGAACCGCCGCCGGTGAGGAGGAGATCCGCCAATGCCGTGCCTTAGGGCCTTCGTCGAGGACGCCGGTGCTCCCAAGCTCTTCAATGGAGTAGAAATCATCACGGGCCAAGGGGACGCGAGAGGGAGAAGACGCCGAATTCACACCTCGGTGAAGAAGACGGGAGACTTAGAGAAAATGGATTCCACAAGGGAAGAGTGCTACCTCGCGAGGAGGAGAGAGAGTCTGCGACTCAAATGACTTTCAATTTCATAAAATTCCATGCTTTACACTTGGATCCAAAAATACTTATACTAACCTATGTGAGTTAGATCTACTATCCGGATCTACACTCTCTACCCGACTCAATTACATAGTGCGCCTGACACATCCCGCCAAGCTAGGTCCCTTATTCAATTCCCACGGGCGACATGCCCAGATCCCTTTACAAAAAGCAAATGCGCCAAAGGAAACGAGTCTAGCCAATCAATGCGTTAAACAAACTAGACCGGGCCTAGTGCCCAGCACTAAAAGCAAATAGTTCCAGCCCTTGAGCCTTGCGAGCCCAAGGTGGGGACCTCGTGAGGGGACCCACCCTCACTTCGGACTTTAGGTGTAAGGGTTCGGTCAGGCTTGACCGAGCCATTGCCTAAGACTTTCGGTCTTAGGGTGCCTTCAAGGTTCGTGCGGACTAGGCTCGATGGGTTTGGTCTTATCTAACTCTACGGGCCTAACATCCGGACCTAAGTTACCTTGAGACTTCTTCAGTACAAGCACCATTTCCGACCCAGCTGCTCCACCCACTCCTTGTGCTGCAACTGATGTTGGTGCTTCTTGCTTCTTCTTGGGACTAACCTTGGTGCATTGCAGAGAACGAGCCCAAAGATCGGAAGCCTTGCGCTTCCTCTGGCTAAGTTCGGCCGGCTCGGCCCCTGCTGGGCTAGGACCACTAGGTTGGTCCGTAACAATGTCCTCAAACCTGGAGCCAGTGGTAGGTTCAAACCCGAATTCGGATAATAAATCTCCAAAGAACCTGATACAGGACTGTTGTTACTGGACTGCCTACGAGTTGGCCGAAGGCGACCGACAGCACGGCCGAGGCCAGACCAGCTGGCGAGAGAAGCCAGCCACAAGGCAGGGCGAGCGGCGACCACGCGCGCCGAAGATGGCCGAGGGAGGCCGAAGATGGCGCTGGGCAGCGCATCGTCGACGGACTGCCGAGAGACGAGGGCGCCGAGCGCCCACGCCGTGCGGGGAAAGAACCCGCAACCGACGACCCTGCATCTTTTTATTGTGAGGCTAACCGGTTTTGCAGGGCAGAGGACGAAGGCGCTAGGGAGGCTACCCAAGGAGGAGCCACGACCAGCGGTGAGGACGGCGCAAGGCATAGCGAGGCTAAGGATCGCGCGGCCACCATTGCCGCCGACGACGAGGGCACGCCGGCCGCAGCCGAGGAGGGCGCTTACAGCGACGCCGTGAGCGAGGGGTGCCCAGCCGTGGCTGAGGAGAGAGCCAGCGCAGGCCACCAGCAGCCAAGGGAGGCTAAAGGGATTGAAGCCTCACGCCCCGCCAGCACGCCTACTGCAGGCGAGGCTAAACCGTCAGCCACAGGACTTCATGATCAAGGGCTTGACCAAGGTGAGGCTACCCAGCCCACCCAGGCGAAGACACGCGTACTCGAGCGGAGTGAGGAGGGCCCCACAGAGGAAACTCAGCTTGCTGAACATGCTGGACACATCACAGGGACACATCGTTCCGGACAGGGAACATCAGAGCCCAGACAAACAAACAGTGGACGGACAGACTGGACAGGAACAGGAGCAGTCTAGGCGTTCAGAACAGAGACAGAACAGAGTGACGGGGCGGACAACCACATGACAGACACAGGGGATGTTCAGGCGTCCAGAACAGAGACAGTCCAGAGAAACGAGACGGGGGAGACGAAGGCCGTCTAGGTCGAGTCTAGACGAAGTGGGTTAGACCCAGGCTAAGCATCACGGCAGCACCTACGGGCAGTAAGGAGAACCAAGTTTGAAATTGGGGAAACGCATGAAACAAGGTGATCTGACTTTCCATTTCCGTTCTAGTTTGTTGTTCTTGTACTTATGTTGATGTTTAACCCTTAGAATCTCATTTGTTTGGAGACATTCGGCTGAATTCCTCTCTCGAAGCTCTGTTCCTGCTGAAGGACCGACAGAGCTGAATCGCAGGACCCCAGCTCACCAATCTTTCAACGAGTGGCCTAAGGAGGGCTGCTTTGGCTTCAATATTTTGGGCGTCTATTTCTGGAGGTGTCTGCTCCCTTTAATCCAAATTTCGGGATTGTTGGACATCAGACCTGGCGTGGGCGATTTTTTGAAGTCAGGCTGTTCTGAACTCGCTGGCAGACTGTTCTGTTCCTAGACAACGGCTGTTCACTGAGACAGTCCAGCCTCTTCCTCCTTCAACGAGTCATACCTAGAGGGCTTGGTTTGCAACGAAATTTTGGGCGTCCCTTCATAACCATCAGAGGCATCTTCAGTCCAAATTTCAGGTCATTGCGACATATGGTTGAGTTTTAGTGAATTTTTGAAGGTCTGGTCACCTTGTGCAGACAGAACGTTAGCCTGAGAAGCAGGGAGCAATAGGTGTCCAGGACAGCGCGCGTGCTTCGGCGTTAATCGAAGCCAGCCTCACCCCATCTTCTTCATGCTCCTGGGGTTTAATATCTGATCCAGTGATGCCTCTCCACATTCTTATCCTTACACTTATTCTCTTTGATATCTGTTGACTGCGTTGTTCTTGTGGGAGGTCGTTTGCAGCCGAAGTGTGAAGCCGGTTTGCGACCGAAGGAGCTCTCTCCAGCTTGGTTCGAGTTCAGTTGGGAGACATAGCTTACACCGGGCTAAGCGGTGCTTGCATCCCCCAAACTTCATCAAAGAACATGGGTTAAATGTTCTCACGGTGATGTCTCCTAACATTACTTGGAAATATTATGTTTCCTTGTTATTCTAGACAGTGATCTCTCGTTTGTGCTTTGGTGTTATTGCTGAGAAGAGGGAGCAGCTGCAGCAACCGTGGGCTGAGCTGATTCCGGGAGAAGGAAGGGTGTGTTCTATCACCTAAATAGTGCTTGCTTCCCCCTACTTCGTCAACGCACTAGGGGTTCTCAAATGTCCAGCTAAGTGCATTCCCTTCTCCCCACTATAAGTCATCGAAATCCATTGCAGTGACTTTCCTGTTTTCGTCTTGAGCAAGGAGGAGAGACCATCTTGATCGGGCGCCTCGCTTGCGGAGATCGACGTGCTGAGTACCAAGGAGTGGCCTTTCTCCCTTGGTGATATCGCTGGACTTGCTCCAGCCAGGTAGGCACCCGAATCACCCTATAGATCGAGGGTGGGTGCTTTTGCTTTCAGCCCAGCCAACCCGGCGTGTAATCGGCAGGGTTACGTCCAAGGCCCGTAGGCTAAGGACACGAACCCGGATTACAGACCTTCCTAAGGTGCATGGTGATGGTTTGCACGACTTAGGGATTGTATGAGTGGTTTGGATGTATGTGAATGTATGGCTGAGTGAGGAATGAGATAATTTTGTATGTGATGCTTGTAAAGCCTAAAACCCACATTGTTGTAGTAGGCTTAGACCTAGCTTAGCGTGGGGGTAAATCCATTCCTTGTATCTCTACCTAAGGGCATTTTAGGCTGGGATTGTGTCCAGCCGGGTGAAAATTTTGTAAGGCCAAGCTTGGGCCATTTTAATTTACCACTAAGTGATCTTGGGAGGTTGCGGTCGTCGCCTCTTCGAGGCTCCTCAAGGCAGGCCGTAACAGTTTGGTATGAGAGCGACTTAGTGAACATTCTCAGCTCAGATTTAATCAGATTGAGCAGCACGGTATAGCAGTTGTTAGCAGCTAGTGGCACTCGGTTATTCAGCTTTTGGGTTGTGTGAGACAGCTATGGGCCGTAAGGACAAGCAGCCGGCTAAGGAAGCCGACCCCGCCGACGTAGTTGAGGAGATAGTCACGATGACCAGCCTAGAACCACAACCGGTCATCCCTCCATCAGAATTAAGTGTTTTAATAAACTCCATTCACCAACTTACAGCCCAACAATCGGCCCTAATGAAAGAAAACCAAGCCATACATGAATGAGGAGGAGATGAGGGCCCAACATGAGAAAATGAACGAAAGGATAGACCAAATAGAAAGGAGGTCTTTGAGTGTGTCGGTTCATGGCCCAAACATAGTCCCTCCACCAACTAATCATGGTTCACCCGGGCCTTCACATGAGGCTCCAAAAGAAGCAACCACCATGAGTGTGCCCGACCTCTTAAAAGGGCTACAACATCTACTATCTCAAGCAACGGGATCCCAAGGCGTTGGCGCCATTCAACTAGGTGAAGAACATCCTACATCTCGGAGAGGGGGAGCCCAAGACTTACCAGATCCTCCTCCTAGACCAGCCGAAGGAGACACTTATGATTATCGGCAAGGGGCTGTTAGGTTCCCTAGACCCCCACCTGCACAACAAAGGGGCCGTCTAGACTCTCAAAGCGAAACCGACGAGTTTGAAGAAGCCTTTGAAGACTTCCATGATGAGGAGGGTTATCCGGCACGTAGGGGGCAGTTTGCTCGAAGAGGGAGGAACCGTAGGGTGCGCCAAGAGAGACCAAGGGAAGAGGCACCCATGCCTCACCCAAGTATGGAATGCCCAACCTTTAATGGGACGAAAGTAAGGGATTGGGTGTGCAAGGTGGAGAAATATTTTCAATGTCAAAGAATAGCCCACGAACACAAAATCGACCGAGCCATGATGCATTTTGAGGACAAAGCTCTTCAATGGTACCAATACACCATGAGGAAGACACCAAACCAAGATTGGGACCAATTCCGGGCCGGTTTGATAGAGAAGTTTGAACGAGCTGGCCAAAGAGATTTTAATGTTCAGCTAAGTAGCCTAAGGCAAACGGGATTCGTGATAGATTACCAAGATCAATTCGAGAGGCTATATTGTCTAGTCGAAGATTGGAACGATGATGCACTCGTGGGAGTTTTTATTGTGGGTTTACAACCCGAAATACGTTTGGCAGTCCAAACACAACCGTCAAGGGATCTTCGAGTATGCATGAAGGTGGCTAGGGATAAACAAGAGAAAATAGAGTTGAAACGCTCTATAAGAAGAGAAATTAAGGGCCATGACTCACACCGAGCCAAACCCCCTATGAGCATCAGAAGAGTCTTTAAGAAGAAGGACCTACCTCCTCCCAAGTTTACCCCACGGAAGATCACTAATATAACTAAAGAAGAACGGGACCGCCGTTTCCAACAAGGGTTGTGCTATAATTGTGAAGAAAAATACCAAAAGGGGCACGTGTGCAAGGTAATGCGGGTTTACGTGGTCTTGGAAGAAGGAGAAGAGCCACCGATCATAGAAGACTCTAGTGAAGAAGAGGAAGTACCAGCCGAAGTTTTGGTTGAGGCAGCCGTGGGTGAAGAGAAGTCATGCTATTCGTTGACGGACCCAACCAAGGCTCAGTCCATGAGGGTTAAGGGATATGTTAACAAGAAAATGGTGGTGGTCCTCCTTGATTCGGGGGCCACACACAACTTCATAAGCCTAGAAGCAGCTCAAGACTCAGGGTGCCCCATTGAACCCGAAGATCCCTTCTCGGTTATGGTGGGAGATGGCGCTAGACTCTATTGCAAGGGGCAATGTAAAGACTAGGAGGTCACGATGCAAAAGGTACCGTTCAAGGTGGGGTTGATATTGTTTTAGGCGTTCAATGGCTAGAAACGTTGGGCATCATTCATTGGGACTTCGCCAATTTGTGGATGAGCTTCCCTAAGGAGGGTGGCGATGAGAGGATTACGTTGACAGCCATGGGGTCTAGCGTCAAACCACGGGCAGCCCTCAAGGCATTGGTAGCACAACAGCCCGCCTATTGGTTGGTGTCCATGGCCACCGATGTACCAGTCAAAGAAGAAACAAAAGAGGTAGTCCCACCAGAAATTCAACTTGTATTGGATGAGTTTACCGATATATTTGAGGAACCGACCGGTTTGCCCCCTAAACGGTCCTACGATCATCAAATCAATCTCTCACATGGGACGGAGCCCATCAATGTTAGACCATACCGGTATGGGTTCACCCAAAAATCTGAAATAGAGCGCTTGGTAAAGGAGATGATGGACGGTGGAATAACAAGACCAAGTGCTAGCCCTTTTTCATCCCCGGTCCTCCTTGTGAAGAAGAAGGATGGATCGTTGCGTGGATTATAGGGTCCTTAATGATGCCACCATCAAGGATCGTCATCCAATCCCGGTAATAGACGAGTTATTGGATGAACTTGCCAGGTCTTCTATCTTCTCAAAGCTAGATCTCCGTGCCGGTTACCACCAAATAAGGATGGAAGGAAAGGATGTTTACAAAACAGCATTTCGCACCCACGATGGCCACTATGAATTCCTTGTCATGCCGTTTGGACTCACCAACGCACCGGCTACATTCCAACGGTGCATGAATGACTTGTTTAGATGCCACCTCCGAGACTTTGTTTTGGTCTTCTTCGATGACATCCTCGTGTATAGCAAGAGTGTGGAACAACACGCCAAGCATCTAAGGCAAGTCCTTCAAATTTTGAGAAATAACACTCTATACTCAAGCGATCCAAGTGCAATTTTGGGCAAGACTCCATCGGCTATCTTGGACATATTGTGTCCAAAGAAGGGGTTAGGGCAGACCCCGAGAAGTTCCATGCCATGACACAATGGCCTACCCCTAAGGATCCTAGAGGGTTTTTGGGACTTACCGGTTATTACCGCCGGTTTATGCAAGGCTATGGCACGATAGCCTCACCCTTGACCAAGATGTTGAAGAAAGACTTCTTTACTTGGACCGATCAGTCACGGAAAGCCTTTGACCAGCTGAAGGCAGCAACGTTGGCAGACCCGGTATTGACGCTTCCTGATTTCACCAAAGAGTTCTTGGTGGAAACCGACACTAGTGATACGGGTGTGGGTGCAGTCCTTAGTCAATCTGGCCACCCGATTGCTTTTATGTCTAAGGCTCTTACCCAAAGAGCAAAGCCACTCTCTACATATAAGAAGGAGCTTCTAGCCATTGTGATGGCCGTAGAGAAGTGGCATCCCTACTTAATTGGGAGACGGTTCAAGGTGAGGACCGATCATAATAGTCTCCGATATATGATGAAACAACGGGTCTCAACTCCCACACAACAGCGATGGTTAGCCAAGCTCCTAGGCTACGATTTTGAGATCGAATATAAGCGAGGGATGGACAACACGGCTGCGGATTCACTCTCACGCCTTAGTGAGCAGCTCATGACGTTGTCGGTTTTGGAAACCGATCTTTGGGAAAGGATTAGGACGGCTCAACGAGAAGACGAGAGCCTCCGACTATTGATTGCTTCAGTTCAGCAAAACCCGGGCTCCATACCCTTGTACAGCCTCAAGGGGGGCCTCTTACGCCGCAAGGACAAAGTTGTTATACCGAAAGGCTCACCCTTGATTCATGAATTATTTGAGCACTTCCACTCCACACCTTCCACCGGGCATGAAGGGGCGGCCAAGACCGCTAGTCGCATAAGAGGACAGTTTTGGTGGAGAGGATTCAAGACATATATTAGGCAATTGGTTAGGCAATGCCACACTTGCCAAAGGGAAAAATATGAGGCCATTAAGCCTCCCGGGTTGTTGCAGCCTTTGCCTATTCCATCTAGGCCTTAGGTAGACGTCTCCATGGATTTCATCGACGCCTTACCCAAATCTGAAAATAAGGAAGCCATTTTGGTGGTAGTGGATCGATTAACTAAGTATAGCCATTTTGCTCCACTTTCCAAGCAGTACAACAGGCCTACGGTGGCTGAGGTATACCAAAACTATGTAGGGAAGCTCCACGGTATACCTCAGACGATTGTGTGCGATAGGGACTCCATCTTCATGAGTCTGTTTTGGAAAGAATACTTGAAGATGGCTGGGACAACACTGCTTGCTAGCACTGCACACCACCCCCAGACAGACGGTCAGAGTGAGATCGTCAACAGGATGTTAGAGGCATACCTTAGATGTTACGTCGGGGACAGACTGAACACATGGGTTCGGTACCTTTCTTGGGCTGAGTGGTCCTACAACACCAGCCATCATTCCTCCACCGACATGACGCCATATGAGGCAGTTTACAGCTATCCTCCTCCCTCCATTGTCAGATATGAGGGAGGAACCTCAGTTGAGGACAAGATTGATTGTAGCCTCCGTACCCACGACGAAATTCTGGATTCCTTGAAGAAGAACATCACGAGAGCACAGAACCGCATGCAGCAGAGTTACAACAAAGGTAGGAAGGATAGAGATTTCGCAGTCGGGGACCAAGTATGGCTCAAGAGGCTTCCACTGAAGCAACGCTCCCTCTTGGGCCAACCTTATTTGAAACTCCTTCCAAGATTTTATGGGCCATTTCAAGTCCTACAGAGGGTAGGCAAGGCAGCTTACCGGATAAGCCTACCTCAAACAGCCATGGTTCATCTGGTGTTCCATGTATCTCGGCTGAAGCCTCAACATGAGCAGCCAACAGAGAGGGCCGAGCCCCTACCCCCGCAGCTACCAACGCCGTATCGCATTCTACGAGGTACTAGTTGAGTGGGAGGGGCCTGATAGTGGGACGTCATGGGAGCTGTGGGAGTAGATTCGCCATCGCTTTCCTACTAGAGCTTAGGGACAAGTTCAATCCAAGGAGGGTGGATCTATTACAGGACTGCCTACGAGTTGGCCGAAGGCGACCGACAGCACGGCCGAGGCCAGACCAGCTGGCGAGAGCAGCCAGCCACAAGGCAGGGCGAGCGGCGACCACGCGCGCTGAAGATGGCCGAGGGCGGCCGAAGATGGCGCTGGGCAACGCATCGCCGAGGCACTGTCGAGAGACGAGGGCACCGAACGCCCACGCCGTGCGGGGAAAGAACCTGCAACCGACGACCCTGCATCTTTTTATTGTGAGGCTTACCGGTTTTGCAGGGCAGAGGATGCTAGGGAGGCTACCCAAGGAGGAGCCACGGCCAGCGGCGAGGACGGCGCAAGGCATAGTGAGGCTAAGGATAGCGCGGCCACCATTGCCGACGACGACGCCAAGGACGAGGGCACGCCGGCCGCAGCCGAGGAGGGCGCCGACAGCGATGCCGTGAGCGAAGGGGCCCCAGCCGTGGCCGAGGAGAGAGCCAGCGCAGGCCACCAGCAGCCAAGGGAGGCTAAAGGGATTTAAGCCTCAAGCCCCGCCAGCACGCCTACTGCAGGCGAGGCTAAACCGTTAGCCACAGGACTTCATGATCAAGGGCTTGACCAAGGTGAGGCTACCCAGCCCACCCAGGCCAAGACACGCGTACTCAAGCGGAGTAAGGAGGGCCCCACAGAGGAAACTCAGCTTGCTGACCATGCTGGACACATCACAGGGACACAGCGTTCCGGACAGGGAACATCAGAGCCCAGACAGACAAACAGTGGACACACAGACTGGACAGGGACAGGAGCAGTCCAGGCGTTCAGAACAGAGACAGAACAGAGTGACAGGGCGGACAACCACAGGACAGGCACAGGGGATGTTCAGGCGTCCAGAATAGAGACAGTCCAGGGAACCGAGACGGGGAAGACGAAGGCCGTCTAGACCGGGTCTAGACGAAGTGGGTTAGACCCAGGCGAGCATCACGGCAGCACTTACGGGCAGTAAGGAGAACCGAGTCAGAGTCATCTTAGTGGGTCGTCTCGACCGTATCGTTTTACTTGTACATATTTTATTTATGTCTCTGTCTTTTGTACCGGGACGGTTCAGGGACGTCCCGGGTCACTGTAGCTATATAAGCTAAGTGATGAACATTAACCCCTAAGTTTTGTTTGACATCAATAGAATAGTGTTTCTTCTCTCTCACGAGAGTGTTCCCGGTGACCATGGCGGCTATGCCGTCTTCTCCAAAACCTATAGATTCCCTTCCCCTCTGAGAAGCCCTAGGCCGAAGGAGCTGCCGGAATCGTGAACGGAAAAGCTGTGCAACCAGAGGATTGGCGCCGGAGGCCAATACCGGAAGTGTAGCTACGATTTCCTTCCCTCGAGTGTGTTGGAAGCGTCGGTTCTGTGTAGCCGTAGGCCGGAACCGTGGAAGGAGCCGATCGGAGTGCGAGCAGGTCGACCACGGACCTGCTGTGAGGCATCGATCGGGCGGGAGAGCGGCGGACGTGGTGGAGCTGAGCACAGTGACACCTTCCCTGCCGCATACGACATCTGGCGATCATCAAGAGGTAAGCCAACGCTCCTATGGCTTGCTCTTGAGGATTCGTTCGTTCCAAACAACGTCCCTAACGCCGCTGACGCTGGAGGTGATTTCACCCAGTGTGAAACCCATCATCGGTAGATCGGGCGATCGCCATTGTTTGAAGGATCGCCCGAGTGAAACAACCGACCGATTCCAGCAAAAATAGTCGACTGACAACCGGTTGTCTGAAACTGGAGCCCAGAGGTTAAATCGCACGAGGGATCATCTGATTTCTGTAGCACGCATTCATTCTTGCTTTTATTGTGATTTTGCTATGAGAAATCGAGGAGCATCGACCGGAGAAATGTCACCCTCCATCAATGGAACAGTTCTCCACTCTGTTCTTGCGACAGGCTGACCAGTCCCTAGTAAATCGTGAATCTGAAGATATCGGGACAACCATTTCATGATCGGACAGAGGGGTTTGATTCCGACCTTCCAGACGAATCCAACAAGCCCGAGATCAGTCGAATCCGTTCGGAATCGAGAGAGCAATCGACGGTAGAACAGGCGGGTCATTTTCCCCTGTTTTGCCGCCGACCCATTCTTGATAATAAGTTTATAACTGTACAAATATACAACATAAGTGGGCATTAAAGCAATAAACATAGCACAATGCAAGCAACATATGAAGATCTAAGTATTATAAGTTTATAACTGTTCAAATATACAACATAAGTGGGTCATTTAGATTGACAGGTATGTCGTCTACTTAACATTGTGATACACAAAGTAACGCAATTGATCACCTTGAAGAGGAACAGAAATACATTCACAAGTTCTATATGCATAGCAAAAAGAGAACAAAAGGATGAAGATTGTATGGAACAAACAGGAAACTTTTCCAGAAGTTTCCAAATGAAGATGGTCCCTCGGCAGCTCACTAAGAACCATGACAATAATAGGTCAAATTTATTATGTCATGGCAATATGAAGACACAATTCAGTTCACCTGCTAGATCAACCAGTACATCAATCATCATAGACCCCCCAACAAGCTTGAGAATATGGTTTGAGAAGATTTAGGCTGGAGTCAAAATCAAGGTCGTGCAGAACAAATAACCTGTGACTTCTGCATGCAAATCACCAGCATCCTGAACCTGTCAGAACCAAAGGCTTGTCTACATTGTCTCTCTAGGGCATTTTCATTCCCAACTGTCATGTCTTACCAACCCCACAACCACAGGGTTATCTATGGACGCAGCTAAGAGCTCGAGCTCCCCGACCTGACCAATGAAGATCTGTGTGAGGGCACCAGTAAGTAGTTGCATATGGGGGTGAAGATGGCAGGGGCTGCTCGGTGCCACACCTTTCTGTTCTGTTCTCTATAAAGTATGAACAACCTCCTCCACAGAGGGAGCTGCTCTGGTTCTCTAACAGAGGGGTCTATATCTTCACTTCTCTAACAGAAACTCCGAATGCTGGTTGTTTTCTTTCCCGAGGGACTTTTCAAAAACATTAGCAAACTTAATGATCGGAATCATCACATCATCAACAGAAGTTTTGCAAACAAATTAAACAGAATAGGAGAAGTGATGAAATTAAAGTTACAAGAGTATTTCTTCACTAAGAAAAGGAATTAAATCAGTTTGAAATTGTTTGCTTTGCTCTAACTAAATTAGTTCAATGGTAATTTTATCATTCTCACGAAATTAAAGTTACACAGAGTATTTTTTCACTAAGCAAAGTAATTAAATCAGTTTAAAACCTTTGCTTTGCTGAAAATAAATTAGTTCAATGGTAATTTTAACATTCTCACGCTTTCTATGACTTCGTCTAAAGAAAATACTGCCACTGACCTGATCAATTCCTCTAAAGAAAATACTGCCACTGACCTGATCAATTGGGTTTCCTTGGATTATAACTACGAAGACTTCGACTGTTATCCCTTTTGATCTATCCACTTTAGCTTGTGTCCAAAATTTATTGTTCCGAGTCCCCAGCCTGATGCTTCATGTAAGCAGTGGAACCTGAAAAGGTCAAAACTAGAATCAGATATCAGTATTTCTCATGCTTATAGGAAGATATGAGATATGACTTCTCACTATGAGTAAAAAAGTAAAGCCAAAATCAGAATGAAAAATGAATAAGTAATCTGAAAAGTAAAATTTGGGGATGACTGGCTGAGAAAATCAGGAAAAAGCATTTCACACTCAGAAAATCAGGAAATGATCTCTCTCGAATTCAGATCTCCTAATTCTTTTACAGAAGGACAATTCATAAACCAGTTTAGACTTTAGTGCACAGGAAACAGATCAACATACTTCGAGTGGAAAGAGGACAAAATATTGCTAGGAAGAACAGAACTAGGAGGTGATGGGAAATTCAGGCAAGAAGTGAGCATCTCCAAGACTGATGTGCAGCNCCAATCTCTAACTCAAATAATTTAGAAACGAATTAAACAAATCCTTAGCTAGGGGATGGGGCAGACAGGCGATATGCATCATCAAGAAATTAGACACTTTAGCTTCAATAACAAATAGAAAGACAGATTATTCAAACCCTGCTTCATCAGTCTCCAAAATCAAGCAACAGAACTCAAATGAAACCATTCTTGCCATGAATTATAAAAAAAGGTGAAGCAAACCACAACGAGTTCCGGTGATCGGCCACCGTGGTCACCTTCCAGACATCCAGACGAAGCTAACAAGCCCAAGAGCACCCAAATCGGAGGTCGGACGACTGAGATATGAGCGTTGGCCGGATTCAGGCGACTATCGGCGGTGAACTTCTGTAAACTCCGCCAGAGTGGCGGCAGCTACCCCAAATTCATCTGAAATTGTGAAACGCATGAAACTGGGTGATCTGACTTTCCATTTTCGTTCTAGTTTGTTGCTCTTCTACTTATGTTGATGTCTAACCCTTGGAATCTCATTTGGGTGGAGACATTCGGCTGGATTCCTCTCTCGAAGCTCTGTTCCTGTTGAAGGACCGACAGAGCTGAACCGCAGGACCCCAGCTCACCAATCTTTCAACGAGTGGCCTAAGGAGGGCTGCTTTGGCTTCAATCTTTTGGGCGTCTATTCCTGGAGGTGTCAGCTCCCTTCAATCCAAATTTCAGGATTTTTGGACATCAGACCTGGCGTGGGCGATTTTTTGAAGTCAGGCTGTTCTGAACCCGCCGGCAGACTGTTCTGTTCCTAGACAGCGGCTGTTCACTGCGACAGTCCAGCCTCTTCCTCCTTCAACGAGTCATACCTGGAGGGCTCGGTTTGCAACGAAATTTTGGGCGTCCCTTCATAACCATCAAAGGCATCTTCAGTCCAAATTTCAGGTCATTCCGACATATGGTTGAGTTTTAGTGAATTTTTGAAGGTCTGGTCACCCTGTGCAGACAGAACGTTAGCCTGAGAAGCAGGGAGCAATAGCTGTAGTAGACAGCGCGCGTGCTTTGGCATTAATCGAAGCCAGCCTCACCCCATCTTCTTCATGCTCCTGGGGTTTAATATCTAATCCGGTGACGCCTCTCCACATTCGAATCCTTACGCTTATTCTCTTTGATATCTGTTGACTGCGATGTTCATGTGGGAGGTCGTGTGCAGCCGAAGTGTGAAGCCGGTTTGCGACCGAAGGAGCTCGCTCCAGCTTGGTTCAAGTTCAGTTGGGAGACATAGCTTACGCCGGGCTAAGCGGCGCTTGCATCCCCCTAACATCATCAAAGAACAGGGGTTAAATGTTCTTACAGTGAAGTCTCCTAACATTACTTGGAAATACTCTGTTTCCTTGTTATTCTAGACAATGATCTCTCGTTTGTGCTTTGGTGTTATTGCTGAGAAGAGGGAGCAGCTAGCTGATTCCGGGAGAAGGAAGGGTGTGCGCTATCACCTAAATAGTGCTTGCTTCCCCCTACTTCGTCAACCCACTAGGGGTTCTCAAATGTCCAGCTAAGTGCATTCCGTTCTCCCCACTATAATTCATCGAAATCCATTGCAGTGACTTTACTGTTTTCGTCTTGAGCAATGAGAAAAGACCATCTTGATCGGGCGCCTCGCTTGCGGAGATCGACGTGCTGAGTACAAGGAGTGGCCTTTCTCCCTTGGTGTTATCGCTGGACTTGCTCCAGCCAGGTAGGCACCCGAATCACCCTATAGATCGAGGGTGGGTGCTTTTGCTTTCAGCCCAGCCAACCCGGCGCACCCATGTTGATATCAAATCCCAGCGAGCAGAACCTCTGCATTTTCCGACGACAGGAGATCCTTAAGGCATCGTCCAAGTAATTTGATCGTCCTCAAACTGACCTAATGCATTTCCGCTTCATTTGGCCATCATCCGACGGATCCACACCATCATCTGCCTGCGGCAAGCCTTCTGGAACTAGTAACAATGTTACATACGATTTTCAGTGAGCTTTCCACGGATTGCAATGGTTCTCGATCACCGTCAACATGCCTCCTTACACAATCATACCATCGACAATCCTCCGCCGCATCCTTCTGTTCAATCCAAGATCGCCCACCCTGCCTCGCTAGAATGCTTCCAAATCACTGCATTCTGAATCGCCCCCCAATCTGATAAGCATGATTTGTGGGAATAGTTGGAGTCAGTGCTCTCAGCAGCCATCCGCAGTCTGGCTCTAACAAACATGGTATCAAAGAAAATGCTCAGCCGACACGGCGATCAAGAGATTTGAAGACTATGAGAAGCGGCGACACTCGACAGAGAAATTCATCCAAATTCGATCCTTCACTCGAGAAGTTGCCAAGTGAATCAACTGCTGATCAATCCCGAAAGATTGATCTACGTATAGTTTGTCAATCCACGAAAAAATTGTCTAAGTTAATTGGATTTACTCACTGCCATTGACTTCTATTCTCTATTTTCCCCTTTTTGGTGGAGTCCAAGAGTTTTCGACGTCGATTCCGACCGACCGCAAATCCAAAGCGTGCAGATGATCCCACGAGAAGATTTCTGATGAATTTCTGCATCCAACAAGCTATAGATCGTCAAATTCCATCCAAAAACACGCAAGAAACAACTCGTTGAAGATTGCCGAAGTTTTCTGTGAATTTTCCAGCTGCGGGAAGAAATTTCCAGCCATCCAGAAGAATCACGATGGAATATTCCGCTTAGTTCTTCGATCTTCGATGAATCCGCAAGTGTCAGTGCCAAAGCAGGACACGACCAGACAGGCACATCCTGCTGTGTCTAACGCAACAGTGTCTTGCTTACTCGGTGAATTCCAAAGCGAGTCCTGTCTCACCGAGTCGACGACCACAGATGTGTCCCGCTCCACTCGTGTCAGCTACTTTTTGATGCTTACGAGGGTGTGTCGGCGTGTCCCCAACTTTGGAAGCACGTGTCCAGACCGACTTTTCCCGATCTTAGCCTTCTCTGTCGACAGAAAAACCAAAATCTGCCTCCACTTCAGAATGCCGGCGTTGATTATTCTGACCACCGTTTTGGTCAAGCATAGATCCATCAGAATCGTCTTCGTCTTCATCTTAGCTATCTCCTCACCAAATTGCAGAACTTTTGGAGTTGACACCAAAGTGCTACGATTTTTTGAGTACCAACTGTTCCGAGGATTCCTCTGCAACTGAGTTTGAGTTGAGACTCGATAGAGCACCCAGCTGAGGCTATCGACTGGATATCACACTTGTTGCACCAGAGTTCAGTAGGAGAATACGTGTTCGCTGGCACTTCCAACGATCTTCTGGGGTTCAATCGACAATCTGGTGGTGCTACTCTACATCCCTGCTTTGGTTTCTTATTTCCTTGTTATGGAATTCATTTTTATTATTGTTGAATGTGCTGAGTTGTAAGGAGCGACTATTCAACTGAGGTTGTGGAATCAGAGAAGTAGCAGGGAACTCATCGCGTGTACGCATGCGCTTAAAGGCATTTGCTTCCCCCTAACCAACACTAAAAAGGTGTTGGATACAACATCCGGTGAGACTCCTTGAACTAGAGAATTTTTGTCGATATCTCCAATTCTTTCAGTAATTGTTTTCCTCTATTTGCTAGAGAAACTCTGTAACAATCAACTGTAGGCATCTAAGGAGGTTGCAGCTGCCTCGCCGGAACCAAGAGGGTCATAAGCGTCTGCCGCATACACAAAACTGGGGTAGAATAAGTCCTCTGGTGATGCCTCTCCTCCTGATATAATTATGTTACTCATCATATTCTCTAGTAGTGATCTCGATCTATAGCTTGTTGGATGCAGAAACTTGTCAGAAATCTTCTGGTATGATCATCTACATGCTTTGGATCTGCAATCGGCCAGAATCGACGCCGAAAACTCTTGGACTCCACCAAAAACACACGAGAAATAGCTCGTTGAAGATTGCCAAAATTTTCCATCAATAATTGTTCTGTTGCGAAAGGAAATTTCCGGTGATCCTGAAGAATGTGGGCATAATATTCCGCTGAGTTCTTCGATCATCGGTGAATCCATAGTTTCATGTTAGCGCCAAAGCAGGACACATCCAAACACATGCATCCCGCCATGTCTAACGCAACAGTGTTTGGCTTACTTGGTGAATTCCGAAGCGAGTCCCGTCTCACTGAGTCGACGACTGCAGATGTGTCCCTATCTTAGCCTTCTCAGTCGACGAAAAGACCAGAATCTGCCTCGACTTGAGAATGCCGGCATTGATTACTTCTGCCATAGTTATGGTCGAGCAAAGATTCATCTGAATCATCTTCATCTTGGCTATCTCCTCACCAAATTACAAAATTTTTGGAGTTCATCTTGGCTATCTCCTGACCAAATTACAAAATTTTTGGATTTTGGAGTTGACACCTGGGCGCTATGATTTTCTGAGTACCAACTGTTTTGAGAAGTTCCCTGCAACTGAGTTTGAGATGAGACTCGACAGAGCACCCAGGCTGAGGCTATCGACTGGGTATCACACTTGTTGCACCAGAGTTTCAGCAAGAGAATACGCATTCGCCAGTGCTTTCGACAATTGCTTCACCCCGTTAGAACAACTCCTGGGGTTCACTTGACAATCTGGTGGCGCTACTCTACATCCATGCTCTGGTTCCTTATTTCCTTGTTATGGCATTCATTTTTGCTGTTGTTGAATGTAATGAGTTGTGAGGAACGATTGTTCGGCTGAGGTCATGGAATCAAAGAAGCAGCAAGGAACTCATCGTGCGTACACCTGCGCTTAAAGGCATTTGTTTCTCCCTAACCAGCACTAAAAAAAGGTTGAATGCAGTACCTGGTGGTGCTCCTTGAACTAGAGAATTTCTGTCGATAATTCCATTTCTTTCATTGACTGTTTTCCTCAGTTTGCTGGAGAAACTTTGTAACATTCAACTGTGCGCATCTAAGGAGCTTACAGCTGCCTCGCCGGAACCCAGAGGGTCATTAGTGTTCACCGCGTACACAAGACTAGGGTAGAATAAGTCCTTGGTGACGCCTCTCCTCCTGGTATAATTCTGCTACTTGCCATATTCTGTAGCAGTGATCTCGCTTCTCTTGTGGAAGGAACTGAATGTTGCAGTCGGCTGTGAGGAGCACCACCTGGTTGTTGACTTGTTGAGTGTCGACGATAGGAGAAAACGTCCGTCGGGTGCTAGAAGCCATGAGGGAGACCATACCTGGGGCAGAATACCAGGGCACTGGATAGGAGAGGGCCTGCACCATTGGGATTCAGTTTCCTTGAACACACACCAGCTGAAAAGCACCAGCCCATCGCCAACTTACAGCCACAGAAAAGAGGGCCACAGGAACATGGAAGGTTTAGGGCCGAAAGATGGAGGCAGGGCATAGAAAACTGGGGAGCGTTACCACCACGCCGTGAAGGGGGAGCTCAACCAGATCACAAAACCATCTTTCATGAGGATACATCAGACCCTGACTCAGCAAGAGATGAACCACCTCTTTGAGATCGACGATGATAACCCCTCTATGGCAGGGTTAACCTTAGCCTTTTCCATGACGATCCGAGAGGAGCGGACCTAAGCAGTACCATGAATAAAGTTCAACTTTCCCAAGTTCGGAGGGCAGGATGCTCAAGAGTGGGCTTACAAGACAAACCAGTATTTTGACTGCCAACAGGTACCAGGGAGTAATGGGTGTCAATCGCGGTGCTTCATTTTGAGGGTGAAGCCATGAGATGGTATAGATAGAGGTACCGAACCAGCCAACACCTCCTTGGGAGGAATTAGTTCAGGAGGTGATGGACCGATTCGAAGAATCTGCTTTCCATGATTACCAGATAGAGCTGAAGGCGTTAAGGCAAAAAGGGTTCGTGAGGGACTATCAATTGGAGCTTGAGGACCTTGGTAGTATGGAGCTTGAGGACCTTGGTAGTATGGAGCTTGAGGACCTTGGTAGTATGGTCCATGACTAGCCCGAAGGGTCACTCATTTCAAGTTTTATCGGAGGGTTGAGGGAGGATATTTTGCTGGAGCTAAGGGCTAATTTCATTGAAGAAAAGATCTAACGTTTAGCTGCTTATCGCTGATCTCAACCTAGCACCGCAGTACCTAACCGAAATCAGTCTCGCCTACACGGAGCGCCCTGCAAACCGAGCATCTAAAGGAACCAGACCTGCTTGTTCCCTCCAGAAACTCAGCTGCCCCTCAAATCAAGTATATTGCCCAACAAAAGCTTGAAGAGAGAATACACCAACGAAAGTGCTTCAACTGTGAAGAGAAGTGGTTTAAGGGGCACCATTGTAAAGCTCTCAAGATCTATCAAGTTGTTGAGGAGGATGAGAACCAGCTGGTACTCGAGGAGAGCACTTGAAGAGCTGAGGGGGGAAGAGGATTTCCCAAGAAAACAAGAAGAAGTGTCACGAGCATTTTTTCCATGTCGAATACTCCCACTCCAAACTCCATGAGGGTGGAAGGGACCATTGGAGGGATTAACGTGATGATCTTGGTAGCCAGTTGCCAATGCCGCTAAGTGTGAGCCAAGAGCATGCCCTACATTCGAAGTGATGATGGGGGATAGTGGCCGAGTTCCCTGCCGAGCCGTATACGAAGGAGTGGACTTAGACATCCAAGAGAGCCCTTCCGAGTAAACCTTTTTGTCCTGGCCAACTGTGGCACAGACGTTGTTGTTGGTGTCCAATGGAACAAAATACTCGGAGAGATAACACTTAACCTCAAGGAGATGACTATGAGGTTTCCCCAAGTTGATGGTGGGCAGCCCTCCTCAAAGCCATAGACCATCCAGTTCCCTTGAAGAAGGCACATTCCCTCCTCTTGGGAGAATATAGGGATGTTTTTCAAGAGCCAAAAGGTCTCCCCCTGCCAAGATCACATGACCACCAAATTGAACTCCTACCCAGAACTACAGCTGTGAAAGTGCGACCTTATAGGTACGCCATCCACAAAAAGAGGAGCTGGAACGCCAAGTAAAGTATATGATTAAGAGTGGTCTAATCCGACCTTCGAACAACACTTTCTCATCGCCAGTTTTGCTAGTTAAAAAGCATGACGGAACCTGGCGCTTTTGCATAGACTATAGAGCATTGAATGAAGCAACCATGAAGGATAAACACCTTATTCTGGTGACAGATGAGTTGTTTGATGAGCTTGCATGCGCACAGTACTTCTCCAAAATAGACTTAAAACCTGACTACTTTTAGAGTTACATGGCTAGTGAGACATCTCCAAGAGTGGGACCCATGATAGGCACTTCGAGTTCTTGGTGATGCCCTTTGGGCATACCAATGCACCAGCTACCTTCCAACGTTCTGTCTCCATCTCCGAAAGTGTGTGCTGGTATTTTTTGATGATATACTGATTTACAGCGCCACTTTAGAGGAACATGTGAAGCATCTTCGGCTCATATTCGATTTGCTAAGGGAGCACAAACTCTAGGAAAAGTAAACTAAGTATAGCTTTGGCCAGATCGAGGTGGCCTATTTAGGGCATATTGTCTCGTCGGAGGGAGTTAAGGCCGACCTTGTCAAGATTGAAGCCATGGTGAATTGGCCCTTGTCGTCTAACCTACGAGGAATGAAGGGATTCCTCGACTTGACTGGGTATTATCGTAGATTCATATGGCAGTACAGAGTCATTGCTGCCCCTCTCACACGGATGCTGCAGAAAGGGGATTGGGCTTGGTCCGATGACGCAAGGGCGACCTTTGAAAAGCTGAAAACGGTCATGACTACCATGCTGGTTTTATCACTCCTGGACTTCTCCAAGACATTCATAGTTGAGACCGATGCTTGTGAGGTCGGGGTAGGGGCTGTTCTCAGCCAAGAGGAGCATCCCGTAGCATATATCAGCAAGGCTCTCAACAAACAGGCTGCATGGTTCTCCACCTTTGAGCGAGAAATGGTAGCCATTGTGATTGCGGT
Organism: Nymphaea thermarum; assembly: GCA_011799765.1. Lineage (NCBI taxonomy): Eukaryota > Viridiplantae > Streptophyta > Magnoliopsida > Nymphaeales > Nymphaeaceae > Nymphaea > Nymphaea thermarum. The sequence continues at coordinate 42,613 of JAANDH010000222.1, read as the reverse complement.
AGAGAAATGACGTCCTTACTTGATTGGGCAGAAGTTCCTGGTATGCACTGACTACGTAAGTATTAAATACCTCCTAGCCTAGCGTATCTCCACCCCCACACAGCAACGGTGGATCGCTCGTTTGCTTTGTTATGATTTTACCATTGAATATAAGCGGGAAGTGTAAAACTCAGTGGCAGATGCGCTCTCTCGGATTCTCGAAGCTCTCCTCACCCTTTCGGACCCTATTACAGATTTATGGGAATGCATTCGTCTGGCACAAGTTGGAGATGATCGGCTCCGTCTCCTCCTCTTGTTTGGTCAGACTAACCTGGGAAGCATATCCTGGTATACTACACAACGGGGACTCCTCTACAGGGATAATATGGTGGTGATACCTCGCGGGAGCCCCTTGTGTGCAGAAATCATTAGACACCACCATGATCTCTCAATGGTTGGGCATGAGGAGCGTGATAAAACCCGGCAAAGGATAACAACCGACTTTTGGTGGGAGGGTCTCAAGGCAGACGTGACCAAGTATGTTAGGAATTGTCCCGTATGCTAATGGGAAAAGTATGAGGTCACCAAGACTGCGGTTCACCTTTGCCCTTTACCCATTCCGGACAGACCATGAGAAGATGTTTTCATGGATTTCATTGACACTATGCCACGGTCCAAGGGAAAGGACGCCATTTTGGTTGTGATTGATAGATTGACGAAACACGGGCACTTTGCAGCCTTGCCCCGCATAGTGGCAGAGACATATCAGGAATGGGTTGGACGACACCACGGGATGCCCCGCACCATGATATGTGACAGGGATAGCGTGTTCATGAGTGATTTTTGGAGGGAGTACACGCAAGTTGCGGGTACAAGGGTGTTGTTCAGCTCTGCCCGTCACCCGCAAACCGATGGGTAGACAAAAGTGGTTAACTGCACCATCGAGACTTGCCTCCGAAGCTTCGCTGGGCATTGGCCATCCACTTGGGTAAAATATCTATCTTGGTGCGAGTGGACATACAACACTTGCCCACACTCAGCCATTGAAATGTCTCCCTATCAGGTGGTCTATGGACTTTCTCCCCCAACGTTGAGGAGTTATGAGCTGGGTCTAGCCAGGGAGAATGACCTTGAGCGCACCTTGTTAGACCGAGATGAGGTGATACGGGTCCTTCGCACGTACCTAGAGAGGGCAAGAAACAGTATGCAATAGCAGCACAACAAGGGGAGGGCCAAGCGGGAATTCTCTATGGGAGATTGGGTATGGCTTAAGCGGCTGCCCAGGGGGCAGAAGACTCTTTTCGGCAGACCATACTCAGCTCTTACCAAGGTACTACGGACCCTACAAGGTGGAGTCGTGCCATGGAAAGGCAGCCTATCAATTAGAGCTGCCCAGCCGAGTAAGGATTCATCCGGTGTTCCACATCAGGCGCCTCAAGCCTTATCGAGCTCCTCCACCCACGGTTACCGAAGAGGTCCCCGATGAACTTCCACTGCCTCATGGAGTCTTACGCAGACGTAGGGTGCAATGGAATGGAGAGTTGCGCTGTGAGTACTTGGTAGAGTGGGACGGCCAAGAAGGGGGGCCGACCTAGAAGGAGGCAGCCTCCCTTGAGGAGAGGTTTCCCATGATAGGAGCCTGGGGGCAAGTTCCATCTAAAGGAGGAGGATTTGTTACAGCCCTCCCAGGTGCGGCCGCGAGAGCCAAGGTTGTCGGGCATGATAGACCCACTAAGGGACCAGCCGCTTCCATCCTAGAGGGAGCGAGGGGCATCACTGAGGCACTCTCAGCGCATAGGGAGGCTAAGAGCAAGGATGGGATACGTGGCGCAGCAGCAAGTGAGGTTATACTCACCAACGGAGAGCACAGGGCAGACCAGCCTCCCGCAAGGGAGGCTAAGGATCTACTCAGCCAGGGCACTCAGTCTGGTCAGTTGCATTGTGAGGCAAACGCAGCCCCTTCTGTTGTATCTGAGACAGACTGCGACCGGGCGTATTCTGGAAGGAAGCCTATGGGCCTCCAACGGACGGGACCATGGTTGACCTACCACCCGGGCAAGTCAACCCAAGAACACCTTAGACCTCAGCCCTGCTGGTCACAACCACTCGACCTAGCCACACATGGACCCAGCTAAGGGGCCTGAGGTGAGCTTGACTAGCTTTGACTGGACGGGACACGTTAGTGTGTCGTTCGGGACACGACGGAGTCGACAAGCCTGCAACACTAGAGGACTTGAAGGTTTAAAGACTCGGCGAGACTCACTCAGATGTGAAGCGCCGAGGTGGCCGACACCAGGTGGGGGGGACACACATTGAGCGGGAGACCGGACACAGCTCCAGGTGTTGTAATCGCGAGTTGGACCTGGGGTTTTATAGATTCGGATCCACTTGGTAGGTACATGAATCTGGACGCGGATTTTTCAAGGGGTTCTGGATAGGGCCCAGCCTGTTTTTCTCTTGCGGGAATAAGAACCCAGGTCTGCTTTCCGACTCGGGTAGTTTGTGTCCTGGATCGGTCTAACATTCCGATTCAGTCAGCAAACCGGACCGGCCATTAGCTCACACGCGGGATACGCTCGGCTGAGCCGGTCTCGCACGTGCGAGATCGGCTGAGGCTCTAAGCCTGCCTCCCCCCACTGGGTTTTCAGCTCGTGTCTGTGCAGAGAGACGGGCTTTTCGATCTCCTCTGGTAGCAGACTTTAATCCCTAAACTTATTTCCCAGTTGAGTTTCCGGCCATCGAGTGCTGACGGACGTGATCAAATCGCCATTTCTGGTTTCTCCTTCCCATTCTGTGTTCACTGATCGCACGATCGACGGAAACGGCCGTGACTCTGTTCGTATGAAGCCAAATCCTAGAGAGCAGAACCTTTGCATTTTCCGACAACAAGAGATACTTCAAGCGTGACTCTGATTGTCATGACACATACCTAACGCATTTCTGCTTCATTTGGCCATCATTCGACGCATCCACACCATTGTCTGCCTGCAGTAAGCCTTCCGGAACACTGTCACATACAATTTTCGGTGCGCTTTCGACAGATTGCGACGGTTCTCGATCGCCTTCAACCCGCCTCCCTGCCACGATCACCTCAGTCATACCATCGTGGGTCCTCTGCCACACCCACATTGATATCCTTTCGTTCAGTACAAGATCGTCCTCCCTGCCTCGCCTGAGTGCTTCCCGGTTGCTGCAATCCGAATCGCCCCCCAATCTGCTGAGCATGATCCATGGGAGTAGTTGGAGTCGGTGCTCTCGGCAGCCATCCATTGTCCGACTCTAACACCCTGACTGGTGTAATGAACTCAGCGTTACGGTAGGTTTACCCCTCTCGAGCATCCAGTATGACCATGTTGGCCGGCAATGTCACGGCCAGCTGGCCGGCCGCAAGTAGGTGGCTATCACCCTGCTTAGCCTCACATAGGCAGAAGAGCAACTCTTACCTCCTCGACAAGAGAGATCTTGTTCTAGTAAGCTATGCTAAGTCGAGACTCTTTTTTTTTTTATTTGTTGATTCTTTCATTCTTTTCTTCATGACATTTTCGAGAGGACGCTAGTCCCAGCAGACTTGAATTTGAAGCTATGTTAAGTCAAATACATATTAGTCATTATGAGAGTTCATTGCTTTGTGCAAATATTCAAGCATACTTCGAATGCATTTACTATTTTTCTCATATGATTTATTGATGGCATGTACGTAAGAAATAATTAACAATAGCACATATAACATGCTTAAGTTTAGATAAATTAATGACGTAATACAAGTTTTTGGCCATTAGGATCAATTTCTCAGCCATATGTTGAAAAACTCGTGCATCAATTAATTGGTATAAAAAACTGGATCTCAAACATTAATTCAAGAGATCCATAATTTGACAAAAGTACAAATACAAAGACATATAAGTATACGTATGTTTCAAATAAAGCCAGATACATATTCAAGTCTCCTTGCAATTAATAATCGTGCATATACACATATGGTCAATCAAAGAAAAATGAGTATTGTGTCATTTTTGTTATACGATTCCTATACATCAGTTAGCAAAACGTACATATACATATATATTCTTAATAATTGGATTCTAGATCCACAAGCAATCATTTAAATAGATTGGATTAAAATACATGATTTCCGAATTCATAACTATTGGTTCAATTTTAGCATGTTTTGTTATTCTAAGAGCTTTCTTATATTTTAAGATTATAAGTCCAATGAACTCACACAGTTTGAATTATAGGTAGGTCCAGGTCCAGAACTGCTTACAATTAAAGAAATTAAACGTATGCATTTTCGAAATAGATCGTACAAACCCAAAATTGGTTTGCATGTTCTAGTACATATATATTCAAGAGAAATCGGTTTCTAATCTATTTAAAGTAACTGTCACACATAAATATAATTTTTGAAAGCAAATCAAATCCAATATTAATATTAACACTAACATACACAAATTTATATTTTTTAGGACAATTCAAACCTAAATCTGTTTGCAATAATGGACATACCAAAATATATGTACTTTCCAAACAAATCAAATTCAAAGATATTTGCAATTGCACATATATACTTCAAAGCAGATTAAATCTAACTCCAGAGTTATTTAGTACAATTTTTATAAAATAAGTCATATCCAAATTCAAACTTATTTCAATATTCAAGACAACTGGATCCATAACCCAAATCAATTTACGACATCTACTCCATAATTTGGAATAAATTGCATCTAAATCAAAATTCATACTAGATCCAAAATTCGTTGAAGAGCAATCCAAAATGAATAACTCATAAATGTTTAGATTTTGGAAGAATATAAATCATGACAAAATTAATTTAGTCCACACGTTACCTTTCTTTTCCCATATTGGAACTGAACATAGTGGTCTGCTAGCTGTAAGAATATACTTCAATATCGATTATTATTATTATTATTATTATTATTATTATTATTATTATTATTATTACATACATATTGTCGCCAATTGGATGGAAGCTACTTGCGAGCATCGGCAATCCGAAATCCAAAGAGGTGGTCCGTCAACTCTCTACATAGGTCCTCTCATGCTCTTGACGTATAGCCGAAGCTACGGTTACCAACCAGAGGGCTGCAACGTGACGTACGTGATAAGAAAATAAGGTTTCGCTTGACTTAGCCCTAAAGAAAACGAATATGTTTTCTGAAAATTAAAATTATTAAAGACCAAGTCAACTGGAGCCGACGCCAGTGGATCATATGTGGGGAAAAAGAAAATGAATATGCTTCCTGAAAATTAAAATTATTAAAGACCAAGCCATCGCCACTAGATGTAAGAGGGGAAAGGGAAAAGAAAGAAGCAGCGGTAGCACATGCAATAATGCAATCGGACCACTATCTTAGATAGAGCGACGATTTTGACCGTTGATGGTAATTAAAATGAACGGTCGGAAAGAAATCGACCTATCAGATGGGTGCATAGTGTTTTTTTTTTTTTAAAGGGTGAGGCACTGACCCTTCTATGCCCAGTTTTTATAGAGCATGCTTCGAATCCTTTTACGGGCAAGAAGTAGAACGCACTGGAACGTAATATAACAGTGATCACTCTAAAATTCGAACATGAGTCCTTAGAGGAGTCAGACCATCTTGCCATCAAGTACGTTACCACCCTTTGAAGTGTGTTAGTGCTTATTTATGCGCAAAAGCTTCTCATGTCCACAAGTTTTTTTAACGGCTATTCGTGATAAGGTGATAGGCGAAGGTTTTTTTTTCATTCTATTTCTTTTTTTCATTATTAACGTTTTTGAAAGTTAGGTGGTCTTTCTTTTATGAGATACTATTGAGCTACCTTCTCCAGTTTAAAAGAATAGCATCTATTAAAAAAAATTGCACTACAATTAGACCGACTAGTTATATATTATACTTTTACCATACTTTTACGAGTGAAATGAATTCGTTTTGAAGTGTAAAAGCAGCAGATTTTTTTTTTTACTTCCGATAAGGCTGATTCTTTAATTTCCTGTTTAAAACATTAAACACAAATATATTAAAATAAAATTGCGCTCTATTTGATTTCAGATGTATGAATTTCAATGACTTTATAACTCACAAGCCCTTTCTACAAATGAAGCAAATGAAAGGAGAAAAAAAATGATGAGGAGATCAGGTTGACCCGCGGCAGCGACGACGAGGAAAGGTCGTTAAGCTGCGGGGCCCACCGGCATCTCAAATTCTCTTTTGTACGCGCTCTTTTATGAGATGGAGGGACGACTGACTGCCGTGTCCATCAAGTTGGACGAGGAAGTTGCTTGGCACATCTTGTCTTGACTTCTCTTCTATCTTTTTTCCTCCCTTCGCAAGCAATGTTGTTAAAAGGACAAGCTTTTCGCTTCCGAATGCGGAAAGATGGCTCAAATATTTTGAAATTCTTCTTCTGAATGGTGGCTCTTTTTGTTAATTGCCAAATGCAGCACAAGATAAACTGGCTTGACTCGTATATTTCTCGGCTCGAGCTTCAGCGAATAACGATCCTCATCTTCTTCCGGTTATGAAAAAACACAAGATAACCTAAATTTCATTGCAACATCAAGAATCAATTAGACGCCGACTCACACAACCAAGCATTGAAACCCAAAAACTATTACTTGGTCTGCGACTTGCAATTGCAGTATGATAAAAAGAGGAGGTGGGAGGAAGAACAAGAAGACGAAAAGAAGTAGAGAGAGAGAGAGAGAGAGAGAGAACTGAAAAATAAAATGAGAGAGAATCAAAAGATATAGCCGGAGAAATAAAAACAAACAAGCTGAGTCGAGTTTAAACAAGTCGAACACGTGTAACCTGAACTCGGCTCGTTTATAACTCGAGCTCAAACTCGATTCATTTAATAAATGAGCTGAACTCGAGCTGAGCTTATACGAGCAAGTTTGAGTCGAGCCCGAGTTGGCTTGACTCATTGCACACTCTTGTAGCCAAGTAGGTCAAACACTCTAAAATCATAATTTCTTGCAAAGTAGAACAAATTTCCACATGACATTACTCAAATATGTGTGCTATTGCTATAGCTCTCCATTCATTTTAGTTCATATTGCTCTTTTCCCTCAGTAGGGAGCCAGAAATTATTGGACAAGGAATCATTATTTTAAAAAGTTTCATTCCTTAAGAAGCACCAATATATATATATATATATATATATATATATATATATATATATATATATATATATATATATATATATATATATATATATATATATATATATATATATATATATATATATAGAGAGAGAGAGAGAGAGAGAGAGAGTAAATATTTGAAGTCACCTTCTTAAAAATAAACTAAAAAAATGCCGAGCTCGAGAAGTGCAATATATAAATCAAGTCGAGTGGAGCGGACCAGGTGGAGCCATGGGGGAGCCCGCATGGGTCCTGACCCCATCTTAAAAAAAAACTAAAAAAATTACATGTAAATTTTAGAAAATTTCATTGGTTCTATATAAAAATTTTGGAAACTGATATTTGGTCCCTAATCAAAATTTAAAAACTTTAATTAATTCGACCCCTCTAATAAAAATTTTCTGGCTCAGCTTTTGAAACTGACCAAAGTTGAACTCTTCTTAACTCATACAAGTACAGCCCTGTCTGCCATATTGAGAACAAATCAAGTCGGGTAGTGGCTTTGTTAATGTATAGGACTCATAACCACTATAAGTCCGCCATATTCCATTCACGAAGAAAAAGAAAAAACGCAGAAGAAAAGAAAGTTTGCTTTAATCCACCTTCATAATGTGCCTCGTTGTATGACTGTTTACAACTAATAGAGTTGAAACGTAGTAACAAGGGAATGATAAATTGTCGCTCTGTCAGCGGACCCTTCAAAACAATCCGATTTTTGCATGAGCTTGGTTATGTCTTCAAAAAATTCTTTCTAATTCCTTGGCATGGAGGGTAGAGGCGAAGTCAGAATTTTTTCATGAGGGAAGCTGAATTAAAGTTTCTAAATTTTGACTAAGACTAAAATATCATTTTTCATAATTTTTGTGTAGAATAAGAGAAATTTTCAAAATTTTACATGTAAATTTAAAAAAAAAAAATGTGGTGGGGCGAGGGCCCATGCGGGGCCCTACCTTGGCTCCGCCATTGACTGAGTGCACACATTATTGTAAGTCCAAGCCTCCTCCCCTCTTTCGGGTGTATAAGTTTTTTCATGTTGTAGCTGGTTGTTTGTTATGGCCCTTCATAGAAGGGTGTGAAATGAGAGCATCCTCCCATAACACGCACTCCAGCAGGCAGGCTCTGGAGGGTGTCCAATAGGAGAGGAAGCTCCCCTTCACACCTTGAGGAGGTGTTTGATTACTTCAGAATCCACAAATCTGATGTGAATATGACGCGACATGTTTTTGTTAGTACGGGTAAAGTTCTATGATAGAATTCAGTTTCATTAATCTAAGGATCCTATGTAAGCTTAAAATCTACACACTTAAGATCCTAATTTTATTTCTTTGCATTGAAAAAAGCCGGATTATAATAGAAGGAGGGAGGGTCTAATCTTAAATCTACAGGTCATGAGGATTCAAATCCCAACTATCAAACGCCTCCTGAGGCCAAGGGCCAGCCATAACACCCAAGTGACCCTCTTTCCATGTTGTAGGGAAGGAGCTAGAAACTTTTGGTTAAAGGACACTAATTCAAAAAATTTTAGACTTCCCAAATACATGGTAAAATTTTATACAATTAAGCAAATGGTGTTGACACACCAATATATAAATGATGAAATAATATGAGGGGCTACTAATATGTAAATAAATACACTGTGTGGGCAACTGCCCATAAAGCCTACATATATGTGCCCGTCTTTTCCTGTGCAATTAAGTAAAGACTGCACCTATCTCTGTCATATGGAAATTAATTTAACGATTCTGTCCATGTGACAGAGAATTTAAAGTTGGTCCTCAAGTCTGTTAAGACTTCTATATCAGAGTAGCTAAAAAATTTATTACATGAAAGCAATTGTGTATGCTTTCTCTTTTCAGTGCCTTAGACTCGACCAAAACTGTCTAAGTTTTAGAAATCTCTTTATAACCTTAAGTTTGACTGGATTTACTTATTTATGTCACGTATAACAGCCAATTTGTAATTTCCAATATATTGTTTGACATGCACGGAAAGGTTAATCAATTATTTAGCACTAACTTTTGCAAGATGAAAGTAAACCTCAACTGGCTTTCTTTCTTATTCAAAGGCTTCTCATATTTCAAAAATTTCATTTCCATCATCTTGCTACCTGCCTTTATTGGAACTAGAAACCAAGCCTAAGCATTGAATAGATCAAACAATATAGGTAACAAAGCGATGGACATGGAAATTGTAATGTATCCAAGTATCACAGCAACATCTTGCGAATAAATTTTGAATCTGAATCCAAAATCTAATTTCATGATCAGAATGTCCAATTTTTACATTGACATCTGAATCCAAATCCAAACTTTGAACTGAACCTGATCAATTTTCAAAATGTAAATTATTGGATATAGGATGTTTATTTAAAACTCAATCCAATCTGAATCCAAATTTTAATTGGATATTCATATATATCTGAATGTAAATCTGAATCCGATCAAATGTCATTTCTTAAATCAAAATTCTATATGATTTCATAATCTGATGTTAATTTTTTTTTTTAAGTATGATTTTTCCGAACAATTTGATTACATACTGGTTCAAATCATATATATTAACATCCCTATAATCAATCGAAGTTGAGCTCTTCTTAATATAAAATAATATAAAGTCCCTCACATCTTCAGATTCCACTTATCCAAAATTATTATGGTGGTGTTCAGAATTTGGAGAAAATGCGGGCTTCGCGTCAAATATCAAATGAAAACCTGTCCAAGGGAAACCTCTCTTTCTCACCAAACTTCGGTTCTTTCATTATTCCATACTCCTGTTCCCCGGACTTCAATAAATATATATATATTTATGAGAGCGAGATATTTTAAACCCCACTATCCTTCCAACACGTCGTTACCTCTCTCTCTCTCTCTCTCTCTCTCGACGTCAAGCACACGCAGTTCCCTCTCTCCGAAATTTAATTTCTTCAGATTAAACAAAACTCAACTTGAGATTCAACTAACCAGACGACCGACGCTTCAACTATAAACAATTTTCAAATTCCATTTTTTTTTAAATAGCCCGATCAACTGAAGAATTGTCCGAAAAACCAAGCCTTCTGCTCTCTCTATCCCCCCACAAGGCAAAGTCATCGCCACCATCTGACCACCTCAAAGGAATGCAGCCTCCATAATTCAACCCTTTGTTTCCGTTCTTCTTCTTCCTCAATGCGACCACCATCTGCAAAATTCTTCTTCCTTTCTTCTGCTGGGACACTGCCATCACCAAAACAATTCTTCGTTCTTCTGCATAAAAATTCAGAAGAAGATGACTCCAAAGCAAGTGGCACCACCACCACCATCGCCAATGAATCCCCACCTCCTCCTTTGCCTTGTCCTGCTCTCCACCACCGTCGTCTCGGTGACATCTCGCTTCGTGGTGGAGAAGAGCAGCATCACGGTGGTGTCTCCGGACGACCTCAAGTCCAAGCACGACAGCTCCATCGGCAATTTCGGCGTTCCCGACTACGGTGGCAGCATGATGGGCGTCCTCTTCTATCCCTCCACCTCCTCCCCTTCCTCCATGGCGTGCAACGCCTTTGACTCCCCCTTCAAACACGAGACCTCGGGCCGCCCTCTGATTGTCCTGATCGACCGCGGAGGTTGCTTCTTCGCCCTGAAGGTCTGGAACGCGCAGCAGGCCGGCGCCAAAGCCGTGCTCGTTGCCGACGACCGGGACGAGCCCCTGATCACTATGGAATCCCCAGAAGAAGAGACGCAGTCGCAGGCCTATATGAGGAATATCACCATCCCCTCCGCCTTGATCGAGCGCTCCTTCGGCGAGAGCCTCAAGAAAGCCCTGACCAAGGGGCAGGAGGTGGTGATCAAGATCGATTGGCGAGAGTCCATGCCGCATCCGGATAACCGCGTTGAGTACGAACTTTGGACGAACAGCAACGATGAATGCGGAGTTCGGTGTGATGAGCAGATGGAGTTCGTGAAGAACTTCAGGGGCCACGCCCAGCTGCTGGAGAAGGGAGGTTACACACAATTCACCCCCCATTATATTACCTGGTATTGCCCAGAAGCGTTCATCTTGACCAAGCAATGCAAATCTCAGTGCATTAATCACGGGAGATACTGTGCGCCCGATCCGGAGAAGGATTTCGAACGCGGGTATGATGGGAAAGATGTCCTGCTGGAGAACTTGAGGCAATTGTGTGTTCACAGGGTGGCTAACGAGAGTAAGAGGCCGTGGTTGTGGTGGGATTATGTGACGGATTTCCATATTAGGTGCCGCATGAGTGAGAAGAAGTACAATCAGGACTGTGCAGAGGAAGTCATCAAGTCTTTGTGTGGGTGGATTTTTTATGTTATTTTTTAAGTTAATTCTGTCTTATTTGCACTGTATCTGTGATTATTTTCATGTTGGTGTTTCTCAAAAGCAAAACAAAATTGATGCTGGTGGTTTTGAAAAGGAGAAAATTGATATTGGTTCCTGTTCTGATTTGAACAGATTTGTCAATCGAAAAGGTTCGGGAGTGTATGGGTGATCCGGAGGCGGATGCTGAGAATCCTGTTCTAAAGTTGGAACAGGAGCTGCAGGTTCTTGAATTTGGCTCCTGTTTCTCATCTTATGGGACTTGGTCATCATTAGGAGCTAGACAATAAACTTTTTTCATTGGTTTAGCACTGAACCTTTTAGTGCTGAAGTCTGCATATTTGTCATCATCTCGTTCTGGTTTGCAGGTTGGGCGAGGATCGCGAGGCGATGTTACTATTTTGCCCACATTGGTCATCAACGATGTGCAGTATCGAGGTATCCATACTAGATCTGCAACTTGATAATTTCTCATGTATCATTCGTCATATTGACTAATTGAAAGGTAGCATTATTTGCTTACTGAATCCGTCATACAGTAATGAGCAATTATTGAGGTTAACGAGGAAGTGCATTAAGAATACGGTTCTATTAAGGGAAGATTGTTGGTTTCGTATTTACAGTATGATCTTGACTATATCAGTTTTATTTTAAGTTCTCTCATTACTGTTTCCGTGAAGGGAACCTGGAGAGAACTGCTGTTCTAAGAGCTATCTGTGCTGGTTTTGAGGAGACAACTGAACCTGCAATTTGCTTAAATGGAGGTTGGTCAACTGATTCATGCATGCCTTTGTTTTTTTTGACAAAGATTAGTATCTTTATTGATTGCTTATTCCATTTGCCTTTGTCCATTCAGACATCGAGACAAATGAGTGCGTGGAAAACAATGGTGGCTGTTGGCAGGACACAAAAACTAATATTACTGCTTGCAAGGTAGTCTTCATCAGATCTGCTCAGTTTTCAACCTTACTGTACTTAGTAGGATTGTATGTTACTTATTAAATAAGGGTTCTTTCTTGAAAATGTTTCAATGTGTTATGCACAACTACTTTTTATGGATGCTAACCCTTGCTTTCTTCTCTCTCTCTATCTCTCTCTCTCCGTCTCTCTTTTTCTTCCTTGAATCCTTTTGATTCAAGTAGGACACGTTCAGAGGAAGAGTGTGCCAATGTCCATCAGTGAATGGTGTTCAGTACGACGGAGATGGTTATAAGCATTGTGAAGGTCAGCAACTTGGTTCCATTTCTGATAAATGTGTTGATTTTTGTCATTATTGAGATCATATTTGCCAAGAAACTAGAAAGGGTGACACTAGATGGGTCTGTGAGTGCTGGAGGCAGAATTTTATCTTTCTGGAGGGGTGAAGGCTGATGGTACTTTGAGAATAGTTCATTTCTCAAAATTTTTTTTGGCAAGAATTTTCAGAAATTTCAGATTGTGATTTTGAACTTTTTGAAAATCCACATCCCCTGATCAAGGGTTTGAGCACCATGGGTGCCCTTATTGCCTGTCTGTTTAAGAGATAGATTGCTAAGTTCAGTTAGATTCAACAGTATTAACCTTGGTTGATGATATGTTCTAGCATTTTGTGTAAAACCAACTCTCGCCATTGGTGTGGGGAACATGTTGTCCATAGGATATAGAGATTAAAAATGGAGGTTTGTAAGCCAGAGGTTGATGAGCAAGAATCCTTAAACGGTTTGTGTATTTTTGAGTGAGAACAGAACCTTCAACAGTTAGAAATATGAAGTTGCACTGACCTGGGCCTGTTCACACAATCATCAAACAAAAAAGCCTAAATCGGTACATAGCTCTTGTCACAGACTAATTCCTAGCCAATTGTTTTATGGCTGATGAATGTGTTTAAGAAGGAAGATTAGATATGATAGTGAATTCTGAAGTTCCCCTAATCGAATTCCAACTAAACTCCTTGGCAGTTAGTGGAGCCACCAACATTATATTGTTATCCTTTGTTGTGTCTGTTTTCCAATCCATCGTGATTATGCTCCAAATATGCTATGTGGTTTAATTATTCCTGTTGAAATAATTCAAACTGTAAAAATGCTTAGTTATTGCCTGCTTGACCAGTAACATGCATCTGTTTGTTTGTTGTAACCTTTCATCTTCACATTTAACTGAGCTGACACATGTAAAGATGCTATAGGAATGCCTTCAAACTTTTTGGGATCATACACGGTCAAATGCTTTCTTATTTATTTATGAGCTTCCTCTTTGTCAATTTTCCAATTGCTGCACTCTCAGTAGCCACCTGTATCATAGTAAACGTACAATTTCGTTCATGAGCAGAGTGGAAGTTATTATAAAATTTTGTATCCAGGGGTGCATGTAAGATCACATTGACTTGAGAAGTAATGCTATAAACTCATTTTCCTTACCCTGTTCTATGTCCTGGTATGTCTGCCAAGTGCCAACTAACAGGTTAACATCTACCATCTACTAATTTCAAAATTTTGCATGATAATACTTCTCTTTAAGTGGTTTTTTTCAAGTTATGTACAACATACAATCAGCTTTTTTCATTAGCTTAAATTTATGAAGTACGACACTTTTGAAACACTTAACAGTGTTAAAATATATATATATATATATATATGATATACATAATGGGATATGAGTCACATATTAGTGAGCTAAAACTTATACTTTGACTGATCATTAGCTTCAAACCATTTGTCTCTTGCTATAATACTTTTGAATGCATCTCATTTAGAAGTTAACTTGCAATATGACTCACATTACTAGAATTCTCTTCTCATAGTGGCTATGCAATAGAAGGTATTCCTACAATATCTGAATCAATATGAAAGTTTTCTCTAGAAGATGTAGATGGCGAATGGGTCAAGATTCTGTAGTAAGCCTAGTTCCTGCTAAACAAATCACATAAATTGTTTTACAAAAAAATGGAAAAATATGAAAAATATGGGTTCTCCTCTGTCTCTTTATGAGTCATATAATGCATAAAACATGTGGACCCCCCTTTTAGTATTTTTATCTTGATCAGTGCGTGCATGGTCAGACACACAGTCGAACACACACACAGACATATAGTAATCCAAGTGAGCTTAATAATTTCTTCAGTTTTGGAATATTCTTTTTTTTTTTATGTGCATGATTTCACTGCTCCGAAAATTCTAACTTTGGTTACACTTCTGAATTGTATGAAAGTTACAATTTTGAAAATTTCCATATTTTTTGTGTTTTCTTCTTACTTTGCTCTCTCTTTTCTAGCTGTTGGCCCTACAAGGTGTGCTGTAAATCATGGGGGCTGCTGGTCAGAGACTAGAAATGGACAGACATTTTCAGCATGCTCAGTTCTGTCAGCTCAACCCACATACTTAAGAGGACTTCTTAGTTTTTCATTATGTGCTTTAATGAATTTTCTGTGTACCTAGTAGTAATTCATCTTCTGTTACCACATATTTTGTGTTGCCTTCCAACAGGAATCTGATCTGAAGGGCTGCCAATGTCCAAAAGGCTTCCTTGGTGATGGACATACATGTGAAGGTGAAATTTCATGGGCCAATTTCATTGTAGTTCCTGTGCTGCCCTTTTTGGTTACCAATGTTTACCGGTATTGCACAATTGAAATTGTTGTACTATATGCCAGATATCGATGAGTGCAAGGAACGTAGGGCATGTCAATGTGATGGTTGTAGCTGCAAAAACACATGGGGAAGTTATGAATGTGGTTGTGGTGGGAACTGCCTGTACATAAAGGAGCAGGACACATGTATTGGTAGGGATCTTTACAGAATTATATCCTTCTTTGCTTCCAATATGCCTTTGTTTTAATAAGAAAGTCGGATCTCAACTGCCTGATTTTCGCGTTGTGGTAGGCTTCTGCCTCGAAAACAGAAACTGACTGGTTGTAGATTGTGGCTTAATTTTTTAAGAAATAAACCTTTCAGTAGGTTCTGCCAAATTTTAGGTTATCTAATTGAAAGCTTGAACTGCCTTCAGTTGAATGTTCTTTAGGGCTTCACTCTTTTTGAATTTTTATGGCACATAACTGTCACTTGCGTATTAGTTAACAAAAAAACTAGACTTCTTTTTAACACATTTGACAGTTACTTTTTGTTGGTATTTAACAGTAACGGTCGAGATGACAATAATGATCATTGATTTTCTTTTTTTTTTTTTTTTTTCAGCCAAAAGCTCCTCGCAATTTGGGTGGTACATAACTCTATTTGTGTTGGCTGGTTTTGCTGGTATTGGTATTGTTGGTTACATATTCTACAAGTACCGGCTTCGGGTACGCGTTCTTTGTGAAACATTTCATTAGGATTGATAAAATGACCTTACATACATCTTCTACCATGGGATTAATGGTTTGATTCATTTTGCAGTCGTATATGGACTCTGAGATCATGGCCATCATGTCCCAGTACATGCCAATAGACAACCAGAACAATGAAGTTCAACCTCTACAACGAAGCTCTGTATGAACGAGTATGTACTTTCAACTTGAAGAAGAATGGCATTTTGCCAACTATAGTGGTAGCTCCATCCAGTCCTTTATTTTATTAACTTTTTTTACTGTTCTTAGTGCCACATGAACCAGCCGTCAGAATTATTTTATCTCATGTTGAATAGAAGCTGCCGTGAGTAGACATGGAACGGGCAATTTAAAAGTGAACGAAGCCATTAATCTGGTGTCTCCTCTGAACTGAACCTTCTCTGGACGTTATTGTGCAGTAAACACCAGCTACCTACAAGGATACAGAACATGGATTCAACTTCCCACACAATAGGACACCGTAACAGTAAAATGAGAGAGAGAGAGAGAGAGAGAGTCTGGAAGCTGCACCGTTGTAACATTTATTCGTACCTAGGCTTTGATAAATGTCAGCAAAATCTTTTTACAGATTACTATGCTCCATTACATATACATTTATACTGTTGACCAAAGAAATGTTTGGCCACAGGCCCACATGCACGTAGAATAAAATGAGAATGTTATTGTTTCCTCTGGATGGGGTTATGTTTCTGATTATTATTTTTTTTTTTTGGTGGCTTATGCATTAGCCTGATGTCTTGGCTAGCCTTCTTATACGGGCTGAAATTTTACTATTTTTCCCCAGTTCAGTTTGTGTACCATGAGTAGGATCATCCTTGATATTCCATATTCACTGTTGTGATTGGATCTATTTATGAGAAAGATTCTGATCATTAGGTATTTTGTGGACCCATATTGGATTTGAGTCGGATTTTAAATCAATCCTTTTTCATTCGCTGCCTGCATTACTTAGCGGCTACTAGTACTAGAAAGCCGCACTGTCACAAAGAATGCGTCTTATTGAAAAAAGATGCGTATAATACGGCAAAACATAGTCAACTTATAATACCCATGCAAAACGAGTCTTTTTTAAAAAAACATCAAAACAATAAAAAATGTTAAAAAACACATATTATACGTGTATTATACCCTTTTTTTGCGTTTTTTCATATTTTTTATGATTTTTATTTTTTTATAATTTTTAGGATTTATTAATGTTTTAAATTTTTTAAAAATTTGTCGACATTTTCTTGTTTTATTTTCGAGATATACAACTTTGCATATTATACCTGTCTTTTTTCTCGTTGTATAATATCCGTACACATTTTTTGTAACAATGGTTCTAAATTCCATTAAATAAACCAAAAGTTGACTTTTTCTCAAACTCTCTTTCCATAACATTTGGTGCCATCAGATGTACGTTACTCACAACCCTGTGGGGGCGGGTGGGACCTGATAAAAAGGGAACTTTCGTTCATGACCCTTTTTTCTGATTGACAAGTGGAACAATAAGTAAATTGTTCATGAACATAACCCAAAGATTGGGATAGATTTGTGAAACATTTACAAACTGTTTCATTTGCCAAACGGTCGTTAATGTCTTCAAGAATCATCTCTGGCCTGGCCGCTGAATTCGTTCAGCTTGCTCATGACCTACGGTGCATCTTCCAGATCACAGAAATCCAGAATTTCTAACGAAGAACATGAAAGATGAAAGTATATTCTGGGCCCATACAATTACGAAACTCATTTATAAGTCTGGAACTGTCTGATTTGTTCTTCGCCACGGAGCTGCCTTCAACATTATTTTACAGTGGGTAGTCTCGCCTGGCCGGTGGCTGATTTGTTCATCCCAGGGGAGCAGCCTTCGTGTCCCATGGACAGGAGGGACAGGGACGTCCAGTGTGCTACCAGATGGGAGAGAAGACCTTCCTCTCAGTCGGATCCATGGATGATTCATTTCAAAACCTTTGAATCTTGGTCGAGTAAAAGGCTATCTAATTACTGGAAAGAGCTACACCTTGTCAAAATCCAACCTTAGATTCATCATGCATCGTCAAGTATAGGATGTTTACCACTGCTAGCCTTTCATGGTTACCTAAATCAGAGGAAGGTCCTTCATAGCAATCATACTAAGGTGACATTCAAGAACAGGAGCATTCTGTTCCAGCTCCATGGACACCAATCAAACGGCCTCTAAAAGTTGTGTTGCGTGGTGTGTGTGTGTTTGCTATGTGCACATGGACATCAAATTGGATTTGATTTAGAAGGATAAATCTTCCAATCGATCAGTGTCTTGTAAATTCCTAGCCGATCTGGTTAGCCTAACGGTTGAATCGAGTCAACTCATGCTGATCTATTATTGATTAACAGGATACCCATCGTGTGGCCTATACCAATCATCCCCATCTCTCTCTTAGTGGCTGGCCATCAAAGATTCTGCAGATAGTCTTCATAGCAAAATTGAGAAACGATGCTGCTTATCTTAACAAGGAAATGTCCAGATGATTGATTTTCACAGATGACTGGCCAAATGATGCTTCTTTTGAACCTAAACGGAATAGTCAGAAGTTTAGTAGATACCTGCTAATCTCACTCAATGGTAGTGAATATTTAAGGACCAACTATCTCCACCGATGTCATTCTTTTATGGTTATGCTTCACAAAGATCATCTTGTAACTCATTTTTATTTTATTTTTCTGTTTGTATATATTTAGATGTGAATTTTTGTTTGGACCTTGTGAAAGAAAACATTTTCATCGTAATTATTATCTTCTTATTTTACATGGTATTAGAGCATGGTCGGGTTTGATCTTG
Organism: Nymphaea thermarum; assembly: GCA_011799765.1. NCBI lineage: Eukaryota > Viridiplantae > Streptophyta > Magnoliopsida > Nymphaeales > Nymphaeaceae > Nymphaea > Nymphaea thermarum. Next base: position 24,058 of record JAANDH010000222.1, on the reverse strand, counting down.
CTCGCTGTGCTTGCTTTATTTTTGCATCAGATTTCAAGCTTTGTCGCATGGGTACTTTGTCTGTGTGAGGTATGTATGTCAACAGATATGGTCAAACCAGTGTCGGCTGCAGTCAACACTCCCATGGCCGTATTTATCTTTTTTGGATTCAGTTAAAGTTGACCAAGTCCATTTTTGTCTATTAATTAGACTTTCCCTTAAACCCTCATGTATATACAATGAAAATGAAGAGCTTTTGGTAAACACTAAAGGTCATGTTCTTTGTGGTATAACTCCATCTGTTCAATAGGATTTTCTTATAAGATTTTCCGGCAACCGGCAAATTTTTGACAACTTAGTTTTCTTTAATAGAACTTTCTACATTGTTTTGTTTGCTTATATATATGTGCGTGTGCAGCCGTGTCCGGTATCCAAATTCTTTGAAAGTGCTCCACCCCCATACCCGCATCAGCAGCCATGTCCACACCTATGTGACATAGATTTCAAGTAACTAGTTCATCAGATTCTTTCATTCCAAAAAACGGCTGCCTGGGGGATAGGCTTCTTGCTTTTGTTCACACAAATTACCTTTATTCACACAAATATGAGGGATATTTATAAAATATTAAAACAGCAAACAAAAAAAAAAACAAAAAAGAGGAAGAAAAAATAAGAAACTGAGTTAGTCTCGGATTTCCTGCATCGGATTCCAAGTCCCATCTGTAATGCCATCTTTTAAATGTCCCGTTCCAGAAAAGTTAGCGATAAACAAGTCACTTATGGTGGCAATTCATTCCTGCCTACCCTGTCAACTGATCCTTGTTATCAACTAAAGTTGCTACCCCGTTCTTCGATCATCATTGTTTGCTCACAAAACGATCTGCATGCCAGTCCTCCCCCAGAACTTCATTCTAATAAAGTTTTGGTTTCTAGAGGTCCAGAACCATAATCGCCACCCACTATACAAACTTGAAACAACTTCACAGTCTCTGATCATGGTGGCTTTTACTCTCTTATATGCCAAGAGCTAGGCAACATGCGCATTCCCCCCAATGTTCTTTCTCCATGTCTAGCTACCCCACATGATTCCTACATCCAACCAGTTCTTCACCATTCTCGAGCGACCATCTTCGCATTTAAGGTTGTCATTATACTCTACGCAATAGTTCCACATGCTTCTTTGACATTTTTAACTCCATAGTTGCCTGTGTGTTTCCTGTTATTTTCTCATCCTACTACATGATACCAGTTTTTCTAACATTTGCATAGCTTTGGTTCCTAAATTTCTTGCCACACCCATTTTAAGGCTTGTATTGTGCCTACAGGGCACGTCATTTGGCCTATTTGTGTATTGATCTTATCCTACACTTCTCCAGCAGCTGAATATTTGAAGAAGATGCGGTTCAAATCTTTTTATCTTTTTGTGACATGCAACATCTTGATGCAAGTTGCACACCCATTCTTTGAGCCTGCTGATCCAAAGGAAGTCCATCTTCTACACCTATAAACACGGTTTAGCATGCTTGAGTATATATAAAAAAATTTTGTTGTGAAAAAATGATGATTTGGAATGAAAGAACTCAGCTCTGTTTTAGAAATGCTGGACAAATGAAAGGGAGATGCGACCGATGTATTGGTACGAGGATCCATTGTTCATTGCACCTTTACAAACCAGGGTTGAACTTATGCCTTACAAATATTTAGATATCAATCTAATAATGCATGTATGGATTGATGATTTTGGAAACAATCTGATTTAGGAAAATGTCATGTGAAGTCTAAGCTTATAAAAGAATACACATTTAGAAAGCCTACAGCTTGACCCATAGGGTTTGGGAAACATGTAAAGCATTATTCAAAAACCCTTCCATCTTAGGATCCATGCATGCATGCAACCCATATCTACATGATGCATGATTTCAAAATTGACATAGGAAGTCTAGGTCTGAAATCAAGTTTTAAAGATGATTTCACCTACATTTTGAAATAAAATGAGATCTTAGAATGAAAGTTCATAGATGCTGGAACCAGTCTGGATTAAGCGATCATCTAGACCTTAATATTAATATAAAAAAATGTTAAAAATGAGTCAAAATTCAAAGAATCTAAGGATTGGATTTAAAATGGATTTTGAACTGTTGCAAAAGGAATAAAACCAAGGGGGAAAATCGTTTGGAATAAACATGGACTAGATTAAAGAAAACAGAGATTTAAGGCTAGATGACTTTCTGGATAGGATCGACATAGCTCAAGATTTTGAAGTTGGAAAGTCTGGAAATAGATTTTGAAATACTTAGTTTTCATGCCTTGTTTGCTTGAGATAATGATGTGTGTTCCTTATAGTGACTACGTGCAGATGAACCACTTCATGCCATGGTAGCTGGCATGAATGAAACTCATCTTTCTTGCTTTCTCGTAAGTGAGTGCATAACGTGTGTGACGTGGAATTAGTGAAGGTATCTGCATATGCATGATCTTTATATAGATCGTATGATACATGTAATCCTTAATATAAGAAGAAATATGTCATAAAGATTGCAAGCAAATCACGTAATAAATGTGTGTGTCACAAGATCACCTTGATGGCATAGGTTGCCATGAGTAGTGTCTTTCAGTAATACATTCACATATATTGAATGAAACTATATACAATACACCAAGTTAAACTTGATTTTCACATACTTTTGATGAACTAATTCTACCGCTAGGTATCATTGTCTAAGTAAACAGGTTTGAAATTGGACGAAATTTTGGAAATGGGTGTTAGACATGTCGTAGGATTGACTTGAGGTGATAGAACTTGGATTGAAGCCCTAGGATGGAAGATACCAAACCATAAAGTCACTATAGGGCATAAATTTTAAGGAAAGAACACGAGGTTTGGGTTTTACACAAAATAGTTTGTAATATTTTTGGTGCGAGACCTGCCAAATGAGCTCAGCGTTCCTAAAGTCAGTAGCATTGGAAAGTAGACTTGCTTTCCAATGATTCCTCGTTTGCAGAAATCAGATGTCACGATAGGGAGCTATAAGGTCTGGAAGTTAGGTTACAAATGATTTTTGTAGAAGACTATGGAAAAAAATATGAGGTGAAAGATAGAAACAGAGCGCCTAGAGGGGTTAGATCTTGATGAAAACTTGGGAGTAAACAGAATTCATCTAGAGATTTCTAACGAGCTTGGTACTTTAATTGATGTAATCCAAGTGGCTTGCTCAATTGAAATCTACCTTGCTTATTTAGTATATTTCATTGAACTTTGTACTTTGTCATGAGAGGCCTACATAGTAAGCTATCATAGTTAAAATTCCAAGAGTGACTACGATTGGGAATTGAGCTTGAAACGATTCAGTTCAGACCATTCTCATCTTTACTTGGTTCAACAAAATAATGAGCTGAACATGAGTTATCTTACTAAGACTGGAGGCCAATGAGATGCTTTACTTGAATAGGGCTTTCTTTCATTTCAATGAAAAAAAAAATCTTGATGAAAGCTTAAGTCAAGATTAACATATTTTATCATGTTCTCAAGCAATATAGAACATTTCTAACTTCTACTGTGAATGCCTTCTCTTCCATCTTTTTTCTTTGCCTTTATTTTTTTGTTGGTATAAGCTAAACCATGGATAACTTGAGATTTGCATGCAATCTACTAACTACTATAATCATCATTGTCAGTCATTAGATCACATAAAGTCAATAGGGTGAAGTCTTGCGGGCTTTCAGTTGTGGTTGCGCCCCTCCCTCCCCCTTCCCTCCTCCTTTTTTCGAGAAACCCTTCTCATGGCTACCTCTGCTCCCGTCTTTGGCTCCTGGATCAAGAAAGGAAAGCATTCTACGCGCCCCAAGTTACAACAAGAGGAAGCGGCGCTCATCATTCTCAAACTCGCTGCAGCAGCAACATGGATGATCTTGGGGCGAACAAAAAAGTGCTTCTGCCATTTCCCTTGGAAAAGTGCCAAGATCAAGCGCCTGAGCAGAGCTAAGGGAGCCGGCAGGGGCCTTGTTTCCCCTCTTTTTAAAAAATTTCATGTGTCATTTTTAAAAGTTTTCACTTAGCCTACATAAATTTTTTTCAAAAATTATATTTTGAACCCTATAAAATTTGTGAAACTATAGTTCGACCCCCCTAATGAAAAAAATCATGGTTCCGCCCTGATCAAGTATAGTCAATACTGTGGCTGATCTCGACCTGTATGACCATAACTATATTTAGCAAAAATTGAATATTAAAAGGAAGAGCTTGCGTTTCTCGTCTGCTAATGAATGGTAGCATGAACTCTGAATGTTTCCATAATATTAATTTGTTAATAACCATCTAAGTTCCACATGACAATAGCATTTATTGTATTGAAGAACCTACTTCTTTAAGAAAGAATGTAAAATTCAACCGCAATCAGATTCTTAGAAATTAAAAAAGAGTTTGACACTTCACTAGCAGGCCTCTTGGTTTCCTTTATCATTATAATAGTAGAATTATAGGAAGATGAATATTAGTCCGCACTACCTAGCTATTGCTGAACAATTCTATGGAGGAGCAGAAAAAATCTGGTACGAAGCTCCCATTTGCTCAAAGTTGTTCGATCTTGAGTCCTTATAATAAGACGAGGCATAATTCTCTAAAGGAGGTGGAAGAGCAATCCTACCAGAGCCCTTTGGACAAGAAAGGTGTCGGCAGCTACAAGCGTAGGCGGTTGAGGGTACGCTGGCTATCTCTGAACTTAGTGCCAAAGTTGGCCACATCCGACATGCTTGATGCCTTAGTGGAGCCCATCCAAGGGTCCGCATGTAATGCCCACGATTTTCTTTACTTTTCCTTAATTATGGAAAACGTTAATATGGGCAGAAAATTCTAAACGGTAGATTTAAATGATAATTGAAACTGTCAATTTGATCATAAAGAGAGCAGTTATGGAAAGAAAAAAAGAGAAAAGAAAAACTGACGTGATTCATTTTCTTGAAAAATGTTGAAAAATAATCATTTCTGCAGACCTAAACGTTAAGATCTCTCGCTCCTCCTTGATGATAGGTGCAAGCTCCACCGCCGGACGAACAGAAGGCGAAGGAGAGATCTCTCGCTCTCTGGTTTTGGGTGATGGAAGAGAAGGGGAAGCCACCGTCGGTCGAACGAGAGGAGGGAGGCGCTCCCACCCAAATTTGCTTGTGGATTGATGAATTGCGTGGGCGTCGGGCGAAGTTGTGGTCAAGCTGAAAAGTAGCTGGATCTGTGTTGGAGAGCTACAATGGAGCAGATCTAAAGGTCTGGAAGGGGTTTTTCCGCATCGTAGTGATCTTATGAAACCTTTTGTTAGATAAACATGCCAAATAGAAATGGGATTGAGCTTCCCTCCTACTCATACCCTTTAGAGAACCATACCATAGAGAATTGATGCATTGGAAAAGTTTGAATTCGATTGAAGAAGTCAGAAGACTCGAGGCTGAACTCCTACAGGATATTCAATTTCTCAAAAAAAAAAAAAAAAAAAAAAAACCAGAATTGTTGCAAAAAGTGAAATTTAAAGGAAAGTTGGTGGGGAAATCAGGGCGATCATTTCAATATTTTTGCTAAAACTGAGAATAATTCAAGGACTGTCGAATTCTGATTACTCTATCTGAGTCTACACATTGAGTCTTGGGAGTTGAAGTTATCCATGAGGAAGAATTTCTCCTTGACTCGAAATTGAAAAGGGAAAGGATCTTTGGAAATCAATGTCCAAACAAAAGCATTTTTTTTTTAAATTCAATCTTTGGGTTCATTTTAACTACTTAGCATGTAGTTGTAAATGGTACAGATGGCACTGATGTGCTTTGACTTGACATGTGGATTAAAATCCACACAAGCATGTGATTTTCGAGTGGGATAGAAGGCTCTTTCATGGAGTAGAGTTGTTTCACTTCTATTTGTCTTTAGATAAAAAAATATATACCAAATTGAAGTTTTTTCTTGTATTTCAGACTAGATTAGATGCCACGCCTCACAAGAGCTACAAATGCACATATGTAGGATATGCTTGTGTAGGAGCTCCAAAGGACTAAAGTAGGCGTCCTTGTACATATGAGCTTAGTGCACATGTTAGAGATGTTGATGAATCTAAGCCAAACAAAATTCACTTATGCTGAAAGCTCAAGCATAGAATAAGGTGTCTAGAGTGGTTAATTGAGGCATGAAGATAATAATATGACGATGCATAGGATTATGAATTGCATTCATTTTTTTATTTATTGATCTAAATGAACACATTTCTTTTTGTACTTGCATTAGAAATTCATCTTTTGCTCTCTCTCTCTCTCTCTCTCTCTCTCTCTCTCTCTCTCTCTATGTTTTGCTTTTGTGTCCTACTTGCAGGTGTTGCATTTTAATTTGGCATTAAATTGGAACACATGATGGATACCTAGGTGAACATTCATTGACGTTGTATAAGGTACATATGAAAATTTTCAAAAAATATTCACTTTAATTTGCATTTTTCAAGCTCTAGGATTTACTTTTATTTGCCTTTTTCCTATAATGATGGAATAGCAAATTGGAATAAAAAAAATACATTCTAATGTAATGTATTTTCTCTACTAACTCTCTTAAAATATATAATGATACAAATGATAAATTTCACTTGCATTCTGTTTGATATTGGCTTGTTTTTATTTATTAAGTTACAATTATGAATTGGTTTTTTATTTTATGATTAATTTTCTCATGTTTGGAACTTCAAAAATGAAATTGTCTAAATTCTCTTGTAAAGTCCTATTATTGGAACATTTTTTGCATTGACTATGCTTTAGGGTTATGATATGATGTGGAGTCTCCTTTACCAGATCAAGAACTCACATTCTTCTTGAATTGCAATTATATGAGGTATGTAATTCTACCTCATTGAAAAGAAAAAAGTTATTGTTTATAATGAAATACACTGACAAGTTTACATCACTTGGAATGAGATAGTTCAAATCATTTTTACTTTTGGCTAAACTGCAATTTGTGATTGAAACTCTATTCATAAATTATTTGTTGAGTTGTTATTTCTGGAAAGGAGATGTTGCTGGTCGTATTTTGTTTAAAACAGTAACCTTAGGTTTACTACTGCAAATTATTACCCACTTTGCACTTTGTGATGAAGAGGACTAGATCTTTGGTGAATTTGCATTACTTTGTACTCATAATGTTCCATTTTGAAATTTTAGGAATTTTGCATCAACATTAATATATTGGGACTCCTTAAAAAAATGGTCATATTGAATGTGCACATATTTTTGACGATGCTGGAGCACTTTATTTTTTATCCCATGTTACCATCAAATTTTGAAGAGAATGAATATTAACTGCTTTCTATCTAATCTATAGAACACAAACTCCTACTTTCCATTAAAAAAGATAGTTCCTTACCTTACAAAGTATTACAATAAGGTTGTTGCGTCAACTACAGTCACATAGAAGTCTTTTATTGTGCTACAACGAATTTGACTTTCAAGCAAGAAAATGTGTATTTCTTGGTTATTCACTTAGGTTTCAGATTTACAACAAAAATAAATATTTGTTAGATGTTCTTTCCCATGAAAATATTTTTGCTTTCAAAGACTCAAAAAAGTTTGAAAATCATTTCAACAATTATTTTGAAACCATGGTCTTCCCAAACCCCATACAAGATTATGGTTGTGCTGTTTTCCCCTCTTGAAGAAACCTTTCCTCATGTTAACAACAATTGAAGACAAATTGTCTATGATGCTACAACATTGTTAAAGATCAAGATGATACTTGCATAGATTTTGATAAAAGCCAAATGGATCTGATCTTGACTAGACCACTAGACTGACTATGAGTGCAACCATGCCACATTTCAAGGTTTTCCACATCCCCTCATCCTCTTATTAGCTAATTCTTTTTTTCTTCTTTATTTCTTTACCATCAACCTTTTCTTGAATTGTGCCCATGAAGAACCATGAAATGACGACATGACCATGAAAGAAGATAGATGATTTGATGCGATGCAAGCTAAGTTAACGCTAAAGGAATACAACATTTTGTACTCTTGTTCTGCCACCTGGTAAACAAGCTATTGGATCTACATAGATATAGAAAGTCAAATTCAAATCTGATGGTAGTGCAGAGAGATATGAGGACTTGCTCTCAAGAGTATACTTAGATTCAAGGATTGAATTATGCTGACTCATTTGCTCCTTTAGCAAAACTAATAACTATTTATTTTTTCCTTTTGTAGTTGCCTATATGCTTGGCCCATTCATCAACTTGATGCCAATAGACAATAATGTCTTTTTGCAAAGCGACTTATATGATGAAATCTACACGTAATTGCCACCTAGTTGTAGACGACAAGAATGGACTTATATATATTATCAACACAAGACGCTATATGACCTAAAATAAGCATCACGTCAATGGTCTGCTCAATTCCCCTCAACCTTGGCTAAAGCAAGTTTTCTCAATCTATTTATTGTTTATTTAAGTTGGAGGCAACTATTAATTGTTTGTCTTAGTATATGTGGATAATGTTATTGTAACTAGCGCTAACAATGATGCCACAAAATCTATGGGAAAGTTCTTCACAGCAAAATTTCATATTAAGAATATGGAGAAACTAAAGCGTTTTTAACGTATTAAAGTACTTCACTCAATAAGAAGAAAATTTCTCAGTTAAAGAAAATATATAATTGATTTGCTCAAAGATGGTGCACTTTTGGGTGCAAAACCAAGTGACACAAAATGGAGCACAAAAGGTGTTTAATATTGAAGGAGAATTATTCAAATCCTATACTATGTATTAAAGGTTGGTAGGACGCCTTAAAGATTAACCTCAACATAACATACATCACTTATTCAGTCCAAATACTTAATCAAACCATAGGAATAACATTAGAGTGATGCTATCAAATTGTATAAGTATTTGAAAGGCACCATTCTCCAGGGCATCTTATATTACACGCATCCAAGGAATTGAACTTAAAGTGCGTCATATATTCAACCTGACCCAGCACAATACCTTGCTATTATACCCAAACACCCTATACATAAGCTTGGGCACCGGGCCGGGCCACTGCCTCTGGTACCCAGTACCTGGCCCCACTCGGGCTGGGCCCAGAAAAAAGGAACCCGGGCCAACCTGATAATTTATCGGGCCAGCTCGGGTAAGCCCGATAAGCCCGGGTGAGCCCGATAATGAGTTTTTAATTTTTTTATTAATATATATATATATATATATATATATAATATTGTATTATGATTAATTATATTTATATAATTTTTTTATTTAAAAATATATTTTTAAGTCTAATCGGGTCACGTTCGGGCTCGGGCTCTGGCTTTCCGAATCAAGTCGGGGCCGAACCAACCCGATGTCCAGGCTTACCTATACGTATCCCATGTATATATGCATACAAATGATGTTCATGTGGTCTATACCAAACTTGACTCTCAGGTCTTCAATGAGCAAGAAGATTTCCATTCGGAAGCAGCATTCAGTTGTCAAGCATTCATCTACGACCAGTTAAAACACCCTCGGTACTGCATGGCTGTAATAGGATCAGCTGGCAGCCAGTACTCACACTTAGCAACTCGGGAGTCAATTTCCGGCAACTATCCAAAGGTTATCGGAAGGCCATTAGGGCAGTGGGTAAAAGAGCATAGAGAAAGGCTAAATCCAGGCCTCGGGCCAACATGAACATGACAAAGGAAAAGGGTTAAGAAACGTACCGACTCCTTGCGCGGGCTTCACATTTTCTATAGTGGAATCAAGAACTAGTGGGACTTGGTCCTCGCTAACGCTTCTGTCTATACACATGCCCCCTATGCAGGCAGCAGCTAAATGCTGCATTTGGTGTCTTCATTTGTAGGGGCTGCATACATGTAAACATGTAAAGGGATCGTCCAAGCATGGTTTTAGGATGCTCACAAGCTGAAGATGCCCAACCAATTTTACTTCCAAGTTTGCAGCCAAAGCAATAGCTTCAAAACATGATTCCATGTGCTAATTATGTTGACAATAAAGGGTGTTTGAACTTTGATTGCTTCTATAAAAAGTAATTTGGTCTTTGATCCTCAGGATCTGATACCCATGAGTTCAAAAATCAGGCCGTTCCCTTTTGATCTTAGAGTAGTCTCTCTGCCTCAGTAAAATGGTTCAAATGGTGGATTTCAAGTATGGATTTTAGGTTTGTCATAAGATTTACACTTTGATGAACCACGGATCTTAGTGCAAATAGTTGGTTACATTAACAAAAGCATGTTATTTCAGATTCATGGATCTTTCATGAGAGGTAATCAAACAGCCATTTATGATATAATCCTCCCCCCAAGAAAGGTCATGCTTTTTAGTTGAATTAAAGAATATATAGAAGAACTAATTAATAACCTTTACATCACATTTGATACCAAAGCAAATCCACCCATCATATTTCTTACATGTTTCAAAATTTGAAAATCCAACAGCAAATCAAACGTCGGACGAGGCATTTGACAGGATGTCAGATGGAGGGAGGAAGGTATCAACAGAGAGGCCGGGCACATTGAAAACAACATCCTCCACCCTCCACCTCTCCTCCAACCTGATCCTGCTGTGCCTCAGGGACCCGTCCCCGAACCGAAATACTTTGGCGACGGACCTGCCGGAGTGAGCCACAAGCACACCATCCACCTCCCTGTAGTCATCCACATTGGTTCCGATCATGGTCTCCCAATAGACGGCACCGGCGGCGCCGGAATCGACCCGGGTCAGGTGGGAGTCTTCCAAGTAGACCAGGAGGCCACTCCTCTGGCTGAAGTAGCCGTAGAGGACATGCCGGATGACCTCCGCCGGGCCGTCGCTCCTCTCGGCCAGCATTCCCCTGTCTGCCGCCACTTTGAGCACAAAGCACTCGTCGTCACCGACCCTCTTCTCGCCGAGGCACTGTGCTTTTGCGAACATGCCGGCCGTACTCCTCGGATCCAGGCCCTGCCCATAAAGAATCTCGTTTCATATTTGAAATGATTGGGGTTCCTCGGTTGATTGCAGAATGATAGGTCTGTGAAAAGCAAAAGCAACGCGTCGGGGCTGCTTTAGGCAAAGGCTGCCTTCCAGGCTATGGTAATGCATTTCTTGTAATTGGTAAAGATCTAATTCTTATATTTTAGTTTTGCAACCTGCCAACCACTTGAATTTGAAATTTAACGCAAGGACAAATGGTGGTCTCTCTCTCTCTGCTAACATATATATATATATATATTGTTACACATACACATACCACAAGCAGAAGATTCAATTTTGTTGCCATTTTGTTAGCTGTTTTAATTTTTCACTTCTTTTAAGCAGATAAATTCCTTTGAGGCTTTATCATAACATTAACAGGATAAAAATAGAATCTGCGTTTTTTGGCTCTGTGTCATGATTTCATCTGAACCACTTAGGTGGGCCTGTCAGACTGTGGGAGGTAAACCAACAGCTGTGTTTTGGGCAAAAGAGACACAGGTTGTGGTCTTTCTTAGCTACTGGAATTCCAGGGTAATACCATGATGGTAGAGGGAAAATTAGACAGCAAATAGTGTGCTTCTATCTGCTCTGCTTCTGACCATACTCTGTAAAAGGGAAGTTTTGAGATAGCAAACCTGAACGATCCGGCGGAGTGGGCGAGGAGGCCCCTTTGCGGCGTTGGTTCCAAGCCAGGGAGTGTGGCGCCAGACCACCCTGCCGTCGCTGCCCGCCACAATCTTGCTGCCGGCGAAGGCCAGCTCCACCGACCACATGTCCGGGCACATCTGCCACAAAACGAAGCACCCGCACTCACCTCCTCCCCTGCTCACGTTGCTCCTCACAGATTTCCCGGCCATTTCCGACTCGCAGATGCTCATCGTCACCGTCCCCACCGCGTACATGCTCTTGCTGCTACCCTGCTGTAGCTTGGTGCATCCGGTCGCGGCCACATACTGGTGTATAATGTAGTGCGCAGAAGAAGTTTCCTGCACAGTATCGATCAAAGTTTATATAACACAGCCCGACATCAAATTTAGGCCAGGGGGTACGTTCTTAAAGCCCATTCTTACAATTACATCTAATTTCTGAAAAACGCTAATAAAGGAACTGTATTTCGAATGACAGACAAATTTTAATAAAGCAAAGATGCGATTGCCCTTTTAAAGAAACAAAGAATGAGGGAACAGAATATATCAGCGACAGGAAGGCAGGCACCCACTAGATCTTTCACAGGTTCGGTAATGTGATAGCAAAAGTAAAGTAAGACCACAAGACTGCACAGAAGACATAAAGAATTGGTAGAGTGCTAGAGACAACTTACAAATGGAGTGCCTTTAATGGAGATATGGGGGAGTGGCTCATTCACAAGGGGGACGGGAGCCAGGGGACAGCCTAGAACACCAAGAAGGAGCTTCGGATCCGACCTCGTGCAGCTGTGGACAGAGCTCAGGGAGTTGGCAAGAGACCCCTTCTCTATCTGTGTTCTCACCCATCCTCTGATGATGTCCCAGGAGCTCTCCTTCCTTCCTCTGTCCCCATGATCCTCCGGATAAGGTCCCTCCATTAATGGAGACAGTGTTTCACCATAACCACGCTGGTATCTTCTTCTAGACCTTGGACCCATCACAGATTGATGCAAGTGCTGGGATTGGGATTGAACTGGTGTATGAAAGCTTATTTATGGCAAAGCAGAGAGAGTATGAATAAGAAAAAGGAGGGCTCCTAAGGCGTGCTGGTTCCAATGGTACCTTTTGCTTTATTCCTTTTCCCAAGGGACCCCCATGATTTGTTGGGGCATCCAAAATCTTGAGAATTTTATGTCATCAAAAGAATTGGGCAAAGATGCATCTCAATAATTGGGAATGACCATGATCGCCATACAACCAGTTGTGCCAAGAGGGTACGCCAATGAATTAAAATCTGGATTCTGATCTGGAGGATGGGCCCCATTCATGGGCAATCCTTCAAATCCATCACTATTCCAAGGACAAAATCTGTATTTGATTATTGTCTTCATTGTCTTAATTTGGACACCTGGGCTCTTTATCAAAAGGCCAGAGAGAGAGAGAGAGAGAGAGAGAGAGAGAGAGAGTAATTTTCCTGACATTCCATCAACTTGCATGTTCCCTCTTGCTGTTGTTCGTTGGTCTATTGAACAACTTCTGGACGCATATGTGCTTTCTGAATTGCCCAACTGCCTGCACTATCATGGTGGAGCATCCACATCACAGATGGTCAGTAGGAACAGGCAAGAATTAATGCTTAAACAAAGAAATATTGTTCTTCCAAGCCAAGTTAAGAAGTCATGGTCGGGCCATGTTTCAATTTGCAGAGGAGGAATTTGGCATTGCTAGTCCGCTACGTCAAGCTAGAAGCCCTGTCTCTTACATGCAGCTGTTTCATCTATGTGCATATACACGTGAGCGTGTGTAGAAGAAAAATGGCTTTTAGTACATGATTGTCATGTCTTAATGTACGTTAATTTCTTTCAGGCAGCAAACTTCGTTTCAGAAGACAGTACCTTGAAAAAAGGGGTTTTGAGGGGAGGGGGGACGGTGGTGAAGAGGCCGAAGTGACTTTCTTTCTTCCCATGTAAGGCTACTTCTAGATCTGGGTTGGGCGCGACACACCTGTCAATCAAAATGTTGTGCATTACTATTTGCAGTCCAAAAGAATAGTGCTTCATGGAAATTGAAATGACGACTGGTCTTTCACTAAGGCAGATATGTTTGAAGGGGATGCCGGTATATTATATATGGCATGAGTACTTTGGTTGTTTATCCTTGGAGTATGTCTGCACTTAGGTCGACTAGTTTCATTCCATTGGCTCCATTTTTTTACTTAAACTCATGATAACTAGGTGACTTGGGCTTGTTCCCCAATATTTAAGAGAGCATATGGTTACAAAAAACGTTGTGTTCTTTGGAACATAGTGTTTCATGAATGTATTCCAAAAAAAAGAATACACTCATAGAACACAGAGAGTACCGTATTACAAAGAATGCAATGTTCTCATTACCAAAAACCCCCTAAATGTTTTCTTTCAATGACTGACTTAGCCACGCATGTGAACTCTAAGTATGAAACACTTGGCTTCCTTAACTAAAAGGGTCTCACTCCCCAAATACCTAACTTGGTGGTTGGAGATATCCTGCCCTTGATATGCTAAAAAGAATAAAAACAGGCTATGCCCAAATCTGGTTAACACCTGAATTATCTAGTCATTGCTTGAAGGAAGGAAACAAGCAATTGGCATGTAACTGGTGCACGTTTTGATTGTTATGTTTGCTAAATATGTCGCTTACAAGTGGGATTTGTAGAAGCAGAATAATGAAGTTATGGGAATACCTATATACTCAAAACCATATTCTTGAATAAGCTTGTGAGGTGGGCCAGTAGGCTTCTATTATTGAAATAGAACATAGACTGTTGCCTGTGCTAGGTTCCACATCTGTCATCATTCATGTGGGTCCTAAACCTGCATAAATCATTGATACTGCACTGGTTGTGAGTCGAGGAATCAAACCATGAGAATACAACTATCCCTTAGTCTCCCTAGATTACCTCCTGCAGAAGATTGGCGTCTTCTCTGTCAAAAGAGACTTGCGAATAGAGAACGATGAGTGAAGAACGTCATAGATTAGTGGTGTACATGGACACTGCTTTGTGGTTGTTACAGAAGGATGCTTTGTGGATTGGACGATTGGAAAGTGATTTCGATCACAGTTCTTCTTAATCATTGATGTGAAGTAACCTATACAACTACTCTTAAGTGCCAAATTAAATGCCTTAACTGAACTGGAATTTTCGCCTTATTTAGGTGTCAATTTATTCCAAATGGTTTGATTGAACAAGCTAGGCTGCCATGAACCTTGACTAAACTAGAACTCTGCCTTCTCAAAGCACTGGAAGATATGTTGGGGAGGCTAAAGCCCATCCTTGTTTCTCTTGTTCCCGGAGCCTAGGGCTGCTTCGAAAATTGGGTGAGGAGTACTATACCAATCAACTAAAGTGTCGAGCATTCACCGTGAGAAGTAGCATCCAAGGGAATCGAACTGTGGAACAAACTCTCATCGCCCCCCTAATTCCGCCAGCTATGCTAGCTACACTTTCTCGGAGCACGAAGGTGTTGCTCTTTTTCTCTGGTGTTTGAGGACAGATTAGGCAAGAAATGAGTTCTTACAGACTTCAACAATCATTTTCTAAACTAGAGTCGCCAATATAAGTATTTTCATGGTATGGTCTGTTGTCCGATAAAAAGCGTTTTCCAACTTTTTAACTTAATAACTTATCAGTAAATATTTTGACATTATTCAATAAAACGAAAAATTCCAGCGTCCTTTCAGTTTGTAGCCAAGCCATTAGAAAGCAGCTCAACAGCTTGGGCTGCATATCAATGGTCTCTTTCCTATGGAACACATCCATGGCGGCCTCTTGAACCTTACTTTGGTGCTTCGTAAAGGGGCTTCCACTAGCTGTTTGAGTACTGGGCCAAAGTAGTGGAACTGGTCCTCTGGTCTGATATGAGTTCTCCTGATCGGTCCAGTCAAAGACAGGTCAGATTTGAAGAAACAAAAAGTGAAAAAGAAATATGTAAGCTTGCAGGCCTACTCTGGTGTCACAAATCCCAAAATATCATCCTGTACTTGCTAAAACCAAACTTGATATCTGAAAAAGCGGGAGATCATCCCCAAACAAATTCTTTTTAGTTTCTTTCTTTCTTTTTCCTCCTGGAGCTCTGCGTCATGCATGTGCACAAAGGGAAGAAGATGATGCACTATTATAATAAAGGATATCATTAGGTGAAAAGGAGGATGAGGATCTTTATGAATATTTATGAGTAGTTGGACGTTCGATGTATTCTTTTTTTTATAGCGCTAGCTAATACCAAATGAACTTTTTCCATATATGCTTGAAATTCTATTAATTGGGCATCTTTCTAAAGCATAAATGAGCCCAAAAATGTCATGAAAAGATCACTTAATTAACCCTTTTCTTTGCACCTTTCATCGAAAAAGCTCGTTTTGGAGTAGCATGGGTGTCATTATACATCTGAACAAAGAGCTTCTGCCTAGGCCTATAAAAGTCCTTCTGATGGGAACCAAGTAGACCAACTATAAGTGAGGAACACACGTACAAACAAGATCGACTGGGTGCTCCAATTCCAGAAGCTTCTTCCAACAATCGGTGGAATCGCAACTTTGCTCCCCATTCAAATTTTCTGTGATGTGTGATGGAATGGGATTTTGGTTCCACGTAGGTAATATTTTTCTGTGTTTGATGGAATGGAAAAAGTTGATGGGAGTAATCCTTGCTAGAGCTCCCTCTCAATGCCTAACCGGCAGATTTTCAATGTAGGAATCTTTGTCTCACTCCTTGGGGTGGGACAAAATTTGGGGAACATATTTCCAGAATGGGATGCAACGAGCAACAAATTATCCCTTGTTTGATGGATCTGGCATCAAATTCAAATTTTGAATTTGAATTCCCCGTGTAGAGTAAATACAGGGCTAGCAAACATGCCCTTATGGAATAGAGCCATGTGATGAAGGGTGAAAGACCGCCAGTCCCTTGGTATTCCATAGAGGAGTGAGTTCCCTATGTGGACACCAGCTAAGTAGAAGTGTTGCACGCACCACCCCAGCACACGCAACACATATGTGCCAAAAGGATTATGGAACATTTTTGTTGTTTCCCAGAAGAAAAAGGAGAAATAAATAAGATATTTTTGGGAGATTTATGTTTCTCATTTTCCATTTAAGGGTGTTTTACCGTTGGCGGACCATAGTCCCTCAGGTCATTTCTCACCTCTCAGACAAAAAATTGTACAATGAATTCTGGTTTATGGTTTAATTCTCTTGGCTATATGGTTCAGCTGGGGGATATATAGAGCTTCAAGAAATAGTGAACAGTCTTATCAATACATAAATGTATAACTCTCCAAGAATTTGGATTGCGCTTATTTCCATCATTGTAGGAATTGGGTTCAAGCTGCAATTCTCTGGAGCATCTTCACGATTGTCCCAATTCAAAAGCCGTTCTAGGTTGCATTGTTCTTGATCATAAAAGTTGACCCTAGGTTTATAAGGGAATGAAGTCACTAACAAACAGGACCTTCTCTAATTCTAAATCATTAAACACGCAAACAACAAATCAAAGAGTATTGGAGTACGTCGTAGGGACATGCAACATAAGCTCTCCTCCCTATTCAAAAATGCCTCGCACCACATAAGCAGCTGGACAACTTAAGACATAAAAAAGATTTATAAAGACGAAATTAAGTTTTTCTGATTTGGATATTCATAACAATGTGTTTGTGTTCTACTTCGGACAAAAATATAATTAGGTACTTGTGGTTTCAAATTATTGATACATGTCGTCTATTTTAACTTGTTTTTTATCTGTTCATGTGACGCGGGTTTAGTGGCAGGCGGGACAAAAGCACAAATCGTTACAATATATGGGAGTTAAGGATCCTGTAATCACTGGAATGTCCGCGGTTCATGTTTTGGGTTGGATTCAACCTCTACTCGTGAACTTTACTCAAACCTTACCACAAGAAATATATATCCTCTGCTGTGATTGCAGAGTCCACCAGCAACATAGTTTTTAATATATGTCATCCATGTTTGAATCTATAACAAAGGTGTTTTGTGAGTCCTTTGACACATAGAACACTCCTCAAAAATTATTGTAGATTCATAGACACCTAGTTCTGTGTTCTATGAACCTGCCATAATGTTTGAAGTAGATTCATTGAACACTCACACCAATAGCCAAATAACCCTTAAGTGACAGTGTCCCTACTTACATAACATAGTTTTATTCTGCATTGCTACAAGACCGGTTTGCTATAGAAGATCCTTTGTTTTTTTTTTGGCTACCACACCACCGCCACCCCACCCCTCTTTTAGTGGACTCGACAAAAACCAACGAATTACTGAGTAGGCCAAAAAATGTTGGTGAAACATAAGCACACATTGGTAAAGGTTTTTTCAATGTCTGTAGTTTGTTGGTGAAAAAAACATTGATAAAAATTATCACAGACATTCTAGAACCATACGTCGATGTGGAGACCATCACGGTCGCACAGTAGCATCTATCTCAATCTAAATTATTACTGATATCCAAATCACGTCGTTAATAAGTTTTTACCGGCACCCATAAGGAGGTCAGTAAAAAATTTTTGTCAACATAATGGTAGATGTTGGTAAAAATTTTTACCGACAATATAGCAAACCTCGATAAAACTTTTTACCGACACTATATCAGACTTTAGTAATACTTCAACTAACGTTTTCTAAACGTTGCTATTAATCTTTATCGATGCAATTTCATACATCGGTGGAAGTGTTTTATTTTTTTCTAATCAACACATGACATAATTTTTTTCAAAAATCAAAAATACATATACAAATAATTAACATGCTTACATGTTTCATGTATCAAATGAAATAAACTAAACAATTAAATGTACATAAACCAAACAAATATATATAACAAATGTTTGAAGTTATATTACAACACAACTAATTAACTAAAGTTTAAAGTTGTGAAAACATGAACAAAAATTGCTCCTACGGTAATGTTATCGTGGAGGTAGAAATCGTGCAAAGATTGGCGGTGTCGGCTTGTAGACAATGAACAATAAGAAAATATGTTGGGACTATCAGAAATGAAGTTTAACAAATAGAATTCATTACATAAAGTTAAATGTTATATAACCTACATACCTAAGATGTTGTGCTATAAACTGAGTAACTTAGCCAGAAATTCTTGAAATTACATGAGATTGAAGAAAATCAGACTCAATTGCAAAAAATTTATCCTTCAATAATGCATGTTCTTCACATATGGTACATATGATGCTCGAATTAGAGGACTAACTGGACTGAAAATTCCTAACACCAATCCCCATTATCTGTACTGTACCATGTCTCTCATATCCCATCATTCGAGAATAACGTCATTACTTTCTAGTGTATCTCTCTTGAATGAAGATAGAAGCTCACAAAAATTATGATACGACAATGGTGTGGCAACGAGATTGTGTGTACTAAAGTAAGTCATCAAATATTGTCTCTTTTCCAATAGGTTGGCCCAGAGTACATTGTTATTTGTGCTTTAAACCATTTCTTAAGTTCCATGTAGCTAAAACTTGAGTGATCCTATTTGTATTCCTACTTGAAGGGTCTACAAGTAAATCAAATAAGGTCACCACTCATGCCACTGATTGGGGTACCCGGCTATCCTTCCCACGTGTCAGCATTGCCCAAGTCACTGGGTTCGGACCTCTACGTTGATGGAGTCTGAGCTAGGTTGGCTCTGATACGAAACTGGTGGAGCCCACCCTACTGAGGATCCAACGAGGGTCACTGAGGCTGTTAGTCTGAGCGGGTCCAACTCTCCCAAGGATCCCTCCTACCTACGCTCAGAGGGTCAGATTGTACAGGGCTGATCCCGGCCAGACAACGGCCCTATCTAGTATCTAGAACCTGTGAGCCAGGTAGAAGCAGCCCAAGTCTCCAATGCTCTCCACAAAATCACAAAAAGAGGCTAACGTAGGCTTTAATGAATACAAACGTGCATGCGATACACATAAATTTAAATCTCTCGTAGCTCACTCACAGACTATGCATGCATGCATGCCTATTAGCATCCAATCCACACGCTTAAGCCAATAGGACAGGCCTCGGCAATGGGGTAATCAACTCGGAGCTGTGTCCACTGCACGTAGGCGCTTTGGAAGAGCCCTCAGCAAGGCTGATACCCGAATACGCCCCCCGCTCTATAGGTTGAAATAGAGATTGTACAGGAAGGCCAGGCTTTGACGACAACCGGACCTTTGCCGGACACTGCGCTGGTATGACGTCAGCAAAGAAATAGACCGAATAGAACTAGTTCTGCTATAGAGCTCGCCATGGATTCGCCCAGCCTAGAGGCTTCCAGTGACAAGGGAAGCAGCAAAGGAGGTGTGTTGCGGCTCTGCCGGACTGAAGGAGATCCATGTGCTGTTTACTGATGTCGGGAAGGATGGGCACCTGAGTCATCGCAAGACAGTGAGTCAGCGAGGAGCGCTGGAGATGAGGACAGGTGGCTTCAGTTCAGGCATGCATCTTGGGAGAATGCCCGGGGTTCGAATGCTGAGAACGTTGGACTACTAGAGACACCTTCGCAACTGCCGAAGTAAGCTGGGGTGCCGCTGGCGGTAATAGAAGGCTGGGCGGTGCATTCGGAGATGACAATTCTCCTCAACGGGATCCTGCATACGTCGTGGTGGTAGAAGGCATTCAGGGATTCCACCCAAGAAACAGAGGGCATGAAAACGGTAAAAATCTCAAGCAAGAGACAGAAAACAGTCTAGAAACTTCGTCGAAGCTTCAGGTGACCTAGATGGAGATAAAACACACTTTAAAAACCTTATTCCCAAATACAAAAAAATGTTAATTTTGGCTACATATTGGTATTGATTTAGATTATGTCTATGCTAGAGTGCTCAACAAAGAATTCTGCACGTTTCAAGTGCTTATACGAATTAACATTGAGTGTCCTGGGAGAAGATCGTGATACATTTTTGGGAAATAACGTGCATTAGGCTCACTTGTGGATCCTGGATCTAGGTTGGATGTTGAAACCCAAGTCCAAGTCTAGTATCCAAGGAAAATTCTAGAGGATGGATCCGGATATGGAATTAGAATTTTGATTATGATTTTATATCCAGGATCTGAAATGAGAATAGTGGATTTAGAACTATAAAGATAGATCAGATCTGACATTTGGATGTAAGATCCAGACTCGAATATATGATCTGGATCAAAAATATGAAATAGAGATAAAAAATAGAATGGACCTGGACCTAGCCTGAGCTGGGATTGGTGAATTCAAGCTACATGACATGGATTGGACTTGGGTCAGGTTCAATTTCTGAAAAGCAAGGTTCAAACCTAGGATGGGCGTAGGCTCAGCCTAGGTGTTGTCTTTGAAAAAATCAGTTTTAATGAAAAAATGGGGTAGGTTGAGTGTAGGGTCAGACTGACAAGATCTATGAAATTTATATGAAAAGATAACTTAGGATCATGTGGCTCCTAAGTTAGATTTTGTAACTTTTATGAAAAATAAGTGCATAGTGGCAAATGACCAAAATATCATTGTGTTTGATTTTGGGTTGAAATGAGTTCAAATGAAGGGATGAGCTTGAACTGAAGTTCTAGGTATCAATGAAGATCAGAAATCAAGGTATATATGACATATACCCTATGTTTAGGTAGAACAATATGGCTAAAAATGAGTATTTTGCCCTTATGTGTATTTCTGAAATTTTAGATGAATTTTCTCCAGCTTACTGAAAAAATTCTCTCGAATTGCTCTAAAAATAAAAAACAAATTTATATCAAACCATATGCGGTACCTTTATAAATGGAAGTCAAAGAAGGAGATAAAATATGATTTTTATTAGAATTTTTACGTGTAGAGTGGAGGGTACTTGGAAAAGCTGCTCACCTACAAGGACATGCTAAGAGATCGTAGAAATTTGCTAAATTTTATAAATTGAGCACGACAACAGTTTGCAGAGTGTAGGAAGTACTAGAATGAGTTTCATAGCCTTTGAAAGTAAATTGAACTCAATCAAGAAGGAATTAAATCAAACTGAATTAAAGGGAGTATTGATTTACTCATAAGAAACATACTCACAACTTGGTTTCAGCTCACTATATCGGGTTGAGTTTAAATTCATCTCAAACCCCTGAAAATAGGAGAGAAAAAGCACTCAAAACTGAATTGAATTCAGACTTGGATGAGTGAACTCAAAACAAATTAACTGAAACTTGACTTATACATGACCTCAAATTCAGCTCAAACCCTAGAAAACAAGAGAGAGAAAGCACTCAAAACTAAATTAAACTTAAACTGGGATGCATGAAGTCAAATCGAACTAAAGAAGGCTTGAATTATACGTGATAAATATGGTTGTAACTCTGTTTTAGCTCAATCTTCTGGGTTGAACTTAAATTTCAAATCTAACCTTTGAAGATAAAGGAGAGAATGACTTAGTAGCAATCTGCAAGCTAATATATGACTGAAACTTGTGCTGGGACTCAAAATCAGTGAAATAAAAATTTTTCTCCATTAAGGTAAACTTATTTTGACTTGGTTTAGCTAAAGATCATTATTTTTAGTTCCAAGAGCTTATTTGAACTAAAGGGAACCTAGCTTTAAACTAGAATAACTCTGGTAACCTGACTTTAGCAACTCTTGGGGTCTTGCAAAATTGAAAAATAACCCAAAATTGAGAAATAACCCAATCGCTCATATGTTAGGAAATTCCTATGAATTTCGTTGAAAAATCCTTACTTTCATATGAAGATGCTAGGATGCAGAGGTAAAATGGTCACTTTTGCTTGGACCACTTTCGTGGTCTGAGTCTAAGTATTCAATGCCAGTGTAAAAGGTGTTTGTTTGACTAAAAAATAACTCTTTGTTTTTGAAATTTGGACTTTGAAATCCATTTGAAAATCTCATTGAGAAGGGTTAAATAGTCATTTGAACTTGTGAAAATTTTTAATGTCGACACTAAGAAATAAATGTTTGACCTAAAGGATGGCCAAGACATTGGTGCCAAAGTAGACTAATCTCCTTCAAACCATTTGTTAATGCAATTTTTAGATCTGTCCATGGGTATCCTATAAATCCCACTGCAGTGATCTCCCTTACCAATTGTCTTCATTGTTTTCATGTCATGAAACTCAACTTCATTAGTAGAAAATATCACATAACAATTAAGCTCTCAGTGGCAACAAATAAGAGAGTGAAGGTAAGTTCAGGTATAAAAAGAACTCTACTTGTTTGATTATAGCCAAGGGAATGGTTCTTTCCAATCATTGGACAGGGGCAATATCTCTATTGGCAGTAGTAACTATACTGCTATTTTGGGATGACTTAAATTCACATATCACATTCATGTTGATGGTCATATGATCTGTGGCCTCCAAATCCGCTACCCAATAATTTCTGTCCTTACAATTGGAAATGTTAGACAAAGAACATATTGCAAGCTTCGTGCAACATTTTATTTTCATTGTAGAGAATATTAACAACATTTCATATCCCTTCAGCATTATCTAAGAACATATACCAAATTGTTATTTTTGGTCTTCATGGAGTTGAGCAGCCATTATTACCAATATATCATTTCCTTACTGTCATTCTTCATAGGTAGTAAAATCTAAAAAAGGTTTGGTGTTTTCCCATTGATGAAGCCTAATTTAGATTTTCACCACTGAATAATAGAAATTTTAGACCACACCAAATAGTTGACTCCATTCATAAGTATATTGGAGATCTTCAAATTTGGTGAGTTTTGTTCATGAAAAGCCATTTTTTGGGAGGCAGAGGAATTATAGGAATCAATAACTAAATTGATGTTCTCTACAAAAGTCAATGTGGAAGATGATGCCATTATGAAGAACAACAAATGAGATTGGAGTGGCTTGGAGATGGCATTGATCAACTCTAATCCCAACTGAGCTGAATAAAACTGTAACAAAAAAAAATTAAGAGACAACAGATTATGTGTTTCAACTCTTTTAGCCTACATACAAGAGGCAACACCATCAATTTTTGTTGTTCATTCCTCCAAAGTATATGCATTATCTGGGGAACCATACCAAGACTTACAAAATTAGTTAAAATAATTGTTGCCCATAGAAAGTGGTCAAACATGGAAGATGAAAAAAAAAACCTAAATGGGCATAATATGAAAAGGGATATGTGTTGCCAAAATAAAAGAGATATTCTCAACACCTAATTATCAAACTCACTAAACCTTTGTTTATGAACAAAAGCACTTAAAAATTCATCTGTAGTTCAAGTGCTGTGCTCTCAGTTTATTGAGGTCAACTGCCACTAGATCTTAAAAAATGTAAGGGATTGAAGAAATTCACATCGGTACAAGAATTTCAATTTTTAGTATCTGTTATCACCCCAAATTTTTCAAAAATGAGGCTATTAAAATTTTCGGTTTATTATTTTTAAAATGAATTTTAAATCCAAGTTTAGATCCAAACCTAGCATTTCAAACTCAAAATCCAATTATCAAATTCAAATTAGATCCAAAATCCAACTTTCAA
>JAANDH010000221.1:300992-332628 GCA_011799765.1 Nymphaea thermarum | reverse complement strand
CGGCCTCTCTTAGCTCCCTCTATATATTTTCACTAGTGTGTAATTGTTGATTAAGTGAAATAGAATCTTTCTCTCTCCTAGGGTTGCGGTTGTGCACCTAGGTAGAGCTTCCCGTGGTTTTTTCCTCGTTTGAGGTTTTTCCACGTATATCGTGTGTTCGTCTTCTCTTCTCCCTCTTCGTGGTTTGAGTTTCTACAATCTTGAAATCAACGAGTTTTCTTCGTGAGTCTTCGACGTTCTGAGTTCTTCTTCCGTCGTTCTTCGTGAGTCTTCTCTTCGACCGTTCGAGACAGAGAGGCGTTCGAGATTATTCTTAAGAATCTGAACTCTGAAGAGCAGGGCATTCGACATTCGGCTGGTTTCGTCTGGTCTGATCGTCTTCTTCTCGTTTTCATCCGGCTGAAGAGGAGGGCATTCGAGATTCGACTTCCTTTGTCTCCATCTCGTTTTCATTCGGTTGAACTTTGAAGTCTCTTTTTCATTCAAATGGTAACAGGTTCTCTTTCCATGTTCAATTTAGCTGTTTTGGTTTGTTTTTTTCTCTTTTTAAGTTATTTCCCCTGCATTTTTCTTGTTGCCGTATGCATCAATGCATGTTGCTTACGTTCTGTGGCTTATGCGTCCTATTGCTTGACGATGATTGTTAGTCTGCTCAAACCTGCTAATATCTCATAAAGCCTTTTATCAAGCAACGTACAAAATAGCAATATTTATTCTACTATGCAAGTTGCAGAGAAAAGGGTCTTTCATGTCCGAGAAAAGGGTCTTGCTTGACGATGATTTTTCTCTTTCATGGCTGGGTTTATCAAGCAATTGTTAGTTATGCATTTGTTAGATTGTTAGTTTTCATTATCTAATTTTAATTTGTTGTTTATCTAGTCATTTGTCACTGTTTTTTTAATTTCTCATTTACTTTCTTTTTATATAATTATCAGAATTTTTTATTTATTTTTTAAAAATTTGCCGCCTTTTTCTCGTTTTATTTCCGAGATATATAACTTTGCCGTATTATACCCGTTTTTTTCTTCGCCGTATAATACCCATACCAGTTTAATGTGACAATGACTGAAACATCCAACTCTAGAAGCACTGATCTGACCCATGACATTTCAGCCGCAGTTTGAGCCATAGCCCTATATTCCGACTCAGCACTAGATCGAGCCACCACATTCAGCTTCTTGCTCCTCCAAGAAATAAGATTGCCTCCCACAAAGACACAAAAACCTGTGGTAGACTTCCTGTCATCTACAGATCCTGCATAATCAACATCACTATACGCTTCGATGTCAACACCTTCTCCCTTTTTAAACCATAACCTCTTTCTTGGGGCTGATTTCAAGTATCTGACAATCATTAGAGCAGCATCCCAATGAACCTTTCGAGGTTTTTTCATGAATTGACTTAGCTTATGCACAACAAAGCTAATGTCGGGGCGAGTGACCGTCAAATACAACAGTTTCCCTATAAGAGATCTGTAAGATCTAGAGTCAAAAGGCTCTAATTCTTTAGATCTGTAAGATCTAAAGAAGTCCATAAATGGTCTTCTTTAGTTTGCATACCTTAGCACACTCCCCCTGTCGCTCAAAACCCGGTGGTTGCTGCATATAGATTGTTTCAAAAATATCTCCGTATAGAAAGGCATTTTTCATATCTAACTAAAATAGAGGTCACTCCTGCTGGACAACAAGAGATATAATCAGTCGAATAGTGCCCAACCGAACCACTGGCGAGAAGGTCTCAAAGAAGTCAACTTCATAAGTTTGTGTATATCCTTTAGTAACAAGACATGCTTTGAACCTTTCAACTGAGCCGTCAGAATGATACTGGATGGTGAACACCCATTTGGAGCCAACCACATCACAGTAAATCGGTGGATCCACCAAGTCCCAAGTCTCCCGAGAGATAAGAGCATCCATTTTCTCTTGCATGGCTTGCCTGCACCGTGAATCTAATAGGGCTTGATGGTCAGAAGACGGGATAATGTGACTACACATAGCTCGATCAAACTTGTACTCAGATAGTCAGTAGAGACAGAATTAGAAATCGGATGTAGTGTGCACTGTCGCTTGCCCTTGCGAATAGCAATAAGGAGATCATCTGTGGAGTAGTCATCATGTATACCTGAGTTAGGCTTATCAGTGGAACTTACTTCTTGAGAAGTCTTTGGTGGGTGGTTTGGAGAGGGACCAAGACGTCGAGTGTAAACTAAGGGAGGATCATGGAAACGTTCACGTGACATAAGTGGAGAGGGAGGGATCGACTCAAGTTACACGAATGGAATAGGAAGAGGAACAGATACAGGCATCTCAGACGTAGACGGACTCGAAGGGGAAAAATAAGGACGAGACTCAAAGAATATAACATCCGCATTGATAATCTCTTTCTTAGTCTGGGGATCAAAACACTTATATCCTTTTTGATTGGCAGAATAGCCAATAAATACACATTTGATGGCTTGGGCAACAAGTTTGTTTTTGTCTGGGCCTAGGAAATGTGCAAAGCAGGTGCATCCAAATACTTTGGGAGGTATATGAAATAATGATCGATCTGGATATAAAATTTGAATGGGAATACGTTCTTGGATGGCTGATGAGGGAAATCTGTTAATGAGATAGCATGCAGTAAGAATAGCATCACCCAAAAAATAGGCAGGTATGCGAGAATGCAGCATGAGGCTGCGGGCCACATTTAGGAGTTGTCGATGTTTGCGTTCGGCGACACCATTTTGTTGGGACGTGTAAGGAGAAGTAAATTGAGGTCGAATTCTATGATTAGCATAAAAATTAAAGTAGAACTGAAGACTTGAATTCAAGAGCATTATCAGTGCAAATATTTTTGACAAGGAAACCAAACTGAGTTTTTCTTTCCTTGACAAATTTTTGAATAATACATATGACTTCAAATCTTTCTCGTAACAAGAATACCCAACTGACTCTGGTAAAATCATCAACTAAAACAAGATAATACCAAAAGCGCGAGCGAAAAGGAACGCGACTAGGACCCCACACATCCACATGAAGGAGATCAACGGACTTTGACTAGAAGGATTCTGATTCGAAGGAAAGCTACTCCGTGTATGCTTACCTAACTGGCAAGCATCACATAAGGACTTTGATGCAAAGATATCTGAAAACATGCGACATGACCAAGTCTGAGGTGCCACTGGAAAGGAGAAGTCCTCGAAGGGAATGAAGATGCAACAACATCCTACTGGGACAGACAGGAAGTAGAGACCCTCACACTCATAACCGCCACCAATCATTTTCCCAGTTGGTAAGTCCTGAAAAGAACAAGAACCAGGATAAAAAATGACTCTACACTGTAAATCAATAGCCAACTGCTTAACAGATAACAAATTAACAGGAAACTGGGGAGCGTATAGCACATGTGTAATAGTGCCTAAGTGTGAGAGGTAGATATCACCGCTGCCCAAAATAGGAGACGACTTGCCATCAGCCAGTTTGACATGTTGTGGTGTAGAGAATCTGATTAATGATGAAAAGTTCTGTGATTGATTACAACAGTGCCTAGAGGAGCCAGAATCTATCATCCATATCGTATTATCAGTGGAAGCACCAACAGAGAGGGCTGAGTCTATTACAGCAGTATTGACAAATGTAGAGGCAGATCTCTGAGCAAGAACAAGATCATATTCATCCTTACTTAAGGGAATATGACATGGGTATAAGAGGCCCAGTAGAAGACTCAACCATAGATCTTGTCGCCCTTGAGGGATTTCCATATGAGATGGGATTTCCAGCCATAGTAAACTCCCAAACAGAATTTGACGCACAATATATGTAGGTATAAGATGTAGTAGCAGCAACAATGGAGAAAAGTATCTTCACACACCACCGCAGGGAAAAAAAAATTGATAGGATGGGCAAAAAAAAAGGGTCTGTAATCACTAGATCTGAATCACGGTTAGATACCAGTTTACTACACTTTTAGCTGATGATTGTACCAGCTCCACTTCTATTTGTTTCACATACCACAACACACACACCTCGCAGAACACAATTCTGCTCCACATAAACAGCCGATGACTTCACACATGGCATATCAATTCTGCAACAAAGCTCTAATCATCACACATGACCAACATACTCTGATCACACCAGAAACTGCATCCACGACCAGAGAGACTGTTGCTGGCCCACGTACAAACTTTCAAAAGATTGCTGCTGATTTCTGCATATTACAGCAGACTGTTGCTGCTCTGCTTTCAGTTGCCCCACCTATGATCAGCAGAGCACCATCCACGACAAGAACAAAGCTGAAACAGCCTTCACGATCAGCAGATCAACTCTGCTCCACATGATCTGAGGTTTCACATCCACAATCTGTAGATCATCCTGCTCCTCATGTCAAACTTCATCCACACCAAGCAGATTGACTCCACAAACAGCAGCCCCACACTCCCAACTGATTCAGCCCTTCACAGTCAACGTAAAAAAAAATAGCAGTAACATCCACGAGATTCACTTAGTGATCTGATCACGCCTTCCACATAGGCGTGATCAGGCCCTTCTCCACGCAGCCTACCCAACCTCTATTCTCTTACTGTCTCCTTATTGGGTGATAAGAGGGAATAGAGATGGGCGATGAAAAGAGGGAGGAAGAGGTCGCCGGAGAATTCACTTGGCTGTCGATGTCGGAGAAGGCTCTGATACCATGTTACGATGAGAGAGAGAGCCCAAAAGAATACTCATTAACGTAACCCTAATCTCAAGTTAAAGAGATTAGGGCTGGTGGTACAGAAATTACAAAAACAGTCCAACAAGTATAAGAAAATATTTAAAGACCTACTCTCTAACTTTTTAATATTGCAAAAACCCTCTTTAACAATTTGAAATGTGGAGAGTAGTAATATAACAAGCATAATCAACTTAAAGTCTTAAACAATAAAAAATTTATTGTTGACTTCATTGCATATGCAAAATCAATAGAAGAAGTTTAACATTACTCATTAAAGTGATTAAACTTAATCTAATACAAGAAAAAAAAAACTAATCTCTAGAAGAAAAAAATGTAAAACTCTGCAAGAAGGCTTTAATCCATCTGTACTTAAAGAAAGACATAATATAACAAAAAAAGACTAACAGTACATAATAGTATACATATAAGTACACAACAGTAACAATACATATAAGTACATAACCATACTAACGTGTACATAACAATATATATTCAATCAAGTACACAACAATATATATTCAATTAGGTGCACAATATATATAGTCAATTAAGAAACTTTAATTGAAAGGGAAGGTGACTTTTCACTTTCCCATGGACTAGGAGTGTTGGTGCCTAGGCCAGCCTAGGTGAGCCTAAGCACCAGCCTAGCCGCCAACACATATCCCGTACGTAAGTGGTGTATTTAGGCAATGAGTGTGCACTCATGCTTAGTCCATGCCTAAGTGAGATCTAGGCAAGGCCAACCTACCAACATAGGCCACACCTTAGCAGCATCCACATCACATCAACATGGGATCCCCATCCAAACTACTGCCTCCAAGTCTTACAGATGTAGATTTGAGTTAATTCCCCTTGTCAAAACATGAGGCACAATTGCAACATGCATCATGACACAAGGTCAAGCTAAGTAAAAGTTTGACCTCGAATAAAACAATGATCAGCCACCTTAGTTTTGAGATACAGCTGCAACTATTGTCACATAGGCCCGGTACGGGTACCGGTTCAGGTACGGAGTCTTTTTCAAAAAACTCAGTTCCAGGGGTATGGCCAATTTTATATGTATGTGTGTGTGTGTACATATATATATATATATATATATATATATATATATATATATATATATATATATATATAATTGATTTCTTTTCTCTATCTTGATTTTTACTTGTTTAGTAGATTATGGCTTATAAGAAATTTAGTCTTTACAATAAAAGTGTTACTGAAGTTATTTAGAAGCCAAGATACAGAAATTTTTCATTAAATCCCCTCATTAGTCTTTATGTAGTAGGTTCGGTAATTGGGCTGTCTCTATCAGTCTCTCTCCTTTATTAGGCCTCTTTTTAGTTCATCTTCATTATTATAACATATTAGATATACAGTTAACATTATTATTACAACACCAAATATACAGCTAACCTTCATTATTACAACATTAACTAGTATGCATAGCCATGGTATGTACACAGTAATAGTAAAAAGCACCCTACATTTCAGACGAAAAAGGACTTGGTCAACTTTGACAGTCTTAACATGGACAGGTACAGTCCTCGGTATGTGGACCGTATCAATTTGACCATATCCAGACAGACCCAGCAGCGTACTGCTACCCATAACCGTACTGTACCAGGTTGGTACACGTGATGCTCCATCTGAGCAGTTCCCAAATCCCATGTGATATAGGCTGCAACCAACTTTGGTTGGGACTTCTTCCCAAGGCAATTTCTCTTAAATCATCTTCTTAGTATAAGAACTACTGAAAGAATGGCATGCATGGTTAAGTTTCAAGGCCATTAATCATCTGATGGGTGATGTAATCAAGGCCTGAATGATGCTTGGTTGGGTGTTGGGGAGCACTTCTTTTCTAGTCCATCAAAACAAAATTTCCACTATGCTAGAAGTTCTGCTTGGTTGAAAAGGCTTGGAGCACACCCTCGACACCAATCAACTCAAAAAAGTTGACCAGTGGTAGAGAATAGTTTTGACTATACCTTCTTTGAAAAATCCAAAGCATAAAAATAACATTTACAAAGTACTTGAAAAAACTGTTTATTATTTTAAAAAATAATGGGATTTTCCGAAACAACATACCATATTTGATCTCATAACAATGTTTTCCCATGTGCAGACATGGTGTACATGTGATATATCTAAATCATTTGTTGTTTGTTTGTCATAGGCACGTGCACATATTCTGAACATATGCACACTGTTCTGATATCACGAGAATATGGCATATTCTAGTGTAATCAAATAAAGTAGCGCATAGATATTTCTCACATTTTTCTTCTTCATGTCAAAAGTCCAAGGGGTACAATTTTATGCACAGAAATTTACTGAGAAAATAAATAAAAAGGGATCCGGTTCCCCCCTAATACTAACACCAAACCACATATATAGTTACATATTGTCCCTTGACCCCTATACAACAGAATGCTTCTCATCTGGTCAAGTTGTCTCAAAATTTGGACAAAAGGAGTTTGACAAGAGACCTACAAAACCAAATATGCAGAATATGACATACATTAACAGCTCATAAACATATGCAGATGATATTGTATAGCTTGAAAACTTATATCTAACAATACATGTTAAATCAATTTACCATTTCTCAAGGAGGACCATGATCAAGCTCCTAGAATATATGCCAAAAGACACTGGGAGAACTAACCTTCTCATCATTTTCAATGTACAGGAGGAAAGTAGATATATCTTTAGAATTCTGAAAGGGCACAATATTGTGATCATACTGACACTGGTGCACGTCTACGAGTTCTGACACATTCACTGTTTCCAGTTTGGGTGCCATAAGGATGTTAACCTATGCAGATAGACAAGTAGTTGCATTACAAACAAAATTACAGAAGGAAATCACCTACCGGCCTTTGCTGACCCTCCAGGAAATTACGTAAAAGCTAAAAAGAATCACCTCAATGGTTTTGCTGAGCTCTGGATGCCTAGAATGAAAAGCTCGAAAACTGAAGTTCCCAGGCTGTGTAGGCAGTTGAATAGCAGGCACTTTACACTTCCCATGGTCAAAACTGTAATGAATTATGTCACAGGAATTTGACAATCCTGAAGTTATGGTAAGAGTATGAAGTTGCCCATGTATTTCTTCATCGATGGAACCAACAGAATCAACAACCCCAAAGACAACATTCTCCAGCTGGGATCCAAGCTCACAATGTGAAGGTATCTGCACAGAAGAAACATAAAGCAGAAAAGAACATGCAGAATCCGAGTTCAACAAAAAAAAAAAAAAAAAAAAAGCATACCACGGAAACAAGCTTTAATTCCCTCTCCAGAATTGAGAACTTTCTGTTGAACAGCAATGTTTCCCCAGAAAAGACTGAGAGATGCACTGCAATAAATAGACAAAACTTGGAAAATTGTCTCTGCACAGGAAGAAACCAACTATAGCAACCAAGTATGCATCTACTTTATATTCAATAAAAAATTCTAATAAGACATAAACTGAAAAAAAATAAATCACTCTCACAACCAAGTATGAACAACTTCAGATTCAATAGAAAATTCTAATAAAACATAAATTGAAAAAATACCACTCTCACAACCAAGTTTTTGCAGGCTTAGGCTACTAAAACGCACATTTTTGTAAAGTAATTTTTATGATAGTAAATAATTTGTCCATAATATTTTTTTTGTTTTCTGAATTAATGGTCTGTCTGTCTGTCTGTCTGTCTGTCTCCCTTTCTCCCACCCCACACCCCTCCACCCAACCATATATATATATATATATGTGTGTGTGTGTGTGTGTGTGTGTGTGTGTGTGTGTGTAACTATAGATCAACTATCACTCAGTTGAAATCATTTTTGAAAGGTACCAAAAACCATTTTTTTCTCATCCAAACAAAAACCAGGTTTTCAAAAGTAAAAACCTTGTTGTTGTCATACTACCGAAACACTAAAACCAGGTTTTCAGAAAATTAAAAAAATGAAAATTTCCCGACACCAGGTTTTGACAGAAACCATTTTTCCAATAGGTTCATCCAAATGCCATCTCAGTGTTTGAAGGTGGAAAAGCACACACTCAAGGAGAAATCCAGTTCAACCAGCAGCAACAGATATCTAAAGAAGAGCCAATAAATCACTTATATAAGAAATTTGTCCAACAGTTGGCGAGAAGAAAGGAAAACAGGTTGTCTTCTCCAAAAGCATCGAAAAGGATCAGTTCCTCCAGTGTGCAGCAACACATGCATAGACTTGATGAGCCAACAAACAGAGACCAATCTATAATTCAGGAAATATATCCAGATATATTGTAAAAAAAAAACACAAACATTTGGAGTTCACTCAGGCAGAATAATAAAGTGAATTTTATTGAGTAATCACAATGAGAACCATAAGATAGGAGAAAAATAAAATGTTTAAGAGATCATCAAGAATCAAGAAACTGCCCTCAATATATAGAAGGAAGACAAAGTACTAGCTGTTGGGCTAGCCGTTGGAGCTAGCCAACTGTTAGATCTCTGCTAAGAAATAGGTAAAAAAAACAAAAATTACAGAAAAATGATAAAATAAAAACTGTCACAAAATAATCCCATACACATTAACCTATTTTATTCACAAGTACATACAACACTCAATGATATGCGTTTGCATAAATTGAAGAGCCTAATCACTGTATAATATACAGCGTATGCTATCAAAGTCGCTAGGTGCAGCCCATGTGCAGGCTGGGGCCTGCCGCCTAGAGCCTAGGCGCACTTAGGCAGCTGTTTGACTGTTTCTGACTATAACTGTTAATAACTTTATATATATGTATGTAACATATTAAGAATTTGATTACTAAGTTATAGATATGACTGCCAATAAACTAAATGTCATATATTATAATATATCAGATTCTCATATATAACTTAATATAAAAATGTGGAAAACAACTATTATACATATTAAGTCATTAACTATTAAGTTTGTTAGAATATTGTATATTGGGAACCGGGTCTGGATATGGACCCGGTCCCATGGGCGCGGGAACCGAGAGTGGCTTGGTAGCCTAGGCGGGTCTCCCTCTTATATTCCCACTTATTGTTGTTTTGTTGATTAAGTGGTAATAATAGTTTCGCTCTCCTAGGGTTGCGGTTGTGCCCCTAGGTTAGAGCTTCTCCGTGGTTTTTCACCTCTCTTTGAGGTTTTCCACGTATATCGTGTGTTTCTTCTCTATCGCTCTATCTTGTTACGTGTTTCTACATGGTATCAGAGCCGTGAGACCGTTGGTGTGCCAGTAGGGTTTCCGCCGCTCGCCGTTTTTTTCCCGCCGCCGCCGTCACCCTATTCAACCCCGCCTCCGTTGCCTCCGCCGCCGCCCTATTCAACGCTGCCGCCGTCGCCCTAGTCAGCGCCGTCGCCTTTTCAGCGCCTCCTGGTTGTGTTTCCTGGTGTTGGGCAGTGTTGCTCGTTGGTGCACGTGATGGCCGAAGAGATGAACCCCAAGATTGATGTTGCCTTCGACACGAGCCATACTACCAAGAGCGAGAACATGCCGGTTCAGGTCACGTCTATTCGCTTGAATAAAGACAACTACCTCTCTTGGTCTGCCGCCCTCGAAATAGGGATAACTAGTCGCGGTCGCCTTCCCTATATCACAAGAGAGAAACCGGCGCCTAGCAAAATAGATCCTCGATGGGCAACTTGCGCGTTGGAAGACAGTCAGGTTAAGGTGTGGATCATCAGTTCTGTTTCTGCTGATATTCAGCCACTTATTGTACGGAAGTCGACCTCTTATGATATGTGGACTGTGCTTGCGAGGATGTATGGTCGTAAGAAGAGGGTTCTGCGTACATATCAGATTAAACGCAGTATCTACTCCCTTAAACAGGGTGATTTGTCCGTGGCAGCCTTCAATGCAGCCCTGAAGACTAAATGGGAGGAACTCGACTATCATGTGCATGATGACTGGAACTATGGTTCTGATCATGCCTTGTACTGGGAAAATGAATGGATGGACCGTACTTTTATTTTCCTTGGAGGCCTGCGTGATGAATTTGAATCCATTCGGAGCCAAATTCTCAACTGTGATGAGATTCCTGGGATAGAAGAGGTGTATGCTCGAGTGAAATCTGAGGAACAACGACGCCAAGTGATGCATATTGACTCCAGTCATGGTTGTTCTCCTTCAGCCTTTGTTAGTCGTGCTTCTGGGACTGGACAACGTTCTGCTCGACGTTGTAGCCATTGTAATAAATTGGGACATTCCGTTGATTTTTGTTGGGATATTCATCCTGAGAAGAGACTTGTCCGGGGTCGCCCTCCTTCTAGTCGGCGTAGTCCTTCTGTGTCAGATTCTAGTCAGAGTGGCCCTTCTAGTGTTGAAAAATCAAAGTTGTTCTCAGATCAAATCAAGGAACTGCAAGGGTATATCAGCCGCCTATCTACTACTCCGGAGGAAGCCTCCACGTCTGAGGGAGCTAAATTAGCCCAAGCCCTTGTTGCCACCAGTGATCAAGGTAATCCTTCTCTTGGTGATTGGATTGTTGACAGTGGAGCTACGCATCATATGACAGGGGATCCAAAGATGTTTCAAGAATACAAATTGTCTTCCGGGCAGCAACGTGTGTCTATGGCTGATGGTTCTTCTATTTCTGTGGCTGGAAAATGGAGTTTGTCCTTGTTAAATAAATACCATCTTCATAATGTTCTTCATGTTCCCAATATTCCTGTGAATTTATTATCTGTTAGCAGTATTACCAAAGAACTCAATTGCAATATAATCTTTTCTGCTGATCGGTGTTTCCAGAAGGACTTGGTGATGGGGCAGAAGATTGGGATTGGTTCGGCTATTGA
The DNA here is from genome assembly GCA_011799765.1 of Nymphaea thermarum. Lineage (NCBI taxonomy): Eukaryota > Viridiplantae > Streptophyta > Magnoliopsida > Nymphaeales > Nymphaeaceae > Nymphaea > Nymphaea thermarum. The sequence continues at coordinate 321,126 of JAANDH010000221.1, read as the reverse complement.
TGGGCTATACAGACTGCCAGTACAGGTCGCTTCTGCTCTTATTTCAGCCACTAGTGGACAATTTTTAGGCATGGAAGACAGATCCACCATTATGCGATGGCACGAGCGGCTTGGTCACCTTCCGTTTCCGTTGATTAAGAAGTTGTTTCCTAGGCTTTTTCATTCTGTTTCTATGGACTCCTTCACCTGTGAAGTGTGTCAGTTGGCTAAACATGTCAGTGTTTCGTACCCTATTTCCTTCAATAAAACCACTCGTCTGTTTGCTTTGGTTCATTATGATGTTTGGGGTCCTTCGGGAGTACCCACTTGTCGTGGTTTTCATTATTTTATGACTCTTATTGATTACTACTCCCGTTGTACGTTCGTGTACATGTTGAGAGAACGTAGTGAAGTTCTCACCATTGTCAAAAATTTTGTTGCCTTTGTTGAGACTCAATTTCAGACCTCTGTTCAAGCTTTCCGCATTGATAATGCTAGAGAGTATGTCTCTCAATCCCTAGATGATTTCTTGAGGTGCAAGGGCATTGTTCATGAAACATCCTGTAGTTACACACCTCCCCAAAATGGCGTGGCGGAACGGAAGAATCGCCATTTATTAGATGTCACCCGGGCTATTATGCTCCATCGGCATATCCCTAAGCGCTACTGGATTCTGAAGAAAGCTTTGTATGGTCTAAAGCAGTCTCCTAGAGCATGGTTTGAAAGACTGAGGATAGTTATGAAGATTAATGGATAGAAACAGGGAAATGGTGATCACACTTTATTCATTAAGCAGAGAAATGGCCTGGTGAGTCTTCCTCTTGTATATGTTGATGATATGATTGTCACAGGTGACGATGAAGAAGAAAAAAGAAAAATGAAGGAGAGGTTAGCTGCTGAATTCGACCTTAAAGATCTGGGTAAGCTAAGGTACTTTATGGGGATAGAGATTGCTCGATCAGAGACAAGGCTTGTTATGAGCCAAAAGAAGTACACTCTGGATTCGTTAAAGGAGACAGGTAAACTTGGATGTAGGCCCTTTCTAACTCCAATGGAGTCTGGTACTAAGATTAACATCAAAACTGGCAACATCCTGGATGATGAAGGAAAAGGACGGTATCAGAGGCTGGTTAGTAAGCTCATTTATCTTACTCTTACTCACCCTGATATCACTTATGTTGTGAATGTGTTGAGTCAGTTTATGCATGCTCCTACTGATTGTCACTGGACGAGTGCAGAAAGAGTGTTGGGGTACCTAAAGAATGATCCAGGAAAAGGATTATTGTATACTCAGCAAGACCAACTGAATATTGAAGGATACTCTGACGCAGATTGAGCAGGGTGCACTGATACTAGGAGGTCTACCACAGGGTACTGCATCTTTCTAGGGGGTAACCTGGTTGTATGGAGAAGTAAAAGGTAGGAAGTTTGTTCGAGATCCAGTGCTGAGGCTGAATACATGGTTGTTGCTATGGGAGTTACAGAAATATTATGGTTAAAGATTCTTCTAGCAGATATTGGAATTGAAATGGAAGAGAAGATGATGTACTGTGACAACAAGTCGGCGATAAATTTTGCAAATAATCATGTCTTGCATGACAGGACCAAACATGCGGTTCAAAGGAGTTGATTCTGCCGTATATGAAGTCTGAAGATCAAATTGAAGATGTTTTAACTAAAGCCTTATGTACATTCCAATTTGAAAAGAATGTGAACAAGCTTGGCATGTTTGATATGTATGCCAAGTTTGAGGGGGAGTGTTAGAATATTGTATATTGGGAACCGGGTCTAGATATGGACCCGATCCCATGGGCACGGGAACCGAGAGTGGCTCGGTACCCTAGGCAGGTCTCCCTCTTATATTCCCACTTATTGTTGTTTTGTTGATAAGTGGTAATAATATTTTCTCTCTCCTAGGGTTGCGGTTGTGCCCCTAGGTTAGAGCTTCTCCGTGGTTTTTCACCTCTATGAGGTTTTCCACGTATATCGTGTGTTTCTTCTCTATCGCTCTATCTTGTTACGTGTTCTACAAAGTTAATATGACTAACAATGATATAGTCATATAACAACAATCCATACAGTCAATAATGTAATATTTATATTATACTTATGGTATATTGAAGACAAAAGGTAAAGTGTATAGCATTGAAGATTCAAGAAACTGCAAATCAATACAGTAAGTTCAAAACTTCAAATGTTCACTATTGAGTCATTGAAATAATACAAATTTGATTACAAATAACTTCATATGATAACAAAAACAAAAAAAAAGCATAGTGATATGAAGAAGACAATGCAAGTCCATCAGCATCTGAATCATCATCTAAAGAATCTCAGCACAGCAGTCAGCCGAATGTGAATGGGCCTTTTATTTGCTGCTGAATCCATGCTTCAATAGACATTTGCACATTAAAAAAAAAAAGTCTATTTGGCTTCGAACAACTTAAAACTACGTGTTACGTTTAGAGGTAGAGAAGAGACGAAGGAGAGGAAGGAGAGAGAAAGGTAGCAGTCGAGAATCGTACGGCTGCTCCTCTTTTCATTAGATTTAATAGGATTAGGGTTAAGATTAACCCTTTACATAAAGAGTCCACTAAAATATTAAAAATTCAGAAAGCTACCTAATACTAAATACCATAACACTTTAAATACCAAAAAACAACACGTTTTCTCTTCTCAACACTACGCACCAGTCTCTAACATTCTTTAAGAACTTAAGAACCGTCTATTCGACTTCCAAGGCCTAGGCACAACTAAGCATGGGCCTAGGTGCCCCACCATCTGCATCGCCTAAATTCTTGGACTTAGGCGATGCAGGTTGAGTAACACCTAGGTGCACACATAGGTGATTGTGTCAACAAAATATGTAAAAAAAAATATAATATTTTTACATGTATTCTAACAGTTTATAAAATCCACAGTGCTAGTTTTGTTTCGTTTTGTAGTCAATAACTTAATATAACTGTTTCATGTATATTTATCTTCTAATGTTTCCCTTCCCTTTTGGCATTCAAATGCTTTGGAACAGAATTTGTGTTTTTTACAAGTAAGGTTCCATTGTGGTACTTTGGACGAAAATACATGTTGCAGTACAAATTTTACATCATCAGTAGTCTCTGCTCTCTGGCATTCAGCACTATCTCTCTCGCAGCAAGATCACCTGGGCTTGTGTATAGGCCCAGACTCCTAGTAGCACCAACCAGCCTAGCCTTATGTGAGAGTGTGTGTGTGTGTGTAAAATATATATAGAATGGGATGACAGAGAGACAGAGATGTATTAGTAAAGGTAGCCCCATCATTTTGCCTACAAATCCAACAGGTATGAAAGGATGAAGAATGCCCAAGCTTAGAAAAATTATTTGAAACGTGAAATATGCAAAAAGGATTCAACAAGATTTTCAAGATTAATGATCATAACTTTATCACCGTGATTCTGATCTAGATATTAGATTTTCATTTTCCATTAAATCAATAGTGTGCTTTGGGCTTCAAAAAAATGCAGGGTGTCTAGTCAAAATTTCACAATCTATGTAACACGGGTAATGCTCCTTTGGAGCAGTACCAGCACCGTACCGGTACGACACCGTGAACGTGTACGGGTGCAGCGTCGGGTATGGCCCGGGTGTGGAGTTGACCGTGTCGGGTACGGTCAAAGTACCCGAGGTCGAATCCGACCATTTTCAGACTCGGTCAAAGTTGACCGAGTCCAAAATGGTCCATTGCATGTTTTAAAAAACCATTTCTCTCTCTCTCTCTCTCTCGGACGATGCCTTCGCCCTCTTGCCTCTCCCCCCTCACCCCTCTCTCGCCCCTTTCACCCCTCTTGCCCTTCTCATCCTCACTCACCCCTTTCACCCCTCTTGCCCTTCTCACCCTCTCGCCCTCTCACCTCTTCCCCCCTTGCCCCTCTCGTTCCTCGCCTTTTCGCCCCTTGGAACTTCCAAAGTACAGATTTTTTGTCTTGAAATTCTTAGTATCTACAAATTTTGGATCATGATTTAATGTTTTATGAATATGCTATTTTGTTTGTAATTTTTTTGATGTATATATATATATGTGTACGGCCGTACCCCCACACCCAAGTTTTTGAAAAATGATTCGTACCCGCACCGGTACCCGTACCGGCACCCACACCCATACCTATGTGACATAGTTCACAATGTAATTTACTTGTGAAAAGGAACATTTAGTAAACTTTCTAAAGACATTCTCCAGAAACGCATTGGAATCAACAGCACAAGCTATAACATGCGGAACAAGTATTAGCTTCAGAGGGATCATGAAGTGGATTCACAAGTTTTCAAAATTAGAACCATCAACCATGATGAAACATGTGGACCGACAATTGAAGATAGCAAACATCGAATGAACGTAGTGTATTTTTTTGTTTGCTTAATAATTACAGTGCACGTGTGGACCACACCAAATAGGGAAAACTTCAGCAACCTACAACAGCTTCTTTCAGAAAGATCTTAGTAAATGGCCCTACCCATTGTATCCAAGGGTCTGAATCAACCTAAAGATCTTAGGTTAGCAATAAATAGATAAATCAACCAACCTTCACCTTAATTTCAAAAGTAACATAACAACCAAGGACCAGAAAAGGTCTGAACAACCAATGCCCTACAAGGCAAGGAAGACACAATTGCACATTCTCTCATGCAAAAAAGAAACAAAAACTTGCTGGACATAGGTAAAATTCAACATTCAAAGAAATAAATTACGCCATAGTTTGAGGAAGAAAGAAACCGGCAATAAAATATACAAATAATTAATTTCCTCTCTAGTACATCGAAAACCAAAATTTTAACGGTGAAAAAAGAGAAAATTTCAGAAGAAAATTATACCCCAAGTGCCATAGTCCCCAGTCACTTTTACAAGACCACTAAGATTGGCATATCCATGCTCATCAACCTGAATTAGAATATAAAGATCTCACGGTTATGATATTACAATATGTAGATCAGTTACTGAAAAAGCAAAACATTCTGAAGTGGAAAATACATGCTATGCACAAGTTCTTCATGAAAATTATTAAAAAACAAACTGGATTAAGAATGGCTTATCTTCCACTACTCATGGTCCTATCAAATATCACAAAAAATGTAATAGCATATTATAATGCACCAATTAGGTCCAAAGAAAAAGATCAGAAGACAAATTCTAAAAATTTATAAACTTTGTCAGGAACATCTTTATACCAAAAAATGAGAAAAAATCATACTACTTCAAAAATTATATTAACTACAAATAGATCCAGAAAATTATATTAAAATAGCCATCAATTTCATTAAATATCAAATGGACAACAAGAAAATATTATCCTACAAACAAAATGCACTTTTTCATTCAAATAGTTCAAACTAACAACTTAAATTACTCTCACTACCAAACGGAAATTAAACAAATAAGCTTCAGTGCATATACCTTATTCCTTGAACTCTTCAAGAACTTAAAGCTAGGGGGGGGGGGAGGTAGAATGGGGTCTATACAAAAAAATACAGAAGCCCAAATTTTGGTTTAGACTTTTAAATGTATCAAAATCTTTCCTGTTTGCACTTTATATTCAGCCTTAAGAAATTTATCTAACCTTAAACCACAGCCACGAACATTGAAAACACTTTGGATTATTAAAAATAGCATAACCATTTTTAAAGGGAAAATCTCCATATATTTCCCCTTCCATATAAAAATTTTTTTACTGAATTTTAAGCATATTTTCCATTATTTTTGACAGATTTTAAAAGATGTTTCGAGCATTTTAAGAAAAATAGCAAAAATCAGATAATTTGGAAACTTTTATTATTTATAATATACCTTTAAATTTATTTGATTCTTGATATTTTTCACAAAGAAACAACTTGGACTGAAAAGTATTTAACAAAAAAACCAACTGATAAGAACCTGATGACTGTATTTGTTACATATTTATACACACCAAAAATCCAGTTTCAAGCGTGCAATAGATCAGTTTTCCTTGTTATCAAGCATATTATGATGTATCATATGATACGTTATGAAACTTACCAATGGATAGTTCTGAATCCAATTTCAAATACATTCAGTTGGGCTTAGTGCAGTTGCTAATTGGATTTACATCTACTATGCAAATCTCTAACCAAATCCTAATCTGCAGCCTGGAGTCCAATATTTGAATGGGATCAAATAAACACCTGATCCAATTATATATAAATCTTGGATCTTATGCTAGTGCGAACCAAATTTGATTTAAAAGAATAAGGTTCCAGTCTGAATCCAAGTAGACAAAATCCAACCAAGTTGAATTTGGTAAAGGCTGGATCCAACTCGAACCTGAAATGTGTGCCTTCCAAATCAAGGGACCTACTTTAACATTCCTTAGATGACTGTCTGATCTACAAAAATATTTGATTACAAAAAATGAGAAGGATAAAGCCAAGCACTTCAACAATAAAAACCTATTATATATCACATGCTACCCAGTTTGTAGCAAATGAACAGAGTTTAAGCATTGGACCATGATAAAACACAATTAGCTGATGCAAAAACAGGAGAAATATCTTTTATAGTCAAAAAGTGGCCTCATGAACCCAATTAGGTATTGACCCTAAGAAACCAGGCAGGTCAAGAAAACAAAATGAAACCACATTCAACAGGCTGTTCCTAAACGAAACAAGTCAACATTAGCATGCCAATAGATAATTAACCTGCCATCTTCATTCTGAAAGTCGGAAAATTAATACTTCATTTTTGTTTTGTAGTTAGCAAATGATCCAGATGGAAACCAAAGAACCTATTCCTGAAATCTTTCAGCACAAAAATTACCAAAGTAGTTTCCGAAAGAAAAAAGCCATGGGCTGGCAGAAACAAAAAAAGTTCCGACAAAGCAGAACTTCCATTAACTAAGAATGTTAACCATTGACAACAAGGAGCCCACATGCCACTACGTACAAAAAAGTAATTAGTTACAAGATCTGAATTATATCAAAACACTGGTCCATCAACAAAATGTTGACAGTTCCCACTGATTCATACAATTGATTCAAGTAAATGCTGGTTTGCCCCTGCGGAATTAACACTCTTGTTCAATATAGAGATACAATTCATCAAAATCAGCCACAAACAACAAGAAAGGATATCCATTTAAGCTTTCTAAAACAAGCAGGCTAAATATCAAATGCACAGCTGCAAATAAAATAGTTTTAGACCACTACTTAAATACAGAAAAAAAAAATTAAGAAACTATGGAATGCAAATGTGATCTCAACGATTGTTGAAGGCACTGGAATGCAATCAATTTTAAAACAACAAACACATGAAAGAACATATATATAGAGTAAGCCAGAGTAGTGCAGTCAAAATTCAAAGTGAGTTTCTGACTCCGTACCTTACGTTTCAAACCAGTAGTGTCTTGAAGAGTCAATCCTTGCAACTCAAAGCAAGTTTCTGTTCCCTTCTCAACATGATTACCATATGCATCTAACATCTGAGGCAATTAACAAAAACAAGATGAACCATTAAACCTTATTTTCATAGGTACACCTGATTTTCATTAAGTGTGAGGACAAGATCCTCCAATATTTGTCATGAGCAGGAAGACAGAAACTAATTTGAGTCATTTTACACAACATACATATAAAGACGAAGTCACAAGAAAGAAGATTGGCAATTGTTTGAGTTTAAATTCTGAAGCAGTTCGAAAGAAATTTGCACTTCAAAGAGTTTTCAGGAGCGGGAAAATTAAATATCTTGATAGAGAAACGAACATTTTGATCATCCTTTCCGTGCATGAGTTTTCTAGTTTGTACCCACGACTCTGGCAAAGCATTATTTATGTTTATCCTAGAATAGGTTCGAACATAAAACTGAAGATAACTGTAATAAAAAAAAATCTAAATGCAAGTCATAAAGATATGTTTGGTTTTAATAAGAAAACATGTAATACTATAGACATCTGGTTCGTTTTCATACATAGCAGCATCCAAACGTCAGCAAACAAAGAAAACAACAATCAAATTAGCAGATTTTTTTCTTTAATTGTACAAATGCACCCGCTCGCCTCCTCACCTCAAATATGAGTTCATGTATTACATCCCCTGGGCGCAAGGACGACTCCAGTTGCAGATTAGGCAGCAAATTTACATGGCTTAGAACACCAGGAATAACTGTCATATTCAGAAATTGTTCTTTTCAGGAGAAAGCAGGAGGCAGCCGTGAAAGAATAACAACATAAGAACGAAGTAAATGAAAACAGCAAACCTTGACATGGAACACACACAGACTTATAATGAGAGCATATTTCCAGAATTGCTTCATAAGAGGGTCTAATCAAATCCAGATCATGGCACTTAACCAGCAAATCCTGACAAAAAGAGAAGATAGAAACCTTAAAGCACAATAACACAATAATAATTTTCTCCAGCTAGCAAGCAAGAGAAACTCACTTTAATCTCTAAGATCATCTTATCAGATGAAAGGCTTAATTTCAGCTTCTCCCTCTTAGTTAATGTTGATCCTTTAACCCCTAGCTTGATGTATAATTCTGGAATACTTAGAAAAGGCATCCTATTAGAATATACATCAAAACATGCAACTGAAAGATGTTCAATGCACGTCCCAACCCTGCAGATGAAAAAGTGTGTAAGTGACAGCAATATACTTAGATGTTAACCAAGGAAAGTTATGAAAACAGAAGATCAACAATGAACAAGTTGGGAAAAATTTCTTCCAAATGATGGGACTATCTTGAGGCTCATGTGCACCGCTAAATGATGTTATAGAATACTAATTCTAAAAATTCTGAAAAAAAAACGTTCTTTTTTCTTTTCTCTAGAGGCACATGATTGACCAACTCCATACCATATATGTCAATAGACATAAATTTTTATGCGTACAAAACAGAATCAACAATCAACATACAAGAATACAATGTGTGTACCTTAAACACAGTGGCTCGACTTTGCTAATCAGCCTTGAATGATTCAAGAGCTCCAATTTTCCAACCTCACCAGCAGGCTCTACAAAAACATTTACCTCTCGTTGCTTGCAAAAGGACAGATTTCCACAAGTCTGAGAAGTCTAAATAAAACAAAACAAGATTCAGCCATTACATGAAAGTGAAACAACGCAAGCATGCAATCAAAAGAAGTAACTGCAACAAGTTTGAAATTCATTAAAACAGAATACTTACCACAAAAAAGGAAAACTTATAGATACCAGAATTACGCAGGCCTTCTGCTAAATCAGATCCATCCAGAGAAAAAATATACAAACCATCAAAACCACTTCGTGAAGATGCTTCTGAAGATTTGCTAAGTAGGAGTTTACTTTCTTTTTGAATTTTGCCCTCATATTTTTGCATTTTAAATTCATCAAAGAAAGTAATTTCCATTTTCATTGCTAAATTACTTTTAACAATAAACTTCGGCTCCAGTTCACAGGATGAGCTGGAAACCATAAAACTTAGAGGCCTTAGAACTGCAACTATTTCCCTTGGAGGAATATACCCAGCCAAAACATGAACGTCCTTCATAGGCAAAGCCTGATTATAAAATAAAATAACGCAAAATGTTACTGGTCAACATAAACAAGGCTTCCACTCAAAAAATAGCAATATATAAAAGTCAGAAGTAGTAAAAGTTTAAAGAAGGAATTTCTGATACTAACACCATCAATTCCTAGCAGTTGACACTGTTCAGAGTCAAGTATGTCAATCCTAGCAGGAGCATTTTGTCTTTTCTTCTCAAGTTGATAATGCCACTTAGTGCTATCCAGAAGCTGGAACTGTAGAATACAAAGTGAAAATCTCAGTACCAGTAAAAAACTTTGCATTTAATAAGGCTACAGAACGAGCACAAGACCTTCCCAGAATCAATCAGTCCAACAGGGAACCATTTAGATCCACGGATGTCCAAACTAGAGTTCCCATCGTTCATCTCAAGGAGGCATCCATTCTCTTCTGGACAATCTAGTGGCCTTCATGAAGACAAAAATCATGAGCATGAACCAAAAAGAGCTATTGAAGACAATGACCAAACAAGAATTGCTGACCTGCAAATAAGGCTCGCTTCTTCTGTCATTTCGAAAACAAAGGATGAACCATTGATCACAAAAGCACAATAAGAAGAACACCATTATGAATGGAAATCTCCAGACTTCCTGATGATAAAGCCTCACAAAGTTGACAAAACTAGCAAATAAGTTCCCAGAACTCACCACCAAATTCACCCTGAAATCCTCCCAACAAGATATATTCAAGTGTTGCATACAAATCCTTCTTCAGTCGGCTATCAGCACCTTTCAATATTTTAACATGTTGACCGGATCTCCAAGAAATCCCCTTCCGCCTAATCACTTGGTGCACTCTAATAACTACCAACCAGATGCAAAAGAAATACAAGATAATCAGAAGATGGAAAAAGATAAATTTTGGGATTACCAAAAAAAACTGAATCTTAAAAAGCTCAGTTGTAGAATTCATACCATCAGAAGAAATACCAAAATTTTTCTTGTTGTTTGGACTTATCACATATACAGGTGTATCTTCACCGGTGTCGACTTCCTCATCATATGCCTCATGCATCTGAAGCACCCAACCTTGATATTCTTTCTCTATTTGAGATAGAGACAAGGACCTGCCCTCTCTTTGTATCTCGATTGTTGGCACTTGTTAAACCATAATGTCAAAGTTAGTCACTAAAGTTTCCTGTGAAGTATAAAAGAAGCTCTAGCTTTCAAGAAAAAAGAATACGACAACTCGACAAGCCAACATTTACATGATTCATTAGGAGAAGGTTTCAAACCAAAGTTCTTCAATGCAACTGTAAAAGGATCTTTGTGGGCCAAGTCATTCTACAAAAGAATAGTCCTCGATCAGCATTTTATTCCGAAGACATAAGACAATACAAATATTCATATGTAGACTATATGTTCTCTTCTAGGCATAATGTTGTTACAACATGATGCCCTTTTGATGAACTAAAGCTACTATAACATAAGGCCATATTTGTCGTTTAAGGATGCAGTAGAGGGTGAACTTGGATGATCTTTCTGTTTTGCATGCGGCTATTCATGTTAATAGCCCAATACAGAAAAATGTAGAAAAGCCACTAGAGCCAACAATAGGAGGATCTTGTGTTGTGACAACATGAACACTATCCATATTGCCAAAAATCCAGAACTACACAAGAGGATGACAAATATTGAGATAGATAACAATTCACAAAAAAAGCAAGCCAAGCACGACTAGAAATAAAAACTGGTAAGTTCTGGCGAACAAATTGTTTTATCTGCTTATTAAAAGCTTGCTGCCATGATGCCATCTATATTTAAGACATTTCCCTCTAAACTAGGAAAACATACGCTTAAGGAATACATACACTTAAAGGAATTCATAAAAGGAACTTTTCTGGAAAGGGATAATATCACAAAATATTTATTTTTCGGCAATATATTCAAAATGTCATTGACACCCACCTTTTACAAGATAAAAATGAGCATTGGGCACCTCTCTCTCTCTCTCTCCCACACACACACACACACATATCTAATGAGGGAGCCATACGAGTCATAAGTTTTGGGGGGGTGGGGAGTGAGAGAGAGAGGAAGATTATGTGGTTTAATGCATGCCCACAAAGACACAAATACCAAAAATATTTTGAAAATATTGTATCTTTATTGCCAAAAAGTAAGTGAACATTTTTATTGAGAAAATACCACAATTTACAATATATTCAAAACATCACCATGAAGTAAACAGTATTATTGGGATATTTTCTCTTTACTAAAAAAAATTTATGAAAAGCATGCTGATTAAAGCCTTCTAGAACAAATTCCCAAGGACAAGTTACTCCCCATGTGTATATAATTATATATATATATACACACACATAATTCTTCAACTTTCATAACTTTAACTTTCTCTCTATCAGAAATAATATGAAGCTTACAGAGACACTTAAATATAAAGAGACACCATGTTGCATCTATTCAGCAATTGATGCACAAAATGAACAAAAATAAGGAGCTTGTTCTGCAAACTTGCATAAAAAAGGGACTATGGGAGAGTCAAAATGACAATCCATGTGAAACAGGACAAAATTGTTTTAAAAATTAAGATGACAAAGTCAAAATTCATGAGCAAAAAGCAACTGGCTCTTTCAATATACACACAACACTCAAAGGAAGCCTTATTTTGGCAAGAAGACAAGCACAACCATGATGAAACATAACAACAGTCTCATAGAATCTCAAGAAAGGTTGGCATTAAAAGAATATTAGCATACATTGTCAGAAATTATCTAACAGACATGTACAACATTTCAGGAAACACAAGCACGTAAATAGATTCACAAGAGATGCACCTTGTGAGTTGTAGGAGAGAACCCTGCATCAGTTTCTGTAACCATGCCAAGGATGAAAGTGCATCACCAAAATAGAAACATCAATTTCCATTAGCATGTTTTAACATATCCACTAACCACTCACCAACAAAGCATTTCACTCTCATGCAACAACGTCGTAGAAGTCGAACTTTATCACCTCGCCTCAGCTTAGGCTCCATAAATGGAAGGCGCCCCTTTCAGAAGGCAACAAGTGTTTAGATTATGAGCAACAAAACAAGCATGGTTGAAAAAGGAATTGGATTGCGAAATTGCACCATTCATCATTGCAAGAAAGAAAGCAACATTTCAAATCCCTGTGCAGAAAATGAAAATGTGCAGGCAAACGACAAAAAAAAAAAGCCACTTCGGAGAACCATGATCAGTCTCCCAAAGGAGACACAATCAAAGTATGTCATCCTATAAGTTCAGGTGAACATATATTGAGCTGTCAACTCCAAGAAAAATCAAACATAACATCCTGAGAATTCTAAGCAGACGAACAGTAGGTTTTAAGAAGAATCAGAATCAATCTGTGCATTGAAGGGACAACAAATGGTGATTTACTAAAAGAACTAAAAAAAGGTGAAATAGTAGCAAGTGAAAACACAGCTTAAATGTAGTTTTTGCATACATAAAACTTACAGTTAAGCAACCTTTCCCTAGTAAATAATGTTAAAAAATAATCAACCAACAGGAGATAAGAAAGAAAAGTGACATTGTAAAATAAAAAACAACAACAGCATTTGCATGTTGAATGCTTATAGAAAGTATGGTAGTTATCAAATGCATCAACAGCATTGCATTTTTGTTAACTACCAAAATGCTGTTGTTGTTTTTTAACTAGTATGAGTTGAATGTAGTTATGAGTTATGAATCATAAAAATGCAATGCTGTTGATGCATTTGATAACTACCATACTTTCTATAACTACCATCAACAGCATGGTAGTTATCAAATGCATCAACAGCATGGTTGAATGTAGTTATGAGTTGAAATGTAAACTCATAACTAGTGCTCTTCTTACAATGAGTTTTGTGCCTTGTCTTTTGTTCAATGTTCCATGTTGTCCTTTATGCCAATACCAAATTTCTTGTCAGCTTCATTTCTCTTAAAATCAAAAGTGGTTGTCCTCACTGTCTTTCACTTAACATAATTCGCCTGTATCCTCATTAAAGAAAGACAAATATTACACAACAGGAATCTGGTTCATAAAGGACAACATGGAACATTGAACAAAAGACAAGGCACAAAACTCATTGTAAGAAGAGCACTAGTTATGAGTTTACATTTCAAAAATAAAACACAGCAGAAACTTTGTCTAAAAAGTCTTCAGGCTTATCACAATGATGAAAGGGACAGAACTTCTAGTGGGCAGAATATGGTCAGCAGCAATCACAAAATCTGAAGAACCAGAAAACCTAAAGCACTTCAAACCAATGTTATCCTATCCGTATCATACGATACGCACGCGTATCGTATGATACGTACCATACAGGTTTTCAAAACATATACGGGATGCAAACAATACACGACACGCTCATGTATCGTATGCATATTGCATGTATCGTATGATACGGGCGATACACCCCCATATCGTACGATACTGGGAGAAACACAAAAAAGGGGCCCGACGGCCCCTTTTTGCATTATGTTTTTAAGTTTCAACACTCCTCTCTCTCTCTCTCTCTCTCTTTTTGTTCCAAAGACTCCAAGAGACGTGGGATGGAGAGATTTTGCCCATTTTCATCAAAAAATCACTGAGGATTTATCGATTTGGGAGAGCCTACTAGTCTGTGAAGAAAGCTTTCTCGTAGTGGGAACGGTGGGAAGCTTGGAGAAAGAGGGTTTTGTGGTTCCTAAGATTATATAAAATTTTCAAGTTTAAAATTGTGATGGATGCTTATTATGTTATTTTGAATTTCTGATTTCTTATCTTTAAGTGTGTTGTTGATATACATGAATGTTGTTTATGCATGATGATTTTTTTATATTGAATACATTTTATTGATTTTTTCTGATTTTTGTGTATCTTCCAGATTTTTTTGGATTTTCTATGTTTTTTTTTTCTGATTTTGAATAGGTTTTTAAAATTAAAAAAATTAATTTTACGATACGCTACATTTGCAATATGTTACGATACGGCGTATGGATCGGCCAGACTGATACGCGTTACGCTACACCTTTCACAACATTGCTTCGAATAACAGAAAGCTAATAATTAAGTTGACAAGATAGCAACTTGACTATGTCACACAGGTCTTGGTGCAGGTGCTGTAAATGTCTGTGACTGTATATGTTCGACAACAAAAACCACAATTAACAAGCTATGATTTTATCAATGATTCCCCCCCCCCCCCACCAAAAAAAAAATAAAAAATAAAAAAGTTCAGTTGCTTCACCCAATTGGTGTTAACGTCTGGTGAAAAAAACATTCTGAAGAGATTGTATTACTTAGAATCTTGAAAACCAACATAACAGTTTTCATTAGGAAAGCCTACCCATCTAGCATCTGGAAGTAGCCGTCCTAGCCTTCGTATTGATACCCGACTGAAGTTGTCAAAATTTTCTTTTATGCCACATCCCTTCTCATCAAGCTCCTCCAAAATCCTTTCTATACTTTCTTTTCCCTGTGTATGCACCGGCAAGTATATATTCATCAACTTACATTCAGCTGCTTACATAAAGTACATAAACTACCGACCTCTAAGATGGGAAAATATACACATTTGATCCGAGCATTAGCAATGCGGTTTCCACCTACACCAAGGAAAGATGGTCAAGTCAATACACGATGAAATGCAAATTTGTTTAGAAATTACTAAACCAAGTGTGACTGATTCATTAACTAAAAGAGCAAAAGGTAATAAATATGCTTGTAAGAAACAAATGGAACCAAACTTGACTTCATGGAGCAACAACCGATGTAAAATCTAAATTACCAGAATTACCAGCAGCCTGGGCAACAAAGTGCAGTAGCAGAACGAAATCAGGACCATTACATGAGTTCAAATTTGTTATAGCCAGTTCCCCTCCATCTACTTCCGTCAAATTGACACCATTGACCTTTATGAAATACATCAGAAAATGATTTCACATAGACATACTGATAATTCTCATTTGACACCATAATTACTTTTACACAGGAAAGGTAGGAAACAGACAGGCATGTCTGGTAGTGCCTGTTTTAAATGCAACCCAATCTCAATTATTAGCAAAATATATAGGAATCGACCACCATAATAACTCTTGAATGATGATGCATCCAATGAGGAAATAAAGCCATTATAAGTAAGCAGAATGAGAAAGAACAAAGCAGCAAAACCAAGGGTCAGGACTCCCACAAAATTCAGGAAAAACCAATGCTAGTACACCAACAAGTTCACAAACCACCCTCATATATCAGTAAATTGGATCCACCAAATTTTTTATAAAGTAGTCCCCTTAAAATTTAGATAAAATTTGCAAGCATTAAATACAATAGTACTGCAAACAGAAAAGGACAAACAATCTTACTTTTTTAGCCTTTCTCTCACGTTCAATTGTTTTGAAAAAAAAAGGCAGCCAAACAGCTCTCTCAATCTCTCTCAATAAAAACTGAATTGCTTAAAAGAAAACAATATGAAGCAAAATAAGCAATCCAAGCATCTTTTTCAACAGCGCAACATGAAGAACGAATCACCCAAAAAACCATGCATGAATTACAAGGTTCACATCAAAATTCAAACAGTATTAAACATGCACAATAAAAACAAATATTCACTATGTCAAATGAAAAAGAGAAGAGGATATTTGAAAAGTAAATTGGGGAATCAAAATAAAACCTCAAACTCTATAGGTGCGGCTGTCCCCATTGTTGTGAGTGTATCATCACACTGCATCAAGAAGAGCAAATGAAAAGCTAGAACAGGATATCATAAAACCCTAAATAAAGATAAAATCTGAGATTGAAGTTCCATTTGAACAAAAAAACACCAGAAGTAAATCACATGAAAACCACAAAAAATTCTCGACATGCACATAGAAAAGAAAACGAAAGCTCACTCATGAAGCATGAAACATTAAGCAACATGAAGGCTTTTATCTTCTCTTAGACATGGTTCACATTTCAGTCTATCTACACATCAGAACATCATTATCACATGCTCAAATAAGATAGGACAGTATACACTAGTGTTATCAAAAAGCGTATGCTTCACGTCTCAAAGCATACACCTCAGGAAATTTTAAAACACCTCAAGGCGTGAAGGTGAGGCACAGCTTGCCCTGAGGTTGTGTACTCCACCCTGGTGAAGCACACGTCTCTCCTTGAACCATGAGTCCTGCCTAAGGCATATTCTCATTTCTCACCAACATTTTTCTTTATAAGAAAATAATAATCACCTTTTTTTTACTTTTGACTTCAATATTGTTTTCCTTTTCCACTAGGAAGCGTTGTCTCTCTCCCTCTCTTACTCAACAGCTCATGCCACTTTCTCTCACTGCCAGTGCAAAAGAGTATCACTGTCTGTCTATTGCAGCCTGCTGACCAGCAATGCTGACTCCCCCCCCCCCCCCCCCCAAGGAAAGGCCTCCAGCTCTCTCCTTCTCTAACGCAGGGCTGATATGTTGAGGAGAGCAGGTCAAGTTAGAGACTCCATTTTATGTGTCTGCTTTATTATGCATTATTAGATCTTTTAGTTCTTATAGAGTTTTGTTTGCATCCAGATACATCTCTAGTCTATCTAAGTGGGACGTGTGATTCATTTGTTTTGGAGTGAAGTTGATTAATGAAACTGTAACTCTTGTTTCTTTCATTGTTTTCCTTCGTCTCTTCATTGCCTTCTGTTGTTTTACTTTCTTGTTGATTGTTCAGCTTGATGTTTGCCACGGAGATTAGAGTTAACCTTCTAATCACTGTGTCATTCTCTCTATGGATGAAGGCTGTCGGTAGCCTTTTCTCAATCCCTCTTTGGGCTCCCACCTCTCCCTCCCTCTCTTCTTGACTACCACACAGTTACTTCTACAAACAAGGCTTTACATTTATTGTGTTCATCTGTCTTCTCCACACTTCTGCTATAATTGATCAAGGGATCACCAATAATTTGCCTTGAAATCCATTTTTTCATTGCTTTCTTCCTTCTTCTGTATTTTGGCCATTTGGTTTGTAATTTGATTGTGAACCACATCATTTTTTTATTGAATTCATAAACAAGGAACTCTTCTCTGAATGAGCTACTAATCCACGGTCCTGCATTCTGCATCAATTATGATTAGTTTTGTAATTTATCGTCATTGGGAGCTTAGCATGCTGTCATTTTCTTGTTAATTTCTATGATTGCACAATGGCATTTATTGGTTTCCCAGATTACCTATCTTTGTTTTCGAGTTGTCTTTTCATTATTATTTTGCAAATTTCTCTAAAACAGAAGGGGAGGGGGGATTCACATGCACAGTGCAATGTGCCAAGGAAGTCCTTTCAAAAGAAAGCATCAAGAAAAAACAGAACTCAATGAATTTATAAGAAGTTGGAAAATTTTGATCTTGACAATAAAACTTCACATGTTCACATTCTTTTTATTTCTACCACACATTCTTTTTTTTTAACTAATTTCACTAACATTTACACAAAATTGAACAAACTGATCAATTCTCTGACATAAATTTTATTGCCAATAACCCAGCCAAGAGCAGCATGTAGCCACTATGTATCAATTTCATTTGCACTTAACGTAATATCTCAGCCTGAGGTAATTAGCTTTCCCTTTGAGCTTCTATTTTGATAGAAAAAATTATTTGATGGTGACAAGAGTTTTGTGTCTAACAATATTATGCAGCATGTGTAAGCCTATGTACCAGAAAAGGAGCAACAGATACTATCAGTCGAAAACATAAAGAATGGCTGTCTAGTGTCTACAATTCCACATGCTGTAGAAGTAATTCAATGTTTTGTGTGCGTAAAAGTTCTCTTTTGAAAAGGATTGCTTGGACATGAGCGAGGTAATAGGACTACCTAATATGCAAGTGATTAATCCTCCACATGTAGAAATACTTAGGTTTTACCAAAATTTGTAACCTCTTATGTTTCATGAATTACAGGCACTGATAACATAATCATCCTCCTCTTATGTAAAATTTGTGCCAATGTAGCTCTAAACTAGGATAGCAAATTGGGATACACAGATGTGCTGAATAAAAACTTGGGCACAAAAAGTGTTGTTGGACAGTTGGGGATGAAACCCCACATTAATTTGGGTTGTTGTCGATCTAATTTCATGATTGTAGACATGACTTGTTTTATCTTGCATTCTGAATACAAGATTGTCCTTTGCATGTGCATGTGTATCAAAAAAAGATTAACATGAGTTCAATTTGATTTTTACAATGTTGTCTACTTATATACAGGTCAATTTAGGGATGAACCCTCACATCTGTTTGATTTGTTTGTTTTTATATAATTTCATCATTGTAAATATGACTTGTTTTATTTTTCACTGTCAATATAACTTGATTGTGGTTTGCATGTGCATGTGCATGGAAAATGATTAACAACAATACAAATTTGATTTTTATATATATTTTTTTGTTTGTATATTTATTATTTAGTTGTTCTTCAATTGTTTAATTATTTTTATAGATATTATGTGTCTCACCATTCCATTTTCATCTTAAAGCTACGGTTCAATCAACTTGAGGCTTACCGCTTGCCTCATGATAGGCTCAATGCCTTGCTTCGCCTCTTTGCATTTAATAAATATTACCATCTAAATAAAAATGCCTAACATGCATAAAATATGAAAATGAGAAACAAAATATCAAAAAGAGAAAAGCAGAAACATCCATATCAAAAGCATTCAATAATTAAAAGCCCAACACATCAAAGAGATGTCGATCTAGCTCGGCGGGGTCAGGTCATAAATTTTTTTCAGTGTATTTTTATAACATAAACAGCAATAGAAAGCACAACGTAAATACAGAAAAAACCATAATACTCAATCAAAAGCTATTCAACTCTAAAACTTCTAGAACATCAACAATAACTAGGGATCAAACCAAAAGCGAGAAATCCACAACAATAAAACGAATAAACCATAACAAGGAACACCTCAAAAGAAAAATGTAATACTGGTAAAGGAAGCACAATTATTAAACAGTAATAAACAATAACTGAAACTCATCTTTATAGTTTATATGTGTTAAAGATACAAAAGGGGGTTTTCTGAAATATTAATAAGTCGCGGAGGATCTCTTTAAATGTTTTGTTATATTTAGTGGACTTCTCTTGTAATTTTCCCTAACCCTAATCTCTTAATAGAGATTAGGGTCACGTAATGCAATCGTTTTTTCTGCCTCTCTCTCTCTCTCTCTCTCTCTCTCTCTTGTAACATGGTATCAGAGCGGGTGTTGGAGTCGACGGCAAAGTGCGCCTTCCGGTGACCTTCTCCGGCGACGACCTTTCCGGGTCGACCTTTCTGGCGACGATCTTTCCGGCGAACAGCAGTGAGTTCCTTCTTTTTTATATAGCTCTCTCTCTTGTCATCGCCACTCCTTATTCCCTCTTATCACCCAATAAGGAGACGGTGAGGGAATAGGGGTTGGGCGTGTCGTGTGAAGGAGGACCTGATCACGCCTATGTGGAAGGCGTGATCAGATCTTCATATTGGTCGTATGAAGCAGCCTATTGTCAGACTGCGTGAGGAGTTGTGGATGCTTTGTGGAGTCTATATGGCATGAGGTGTTGTGGATGCTGATTATGCTGGATCTGTCGATGACAGGAAGTCTACTACCGGTTTTTGTGTCTTTGTGGGCGGTAATCA
>JAANDH010000221.1:176069-300892 GCA_011799765.1 Nymphaea thermarum | reverse complement strand
TGAGTCGGAATATAGGGCTATGGCTCAAACCGCGGCTGAAATGTCGTGGGTCAGATCACTACTTGTAGAGTTGGGTGTTTCAGTGAATCTCCCAATGAAGATGTATTGTGACAACAAGGCAGCTACATATATCGCTAACAATCCTGTCTTCCATGAGAGGACTAAACACATTGAAGTGGATTGCCACTATATTCGAGACTTAGTTCAAGGAGGAATTGTTAGCACTATTCATGTCTCCTCGGAAGATCAGGCAGCAGATATTCTCACTAAAGTTCTTCCCATAGGCGATTTCCTGAGATGTTGTAACAAGCTAAGCATGATTGATATATATGCTCCAGCTTGAGGGGGAGTGTTAAAGATACAAAAGGGGGTTTTCTGAAATATTAATAAGTCGGGGAGGATCTCTTTAAATGTTTTGTTCTATTTAGTGGACTTATCTTGTAATTTTCCCTAACCCTAATCTCTTAATAGAGATTAGGGTCACGTAATGCAATCGTTTTTTCCGCCTCTCTCTCTCTCTCGTAACAATATGCATGATTTAAGAAGTCATATAATGCAAAATCGCAAAATAAATCATTGTCATGGCTCAATATTTTGCCATTCAGTACTCTCAAATTCCCCATTATACACACATAATTTCTCTACAGCCTTCCGATGGACCGCCACATTTTTGGGGTTGGCGGTGGTGGCCCTTGTTAGCCTGTATCCAATGACTATCAAGGACTCAAGATGATGGGAACAACTGTATGAGAGAGAGAGAGAGAGAGATTTCTGAGGATCCAAAATTTTGTGAGGTCACTGAAAACCTCAACACAGATTTGAATCCGGTATATGATCGGCGCCAACGGGTAGCTGGAGGCTCAGCATCAGTCAGTTGTGCCATTTGTCCTCAGCAAAGCCCTTGGAAAGAGAGGGAGACAAAGCATTGGTCTAGAAGGGAGACCTATACTTTTATGGCAATCCAAAGAAATTAATTCACATCTAAAACCGGATTGATGCATGGTTTTGTGTCAGAAAAACATAACAAATCATCAGACCTCGAGCCAAGTAGGCAATCCAACAAGTCAGATGATCCAGAGCCGATCTTCGACGATTTTGGGACTAAACTGTCTGAGTATTGGATTGTGACCCAGTACGTGGATGATCCAAGTCAACTCAGGCGATTCCCGAGTTGACTCACTGAGTTTGCAACAAAAGTCTACAGCTTGTTCAGACTTCAGAGAAACAAAAAATGTCAGATGCAAATAAGCAACTAATAAAAGAAGCATTTTACAAGCAATGAAAAATAAAAAATACAGTACTCTAGTTCCACAATTTATCAATTATTTGCCAAAAAATTCAAGACTTATTTTGGATTCATCATCCAGGATACATAAGAATGTAAACACATAGAAAGAACTTCTTTCCTAGAAAAGAATGCGAGATGAACCTGAATATAAGGAAAATAAATGTCCTTCAATAAGCATTGAAGTTGATATTCATTTAGAGACTTGTTTCTTGGTTGAGAAATTTCAACCTGCAGGCATATGAAATGGAAAGAAAGAAGGTGAAATAAACAAGTAAAAAGAACACAATAAAAGGGAAAAGACAGAGGGATAATGACATTTTTCCATAAAAGGATAAAAAAGTTTCAAATCCTAAATGCTAGCAAGAGAGAACTTAAGTCACATGGGTGCTAATATGGGTGTGAACACAAGAAACTTTAAAAGCATGGACGCAAGGATACAGCTGGGGATGTGTGTGTGACATGTGTATGTATGTAAGCAAACTTATTGTTGTATTGAAAGTTTCTAAATGTAAGCAAACTTATTGTTGTATTGAAAGTTTCTAAACAATTTATAAGTTTCATAGCATTTATTTGAAAGTTCTAAAAATTTTTGTTTGCAATATAGGTAAAAAGGGGGTTAAGGAAATTTTGTAGAAAAACATTACAATCAATGTTAAGGCGGCAAAAGGCATGCAAACCTTGGTCCTCAAATATCCTCCTTCACCAGTGCCCCCTCCCCGCAACCCCCCATCCAAAAAATAAATAAATAAATAAAACTGCCCAATCATGGATGATGGTGAACCTGCACATCCCTTTCTTTGGAAGTACCTCTCTCCGTCTCTCTCAGCTGAAAACCTTCTTTCCCCAAATCAGTCTCTCTTTGCCCCCCTCTCTTCCTTTGTTTTCACTTTTCTAAATAGAGGTGGGGAAATCTGACTGTTATTTTCTTAATCATTTTCAAAACTTATATTCTACGGTTTGGGTCAGGTCTAACCCAGACTAGAACTAACTACTAACCAATACCGAGTTGGCACAACGCGCTAGCATACTTGAACCCATGTACCAAAAAAGGTACCAGGCATTCTCACGTGCCTATGTGACTTAGAAAGAAACTCACTGCAAGTAGTATACAATTTAATATATGTTCTTCTTCTTTCAAGATGCCTAAATTTCCCTTTCATAAAGAAAGTTCCCTTGAATTATTTAACGCGGCTTATGATAGGCATCATCTTCTCAACTTATTATTTTTTCCTTCTTCGTGTTATTGCCATGCAGTGTGAATTCCATATAATCAAGACAACAATATTTTGAAAATTCAACTAAGTTCCACATGAAAATTTTGAAAACTAGTGATTTGTACGCATATTGACAATGCTTAAGACATGGGTTAGCAACAGATTTCATCTTCAAAGACCATACAGCTTTTAACATTCAGACACAAATAAAAAGTAGAAACCTATGTTGAATGGACACTTCCAAAAAACATGAAGTGTCAGCAGGGACATGTGTCAACACATCTAGGACACAGCATTTTTAAAATATGAAGTGTCCAAAACAAGATACATGTTCCAAATGCTTTGGTGATGTACAGCTCAACCATAAAAAAAAACAGAGAACAGAGAAGGAAGAAGGAGGAGGAAAAGGAAGAAAGTAGAAAGAGGAGAAGAAGAGGAGGAACTGTTTGTTTACAATCTTTATTTGTTTAAAGACCATAGTCTCTCTTTTTGTTTTTTCATGCAAGCAGTAATAAAGATTGTGAACAATTACTAAAATGTTAAATAAACAAAATTAAGAACAACAACCAATGTCATTGAACGGAACATGTATAACAAAAGAAACAACAGAGCTTTTACTAATACAAGCGCATTTTGGCTTCTTCAAAAGTGCCTGAGGTGTCAAGCAAAGGGACCAAAATGTAACAATTTAGCCTCCTCCAAACAAATGAAAGTAAGCAAGCACGTATGAAAAACAATACTGATTTAAGAATGGCAATCCCTGTAATATAACAAACAAGCATGGGTAAACAAGCAAATTTTGCATATGAAACTAAAGGCCACATGAAACCAAATGCAAACATTTGATTGATCTAGTGTCTTGTTATTCCAAAACTTAATAAAAGTGCCTGTTGCAAATTTCAAACAAGAAAGCAAGAATAAGTCAAAAAATTATGTCTAAACTCTAAAGTAACAGATCACACCTTTGTGAAACTACCATGAGGAGAGTCCTTCAACTCCTGCTCTGATGGATATCTTATCTGACCACCAGTCTACAAGAACATGACACAATCTTAATGAATACAAAACTGGGCCTGCACAAGCCTCCTTTGCGAAGACATAAATGAGAATACACATTATTAAGATATAACACATAGCATCTCATAGAAGAAGACTTGCAGTATACTACCTTCCAGGTTGATTCTGAACCAGCGCTTTCAAGTAATGCATCCCGTGAAAGAAACAGAGTGAAGACCATCCCAGACAGCTTTGTCTTTGAAGCAACCATTGCCGAACTAAACCAAGGAATGACAGGCAACAGAAAACAGTCATCTATGGTTACACATCATCACTTTCTAGTATCAGAAATACATAATCAACACAGTTAAGCAAGTGCATGCACCTTCCCAAATGCATTGAAGCTACAAATCCACCATACCCATACATTCCAAAATAAGGCTGCAAATGGCCATCAAAGGTGATATTAAGAGCATGTTTGTTTCAGCATACCATTCCATGAAAACGCTAAGGTGGAAGTACATTTATCCTTCCTGTCTCTAGGGAAAAAAAACAATGAAAACAGAAATAGCAAAAGTAGATCTATCAGACCCCAGTTTCCCACCACTTCAATCTTTTCCCATTAGTAAGAATGTCAGAATGGTAAAAGCTTTAGAAGCTCATACTATGACCAACCAAGTTCTTTTTCCCAATTCTTGAACAATTTAAAACCATTGATCTAAAAAAACCTCATAAAAATGATTCACATGCTTGATTTTGGCAATTCCTTTTCACCTTTCCAAATTTGGGCTATCCAAGCTCATCTATGATGTCAGATTGGAAAAATCAGCTGGACGGCAACAGTTATTATATATGTATATAGAAAATTTTAATTCACCCAACTCACTCATGAAGGATGTCTAATGTATCATGATGAATGGTTGAAAGAAAAACAAAGAGAAAAAGCTTATTGAAATCTCTCTCTTTCTCTCTCTTCTTACTTTTCTCTCAACCATCGATCATGATGGATTGGACAACCAACACGAGTGAGCTGGGTGAATTAAATTTTCTTCTCTATATATATATATATATATATATATATATATATATATATATATATATATATATATATATATATATATCACCATCTAGGCAGTTCAGCAGATTGCAGCTGATTTTTTCCAATTCGACGGCCCAAGTTTGCAAAGATGAAAAGGAATTGACAAAACCAAGCATGTGAATTAATTTTATGAGTTTTTTCTAAATCAATGGTTGTAAATTTTGTCAAGAATTGAGGGGTTCCACACCTAGTATTAGCTGATACCTTTTTCTCCTTATTTTTCTCTCAACCATCCATTATGATGGATTGGACAGCCTTCATGAGTAACTGGGTGACTCTGGATAGCCATAGTCACCATCTATGTAACATGGGCGTACCCTTCCGGTACCGGTACGCGCCTGGGTACGGCCCCGGTACGCGTTGACCGTATCAGGTATGGTCAACATACCAGAGGCCGTACCCGTCCATTTTTTGACACGGTCAAAGTTGACCGGGTCCAATTTTGTCCAATTTTTTTTAAACTTTTATGTCATTTTAATGTTAAAAACTATTTTGACGTTAACAAAAAGGGTAAAAACTAAAAAGAAACCCTCGACGCTCAACTGTTTTGCTATTTTCGTCTCTCTCCGGCAACAATCGAGGGTTCGGCAGCGGCGATGACAGCAGCGACGGCAGTGGCTCGCCCTTTCTCTACCGTTTCTTTCAAATCTCTCTCTCTGTCTGTTTCAAATCAGTGAATACGAACCAAATCTGAGAATGTTTCTCTGTTCTTCGCCTGAATGTTGCCGGAGAATGTTTCAAATTTGTTCGCCTGAATGTTTCTCTGTTCTCTCTCTCTGTTTCCATTAGGTTGCTTCTGTTCTCTCTCTTTGTTTCCATTAGGTTCGCCTGAATGTTTCTCTGTTCTGTATTTTAGGAATTTTGTCCTTATTTTGAGTTTATGGAAAGTGGCAATCTGTTCGTAGGAATGATCTGTAACTGAAGGCTAAGGCTACTAAATATGTGGTATCATTTGGCTTCTGTTCATACTGTTTTCTACCTTCCAATGGAGTTTTTGTTTTCTTACTCCCTTTTCTCACCCTTGGTTTTGTCTTCTCGATTTTGGTTTTTCTCCTATGGAGTTTATGAACCTCTATGTTTTCACCTTGGTTTCCTTTTCCGGATTTCGGTTTTCTTCCATGGTGTTTATGGATTCGGGTTTGTTGTACACTTGTAGTTCTGTTTGAACATTTTGGGTGGGGTGTCCGTAGGATCTTGTTATGGCCTTTATGGTTTTGGACAATGATTTATGTGTTTTGGACCATGATTTATGTTTGTGTTATTCTGTTTGCGTTTTTTTGATATATATGTGTGAAATGTGAATATGTTATTCTGTTTGAAATTTTTTGATATATATATACATCCGTGTGTACGGCCGTACCCACGTTTTTTGAAAATGGTTCGTACCCGTACCGGTACCTGCACCCGTACCTATGTGACATAGGTCACCATTCACTCTCTCTCTCTCACTCACTCACACTCTCGCTAAAGAACTCCAAAAGAAACAGTATAGCGTACCAGCAAGTATGGAGGATTCCCACCTATACCTCTATCTTTGAACTGTCTATGATTTGAAGAACCCATTTTACCCCTGCATAAGGACATTTTGTACTTCCATTAATCAATAGGCAATAACAAAACTTGAAGAATGAAAAGCATTCACAGCAAGAACCTAAAGGTTCTTCACATAAAGGTACTTGATCAAAGCAAGACAAATTGTTCAAAGGCTTATAATGATTTGCCGTTTATGGCAACAATGTGCACTTTAATAATACTAGAAGCACTTAAATTAGAACTTTCTCAACATTCACATCTAATGAATTAAAATAGTGCAGCTCACAGCATTGAAGTACTCCCAAACTAAACTACCAATAAAGGTGTTAAATCATTGTTCAATTCGAAAAAAATATATATATATATCAGCTCAGAAGACTCCCCAATGGATTAAGGATGACGTACATCCTGAACTGCAAAACGATAATGACATGAATCATGTCAATTTAATTGACTAATTCATATGCAAGATATGAAATGTTCTAAACCAAAACAGCCTTAAGATAATTCATAAACAAGAAATGCCAAAATCCTCTAATTTACCTACCTGACATTTGTCCTAACTCTAATCACAATTTAAAAATGTGTCTACCTGTCGGACTGAGGATGGAATGCTGAACTCATACGTAGCTTGGTTCCCAAATTTCGCTGCAAGGAGCTCCAAAATCGTGAAGTAAACTATGGATCTCGATCTGATACAATGGTATATGGCACCCCATGAAGTCTGACTAACTCATCAATATATAGATCAGCCAATGAATCCATAGATTGAGTCTCGCAGACTGGAAAAAAATGAGCTGACTGTCAATCTATCATGTTATCAACTATCACCCAAATGCATCATGTTGTCACCTAGTTCCCGGTCGTCCCCTAATAAAATCTATGGTGCTACCAAGAGGTTGTAATAACCTACCGGCCTCTAATGTCCCACCTTAGCCTATTGACATATTGAATATCTAGCCATGAAAATAACAATGTCAGACTTTATGCCTAGCCACCAAAAACTGCATTCAGCACTTTGATGCATCTTGCTGCTACCAAGATGAATGGTGTATCGCGAGCAACGCAGCTCGTAAGTCTCACTCTTCAGCGTTTCCTCATTTAGCACCCACAATCTATCTTGAAATCAGACCCCTCCATTCAGGTCCATAGAAAAAGGCCGCTCTACCGATGACTGTGGGATTAGGAGTCTAATGAAGGTTCTCTCTCTCTCTCTCGTGCACGCTCTCAATCATGCCTCTTTCTTTTTCTCATCTCTTCTCTACATTCTCTACTCCTCTCTATTCATTTCTTTTGTCATAAAGTAGATTTCAACATGGTAACAGAGAAAAGATCATCTGTGACAAGGCAGCAGCAAATTATTGATGGAAAATCTATTCTTGCTGTTTACATGGAGGAAAAAGCATAGGAGAATCAGATCTGGTGTGAAGGACAAGATGTGGAACATCATATAGAAGAATCAGATCTCATGTGGAGGACAAATATTTCTCAGATCAGATGGGAAAGACAAATCTTTTTTGTTGATATCAAATAGGCTTATGACTGCTGAGATCAAATCTGAAGTTTCTTTTGTGATCTGAGTAAATTAAACTGAGAAGTTTTGCTGGTTGCTGTCAGCAAAAAGGGTAGATTAGTTTCCAAAGCAACATTGATCAGGTCGGGTACTGATCGCTGTTTTGGATACATTTGTGTTATATTTTGGTTGACTTGACTGCACTAAGGTACCTGCCTCAAATTGGCCCAGTCCAATCAGGGTTAAGTTTAGCTCTGTTATGGATTGATCTGTCATGAGATTCTGGTCATTTGGTTAATCATCATCTTGCTGTCGTTGACATGATTTATAAGCTGTGAAAGACATGAGTTAAACTTTTATCAAAATCTGCTGTCATGATACATTGCAACATAAGTAGCATATGAAGTTCTTGTCAGTATATGTTGTCAGTTCAGATTATTACTTGAGAAGATTGTCATGATGCAAGAGGGATCAAGATTAACAGATCTTAATCAAACTGCATTCATGACTAAGCTAGAACTATGCTTAACACTAATTAAAAATTACGAAAAGGAAGAACACAAGAGAAAAGAAACAACAAACAAATTCTTCTTCAAGCAAATGACTAAACTAAATGGAAGAACACATAAAACTAGAAAAAGAGCTTGCATTTCATTTCTTTCAACTTTTGCAACCATCTCCTCACAAAATGAACCAATGTCCCTTTACATAGAGAAAGGGATGGATTGCAGATCTGGATCCAATTACAAGTTGTTAAAGAAGCAAAGGGGTTTTCTGAAATATTAGGAAGTTAGGGAGGAGCTCTTTAAATGTTTTCTTATTTTCATTGGACTACTTTTGTAAATTCTCTAACCCTAATCTCTTTTAATAGAGATAAGGGTCACGTAATGAATAATTCTTTTCGGCTCTCTCTCTCTCTCGCAACATGGTATCAGAGCAGGGGTTGGCGTCGACAGCAGGGTGCGTTTTCCGGTGACCTTTTTCCGGCGACCAACTTCTCCGGCGACAATATTTCCGGCGAACAGCCAAGTGAGTTCGTTCTTATTTTATCGTCCTCTCTCTTGTCATCGCTATCCCTTATCCCCTCTCATCACCCAATAAGGAGACGGTGAAGAATTAGGGGTTGGGCGTGCTGTTTTTGGAGGACCTGATCACGCCTATGTGGAAGGCGTGATCAGATCCTCATGTTGGTCGTGTGAACCTCATGTTGGTCGTGTGAAGCAGACGGTTGTGGGTGCAGCGTGACCTGTGACGCTGTGGTCTGTGGAGTCTATATGTTGATTATGCGTGTCATCTTGCTATGAGCAGAATCGTCTATAGATTGTGGATGTGTTGTGGAGTCTATATGCTGCTTATGAATTCAAGTTTGATGTGAGCAGATTTTTTTTATATATATCGTGGATACAAATTCAGCAAAGCAAGGCTGCGTGAGGACTGCTGCTGATCCTTAGTACGAGATTTATTGATATCGTGGATTTCTTTGACACGTGGACAACTAGTTTTATGAGAACCAGCTGCTGTTATAAGTTGCAGCAGCTTTCTGTCGTTGGGAGTTCAATTATTATTAATATCTTTTTTTTCAGTCATCGGCTGTAACAGACCTGTAAGTGACTGAAACAGGTCTGTAATCTGATCTTCCATTTTTTTTTTTTTCCTATGGCTGAAAACAATAAATCGGAAGGGTCTACTGATTACAAGATGGCTGGGAATTCCTTTTCTTATGGAACCACGATTAAGCTTAATGGTTCAAATTATGAAATATGGTCTAGGGTATTCATAATGTCGGTGGTTGGTCATAGGAAGAAATATATTCTTGAGGAGGATGAACCTATTGAGAAAAAAGGGATATATGCTGCGTGGGATGAAGATAATTATATTGTTATGTCTTGGATTATGAATAGTGTGGAATCTCATATTGCCCCAACTATTGCATATTATACTAAGGCCAAGGATATGTGGTCGTTCTTGAGGAAGACATACTCGCATGCCACTAATGTAATCAAAATCCTACAACTAGAAGAGGAGTTATGCCACATTCGACAAGGGGATCAGGACCTATCTCAGTATTTTGCTACATTGACTGCTGCATATGAACGGTTAAAGGCTCTACGTCCACCTTGCCAGCATTGTTATGCATCACACGTTGAGACTGGTATGGTAGCGAAGTTCTTATCTGACCTATCTTCAGAATACTCTGTGGCAAAGTCTCAAATTTTAACAGGCAGTGAACTTCCAGATTTAGCAGACACGTATAATAGGCTGAATCGTTTTGCAGCCACTCTTTCTCAGACTACTCTTGACACACCAGTCTCTGCACTTGTGATATCAGGAGGACGGGGTCCTAGTTCTTTTGGTGGCACTAGGGGACGTGGTATAGGTCGTGGTGCAGGACGTGGCAGATTTCAGTGCTCTTACTGTGGCAAAATTGGTCATCTAGAGGATCGTTGTTGGGACAAACATCCCAATGAACCTTCCGGGATTTTTCCATGAACTGGCTTAACTTATTCACAGCAAAGCTAATGTCAGGGCGAGTGACAGTCAAATATAACAGTTTCCCTATCAGGGATCTGTAAGTTCTAGAGTCAAACGGCTCTGAGTCATCATCATGTATATGAATACGGGGATTCATGGGAAGTGTGGCAGGCTTAGCCCCCAATAGTCTTGTTTCCTGCAGAAGATCAAGAACATATTTCTTTTGAGACACTACAACTCCTTTATTACTACGAGCCACCTCAATACCAAGAAAATAACGAAGTTGTCCAAGGTCTTTTGTAACAAAGTGTTGTTGTAAAAACCCCTTTGCTTCTTTAACACAAGTAATAAAAAGTAACCAGATCCGGTTACACAGATATGGATCTACTTTATAGATATTTACATTCAGGAGCCGCACTAAGGTCCAAATAACCAAACAAAATCCACAACATCAGAATAAACTCAAAACAAACTATTAAATCTCATTATATTCCAAATAAGGTGGATTTAGATCTATCAGCATCAGATACCTTGCAATATAAGTAGTACAGGAAGTTGTTGTCAGTCCAGATCATTACATGAGAAGATTGTCATGGTGGCAAAGATCTGATCTGATTAAGAGGAAACAGATCTTGACATAGTTCCTCAAAGCTGATGTTGGTTGAAGTTCCAATCTTGAATGTCAAAAGCTTGTTGAAAGTTGATTAGGGTCGTTAGATACATATAAATTTTCTTGGTGCTATGACACATTCTACTACCCCATGTCCATAGAGGATCAAGATTTCTATGGA
The DNA here is from genome assembly GCA_011799765.1 of Nymphaea thermarum. Taxonomy (NCBI): domain Eukaryota; kingdom Viridiplantae; phylum Streptophyta; class Magnoliopsida; order Nymphaeales; family Nymphaeaceae; genus Nymphaea; species Nymphaea thermarum. Next base: position 289,986 of record JAANDH010000221.1, on the reverse strand, counting down.
ATATGGACCACAACAACCCTCCTCAATAAGTACTTTCATAGATCTGATGGGCTTCTCTGTTCCATTATTCAAGTATGAAGCTACCATTCCATGAAGAAAGGTGAGCTTGGTGTAAAGGAAATCAATAAATCATACTCCACATCAGTTATTGTAACACTCTAAAAATTTAGTCTCGTATTGAAGATTGTGAGGGATCCTCAAAGGCTTATAAAGGGAGGTCATTAATGAGACTGGTTCCTAGCTTTTTTGGGGTTGGAACCAAAACTATTAAGGGGCGCGTTGGGATCCGTCGAACCAAGGGCCCGAGCTCAGAAGTGGGTCGGGTTGTTACAATGGTATCAGAGCTGGTTCAACACTCGGACCTACGGTCCCACACGCGCGGACGGGTGTGCCTTAAAGGGGGTGGATTGTAACACCCTATAAATTTAGTCCCGCATTGAAGATTGTAAGGGATCTTCAAGGGCTTATAAAGGGAGGTCATTAATGAGATGATTGTCCTGGTTCCTAGCCTTTTTGGGGTTGGAACTGAAACTACTAGGGGGCGGGTTGGGATCCGTCGAACCAGGGGCCCGAGCCCAGAAGTGGGTCGAGTTGTTACAAACTTACAATGGTATCAGAGCTGGTTCAACACTCGAACCTACGGTCCCACACGTGCGAACGCGTGTGTCTTAAAAAGGGTGGATTGTAACACTTAGAAATTTAGTCCCGGATTGAAGATTGTGAGGGATTTTCAAGGGCTTATAAAAGGAGGTCATTAATGAGATGATCATTCTGGTTCCTAGCTTTTTTGGGGTTGGAACTGAAACTACTAGTGGGGGAAGGGGATCCGTCAAACCAAGAGCTCGAGCCCAGGAGTGGGTCGGGTTGTTACAGTTATAGACTTACGGCTGGACTTTGAACGAATATGTATATAATATATTCTCAAGTACAATCTTTTCTGAATTAATAACCACAGTGATTACATCTGACATACATCCTTAATCTGCTTTTAACAACATTTACAGGTTTCAACTTCAGGCGTAATTTGCTCAAAGCAGGTCTGATACCGACTCATGAGCTTTTTTATCTTCTAAAGAAAGAATAAAATTCGAGACACCTTTACAAAATCTATTATGTGTTCAACTGGTCCAACTTATGACAAAAAATTTAATTTATCCTAGTGTCACAGATTTCGCGACATTTTAAAAAATATCAATATAAACATTAAAAAGGAGGAAAACGAAAAAAAGCCAAAAAAATCACAATATTTAAAAATATCAGCAAAAAATAACATGATATTATCGTGACAAAATCACGTTTTTTTCGCCATTGAATTTCTGTGCTGTTTATTATACATTCTTGTGCACTGTCTTAAATTTTTATTTCATAAAAACTGCATGTGATGAATTCTTTTGCTAAAGAAGGGTACGACGTGTTAAAAGTAAAGAAACAAAGGGTATTTTTTGAACTGAAAATTCTTTTTAATGGTGAAAAGGGTACTTAACTCTAACTTTTAGTGAACAGGGTTTATTAACTTTACCTTTCGTGTGAGACAAGAGAGTGTAAGTTGTGTCTTCCAGCTGCGCCTAACCTTTTACCGAGTGTCTGCCTCTTCGGTGAGGGTTTGAGAAGTGAAGAAGCTGCGTTTGGCATGTGAGGGTTTGAGGAGTGACAAGTGGTAACCTCCGTCAAAGGTGAGGATTGCTGGAAACCCAGAAAAGCATTCCATCTGATACTTCAGCCATTAGATAACCTGTGTTTTTGGTATTTATTAGAGTGCTAGTTTCCATTTTCTAATTTTCATTTTTTGCTTATCTAGTTAGTTTTTTTGCTGTTTTTATATTAGTTTCTCATTTATTTTATTTTTACTTAATTTTGATGATTTTTTATTTTTTAAAAAATTGCCGAGATTTTCCTAATATTTTTTTGAAAAAACAGCTTTGCCAAAAAATACCCAATAAATACCTCGCTGATAAAAACCCAAGAACGATATTTGTGACAATGCTTTACACAAACAATCAAAAGTAGACAAAAGTACTTGTAAAGCACCCAGAAAACAAAATCATTGAAAGAACTTAAGCAGTCTACCATTTTAAAAGGGAATTGGCATCGCTTCCATCCATTCCTTGACCACTATCCAGAATTAAAATATTATCATCATCAATGGTAATCCTGCAGAAAAGACATAAATCATACATATACATATCAAGACAGAGTATAGCTTACTCAAAACAGATTAAAGCAAAAAAATTCCAGAACAAACCACAACACCAGCACTGTAACCAATGCACACACTTTGATATCAAACAATTCGGCCATGGTCCCATTCCAGCAGTTCATATTACTGGCCAAGTTTCTGGGTAAAAGGTCCGTACTTTCAAAAACAATAAAGCCTCATGTCTAGGATTTTCAGCAAAGCTCAAGCCTTGACAAATATCTCCAATGTAATAAAAATGATTTCTACGAGAACCTACAGAGATTAAACAATTAAAATAGAATACCGATTCCACCGATTAGATTTCCTAGATAAAAATGTCAAAGGATCACCCTGATCATGTGTGAACATGGTCAGTAGACTCACTACAGAGAACCATGTGAACTTTCACAGTTTCACCCCTTTCCTTCCCAGTTGAATGATTACTTAAATATTTCATTACTTTTTTTTGAAATTTTTGCTGATTTATGAGTGCTCTAAATGAGGCGCAAGCTAATAAAAGAATAAAAAGTGCCTTGCGATTTGATCCTTATGGATTACAAAGGCAGTTCTTTCACGGCCCAATTTTTGAAAAAAAAAAAAATCTAAGCATGCAGAAATGCTTCTAAAGAAGGTTCAGGGTTTACAACTTTACCCCTTGTCAACTAACTTCTAAAGTTGAAAAAAAAAGGATACAGTTTAAGCTTTAAACTTTAAACCCTCTGTGAACCAGGCCTTTGCTCCGAGGGTATTGAAAGTAAAGCTCGTTGGGCAGGACCATGTAATGGATTTGAGCCTAGTATGGTTCAGAAAAGTAGAAGCTATGCTAGATGGCAAAAGTGAATTTCAGAGTCCACATATGCACCCGGGTCTACCTGCCAGTAATTTCAAAAACAATAACTGGAATGTAACCCTTAACATTTGAGCCTTGGACATGTCACTTGGTTGCCACTATATAATTATCAATAGTTACAATGTGCCAGTGTCCAGTCTAATGTGGCACTCAGATCCTCAATAAAAGCAACATCATTGATATTCTCAGCTTTCGTAATTCTCAAGTACCTTCAGCAGAAAATGAATGAACCACTGGCCCAACCTAGAAGGAAGGCCAGATATACACAATGTAGACCAACTCCAATTCCTCGGGTATATAAAATAAGAGCAGTCAAACCCCCATACAAGTCACTTGTAAGCGCACCGATTAGTTTCAACTTTCAACCACACAAAAAAGGGGAGAACAGGTAGATATGGCCAGCCCTCTATGTAGCTCACAGAGGCCAGACCAGCTCAATGAAGGCTCCAACACACCAAGAGGTTGACCTAACTTTGCACAGGCCCAAGCATGCCAGAGATCCACCTGGTCTGGCTCGGTTGGCTAACAAAGCAGACAGAAGGAGAAAGAGAGAGGGCAGTCCTCCTCAACAAGATGCATTTCACATCAAAGAAAGACCAAGCTTTTCAGAAGACATGTGGATTAACCTTGCTTTCCAAGAAGAAAGGATAACTGGCCCTTCATTTACCAAAGAACCAAATTCTTCACTGTAGTTAAAAATAGTTAGCAGGGAAATCTTCATTTCTGGCCTATCTTTGGCCTATAATTCCAAAACAGCACCGCCTTCTAAATTTCCAAATGAAGGCCACATTTTTTGTTTTGTGAAAAATAAGGGCCTAAGCGAACTTCCATTAACCTGAGAAGCAGAAAAACTTAGCTGCAATTTTTTTAACATGCCTCTAATTGTAACAACCCGACCCACTCTCGGGCTCGGGCCCCCTGGTTCGGCGGATCTCAACCCGCCCCCTAGCAGTTTCGGCTCCAAACCTAAAAAGGTTAGGAACCAAGACAATCTTCTCATCAATGACCCCCTTTATATGCCCTTGAAGATCCCTCACAATCTTCAATACGGGACTAAACTTCCGGGGTGTTACAATCCACCACCCTTAAGGCACACGCGTCCGCGCGTGTGGGACCCTAGGTCCGAGTGTTGAAACTGCTCTGATACCACTGTAACAACCCGACCCACTCTCGGGCTCGGGCCCCCTGGTTCGGTGGATCCCAACCCGCCCCCTAGCAGTTTCGGTTCCAAACCTAAAAAGGCTAGGAACCAGGACAATCTTCTCATCAATGACCCCCTTTATATGCCCTTGAAGATCCCTCACAATGTTCAATACGGGACTAAACTTCCGGGGTGTTACACTAATCGCTAAATTACACTCTTGCTTTTCAGTGGGATAGGTAATAATCATTTGATGGAGTATACTTTAGAAAAAAAAATTGAAGCTGACAATTTTTGCTTTTGAAGTTATGAAAGTTTGGTTCAGGAACTTATTTGATAGTTTTTTTTCAAAAACGTGACCAATATATGAATACTGCAAAACACTCCATTTTATAGAATTATAGACAAACATTAGGTTCAAATGGATATTTTTTTAATCAATAAAAAAACTTGTAAAGCAGTAATTTTCATCCCATCTCTAATGCTTGAATCATGTAATCAACTTCCCAGTTATGCTTCCAGCATCATTTCTCACTTCCACCACCCAACCCATTAACTTTAGTTAATCCCCAGAGAACACATATTTGTCCTACATCATATCTCATTTCCACTTCCTAACAGAGCTACTTAGGTCATCGATTACACATGTTAGTCGACTCATCATGCTTACCTGATGCCTGCTATTGGACTCAAAAACTATTCTCTCTGCACCCAATATTTATGATAAAAGCTGGCCCCTTTCATTCTGAAGAATGCTCAATAGGACATATGATAGATGTATCCAAAGGTTACTTTGGTTAAAAGTGCACCCTAGGTATGATTTGAAATTTTCAAGTCCTGGATCATTAACTTGGGACTTCTTCACAGAAGCAGAAGCTGGTAAAGAACATTTGGGATGGTGACCACACTTAGTATTACTGTTACCTAATTAGCTTTCTCTCCTCTGGGGCATTGAACCATATAGCTTGCAATGAGTTGTCCTGATAGAAAAAAAAAAAGAAAAGGAGCACAAAATAAATCAGATAAGAACAAAAGAAATACATACACAGGTCAGCACATAAAAAGTTACATAACAGCACCAGTCACTCACTATTAAGTCAGCAAGTGCAGATTCAAAAGTATATTCTGCCGGCAGTTCTGATAACAAATCTGTATCAGGGGTCAGATCCCACATACTCTGGAATGACAAGAAAGAGAACAATCAAAGAATGGCGGAAGAAACAACACTTAAATTAAACAGCACCCAGATGTTAACCACCGACAAATGTTTATCCAGATACCAAAAAATAATAATAATAATAATAATGCAGAAAGTGCCTATATTGCCTTTGTCGACAAAATATAAACTGATGGATTGACAAAAAGAGCATGTGAATATTAAAATTTAGTACCCGGCAAGCATAAACTGCATCTGATCCATCCTGGAAAGAGGTAAAAAACTTTAGCACAGTTGGTACAGGAATCCATTATTCAAGAAAGACAAAAAGAGAGAGGGAGAGAAAAGATACACGTAGCAGAAGCACATTTGGCTTTGTTCTAGAAAATTCTTTAAATCTTAACTTATCACAGATTTTGTTGCCACACACATCTTCGAAGTATATACTACTTTTCCAACTAACAGTTCGTTTAGATTGAGGCATCATTCCCATCTTGTCAATCTCTTTCCTCACTTCATGAATGAACTTAGACAAAAGCATTTCCCCTTGTTGGTCATGCAGAATCAAATCCACATGTGCACCAGTTGGCAACAAAATGAGAAACTTATATCTTCCATTTTCATCATCCAAATATTCTTCTCGTGTCCTCTTTTGAGGCCTCCGAACTAACATCTCGCTTTGTAATGGTATATGAATCCAGGATTCACAATTGCTCCACTAATTTTTGGACCTTCCAGCCAAAGCCAGCTTTATAGCTACCAAAATCCAAATGTAAATCATATCAGTAGATGTTAGCATCTCAAAAATTTGCATTAACCGATAAAACGAAAGCAGGTAGCAAAGGTTAGCTTTGTGCTAATTTATACACCAAAGTATAAAATCATATGCCCATCAACCTTACTTAAAGAGGAATCAGGAAAATAAAGAGGAAAAAACAGATAGAACCAACCAAAGAGAACAAGCAATAAGCAAAAAAGACTTCACAATCAAGTCATATGGCGACATCAACATCAAGGTGGGATCACCATTAGGAACTTGCATGAAAGCACGTCCAGGCATTTCAGCTCTGCAAGCTCATAGAATAGCCAAAAAGAGCTTCAAAATCAAGTCATATGCTGACATTAATGTCAAGATGGCATCATGACTAGAAAATAGAAAATGTGAGTCATGATGCCATCTTGACATTAATGTCAGCATATGACTTGATTTTGAAGCTCTTTTTGGCTATTCCAACCATATCAGATTTTTTTTTGTGTGTTGTAGTAAAGGCAAATTTTCTAGGTTTTTAAACCAATATAAATTACAGGCACAAGACAGCAAAGTCTCATGGTGCTTGGCCATATCAAAGAAAGAGTATGCACATTTTTGTGTTCACATAATATGAAGATCAACGGCATCACTTTTTTCCTGATACCTAGAGTACACCAAGTTAGTTGCATGCAAGTACTGCCATTCATAACACCAAGAATATCCTACAGCCTATACCAACATACAACTCAGTTAGACTTTCTCTTCTTTAAGTTCTCCTGCCTGTAGTTCTTTCTGAAAAGGATATACAAAAATCTGGGGAATAAAATAGGAAGCTTGTTTTGATGCAAGCTATGTCACATGGACTCACCGAAACAGCAAAAGCACCTGAGTCCATATGAGTTGGGTGCACCTCTGACACGGCATTAGGTGGGTCAAATTGCGTCGAGGTGAATCTGTACTCTTTTCAACTTTTTTTCTACAATGATGCTTCTCTTTTTCAGTTTTTTCTGTTTTGCTGCATCTGTTACATTGTTTTTAGTTTTCTACTACATGATGCTTCTGTTTTTCAGTTTCTTCTGTTTTGTTGTATCTGTCATACTGTTTTTAGTTTTTTACTGCATACTTTTGCAGTTTAATACTAAATTTATATGCTGATTATAACTTTATATATTGCATATGCCATATGGTCATATCTGTTGTTGCAGTTTAACAGTTTTCTTAATCTGGAAACATGTTTTCTTATTTTCTTACATGTAATTGCATAAGTTTCATTAATCAGTTTTGTATATGTACATACATACATATTATATATATATATATATATATATATATATATATATATATATATATATATATATAACATATTTACATACATATATATATATATATATGTGTGTGTATATATATATATATATATGTTGTTTATAAGCTCTATACACTTGTTACCAGTTTTGTTGATTAGTCTTATTATCTTATATATGTTATATGTAAGATATGTTGTACAGTTATAAATTTATAATACTAGATGTATAGCAACTACTTATTTAATGCTTACTTATTTATGAGTAAGATTGTAAAATCTGAAATCAGACTCCAAGGTATGTACATTACATGGAAGACGTAGAATGCTAAAGATTTTAGAATCAAGGATGTGACTTTCTCTTATATACATACGCACACTCCCTTGCCGCACCCGCACTTTGCACCTATGTGACACGGGATGCAAGCCAATGAAGTCATAGGAACACCTAATTCTAGGGCTGATAAATAAATTAGACTGTAGAATTTTGGATCTATACTTGCTCAAACTCTAGTGAGAAAAATCGGAAATAATATTGATACAAATATACTATTTTTATAAACTTGTAGAATCATCGGGAGGTGTGAGAGGTAATGGTCAGTTTTGAACTATATTACATTTGCAGTTTGTACTGTGTCGTTGCTTCTTTTGTTTCTCCTGGTTGCTCCTCCGTTATCAGCTCCAGGCTGGTTAATAATTTAATTATATAATAGGTTAGTTTTTCTATCCAGTGATCAACTTCTTCCTTCCTTAGGTGCCTACTACCTTGTCTAGTTTCAATTATTTTCTTGTGCCCTCCTCATCCAGCCTATTGTGCGACATGTCTACATTGACCAGTTCAACCAACCAATAATTTTATAATCTTATCTGCTAGTTCTTTTGCAAGCCGTTTTTTTCTTGCATATAGCACCAATAGGTTTCATGTGCATGTGAGGCATGAAAAAGTGATTAACCCAAACCCAAACCGGATAAAGTTTGGGAAAATATCTGGCTACACAATTGCGTTGTGACATCTGTTGCCAGTTCCGTAAACTAACTTCCCCTTGTGCGAGTGCTTACCTGTCATTCCATACTTCCCCACTTCATTGTGAACTTAAGCCTTAATTTAACGATGATGATCACAAGATTCACAACAACTCCTCATATCTGCTTCTTCGTAATCCTCCAATAACTTACATTTCTTAAACGTCAACAAATTCATAAAATCTCAACAGTAAACGGGCTGTTTTTTATTCTAAAATACGTGCAGTGCATTCACAAAATCCGCCGACTTTCAAGCAAACGGTTATAGCGGCTTTACTAAATAAGGTCAACATCTGATCCTTGATTTTCATTCTACAAGTCAATTCCTGCAGTATGCAGAAGTAATGCTGTCATATACGCAAACATCGTACCCAAAATTCAGGAAAAAAACTCATAATCGTGCTCCCCGGCTTGTCATCGGGTAAACTTTAGCCGAATGCATTCAAAAAAGCGCATGGTCCTACAAAAAGCATAATCTACAGCAAGACCCTCGCTGAAGCATTCATGCAAAGGATTATCAGAGAATCGACGCTGACGCTCTCCAGGTAGAAACGAACGTCCCGAAGCATTAGAAAACACACGAAAAACAACATTATACACGAAAGATAAGAAACAGCAACAAGAAACGAGCTAGACCAGCAACAACGAACATTTCACAGAACAGCGAACATGCCAGGACGAAAGAAAGGCCAGCAACGGCGAACATTTCACAGAACGCAAGATAAAACCGCGACGAATACAATATTACCTCGCTGCCGGCGCTTGTGTCGAGAGAAAAACGAAAAAGACGAAAAGACAAACGAGATTCACACAGCAAGTACGACAGCGAAGGAGGAACCGGCCATGTAAAGGAAGTTGCTTCGTCAGGAAGTTTGTCGCGCTCCAACTAAAACGCCTGATCGTCTTCCAGAGCGAAGTGCAAAGTATATCTTTAATCATTTATTTAGCCGTCAATTGATTCTTTAAAAAATGAGGGAGAAGCATTGGCAAAATAGACTATTCAGGCCCTGCCAAAACACCAAAATGACGAAAAGGTCACTACAGCTACCAGGCTGCCGATTTTGTGGCGTTGGTCTCGGATCCATTTTCCACTCTCCGGTTATGACCCCTAGTCTTGATCACATATTTGACCGGGCGTAACCATAGTAATTTTGTATTGCAAGAACTGAATTATAGTTTTAAATTTTAATAGAGGCAAAAACATAAATTTTTGAATATATGTTAAACTAAATTTCTAAAATTTTATTAATAAATGGTCCATGACCCCTGCAGGCCCCTTCCTAGGTAACCATCTTCCCAAAGTTTATTGATCATGATCTTAATTCTTTCAAGCCTAGACTTGATCCCGGTTTTCCGCAAGTGAACGCCAAGACCAAGGTTCAATCCTCGATCAAGCTTGCGGAGTAATCTGCCATTAGAATATCAATTGGTCGTACTCAGTGTGGCAAAGCCAGGATTTTTTAGCCGAAAGGCATTCGAGATGGTGACACAAGTTTGGTGTGCGCACCACATTGGTTGTTGAGTTGTAGCAAGTGCGTAGCAATATGATCTTGACATATTGTAATAAGATTTTAGATAGCCGCTACTGATCATAGTTAGTTATCTAATATCACCTCATAGACATTTCTTATGTATACTTTGGGCTGCTTTTTAAGAGTTTGAATTGAAGTATGAGTGTTCCTAGCCAAAAATTTATAGCTGTGCTACTATATAATGCTCGGGCATAGCTTGTCCTCGGTCTCTTCGTTTGACATAATGCATGCTTTTCTAGTTCACAAGGGATTCAGTTTGCCTCGGATTCCGTCAGGACAGAACCCCAATTTTTTTTATACCTCATACCTTATATCTTTTCCCCAAACTTAATTATTTTCCAAAGAAGTTTTTTTGTACCTAATTTGTTGACAATACTACTATAGTATCCGCTAAATTTGCAAATAAGTTTAGAAAAGTGCGTCAACATGCAACCTGCTACAGTCGCTTTCAATTTCTGTGCTCTGCCTCTTAAAAGCACTGCTGCTGGCATTTTCCATTTGTTGAGGCAACTTATGGCTTTTGTTTCTTCTTTTTCTTCTCCTTAATCTGCTTCTGAGAACAATGGATGACATTTTTCCATTTGTTGAGTCCACTTACCTTTGGTGCGGCAGCTGTTGCTTATAAGTGGGAAGACGATTGCACTAAGCTTTTGCCCACCGACAAAAGAACGCCTGTACATTTAAATCTCGCCACCTAAGACTCAAACCTTTGACATTTCTATCCAAATGATCAAATCGTATTATTTGAGCTTGCTCAAATCTCTTTTAACGTTGTTCTTCTCGAATATATAATATATATATATATATATATATATATATTGAGAGAGAGAGATAGGGTTTGAGTAAGCGGCAGGTAGTGGTAGAGCTACCTTGGGGCTGGCATGGCCAACCACCCACCTCAGTTTGAGTAAACCCTTATAAAAACTATACTATAATAATGATAGACTCAATCGTAACCATATGTTGTGTCCACATCAGATTTAAGTCTTTGCCCTACAGCCCAACAATCCAACATGGGCCGAACCAATTGCAATAACAACATGGATCAATACTCGTCAACTAAAAATTTTGGCTCCACCATTGATGGCTAAGTGGCATGGACATATATGTATTTATTTTTTTTATGTTTACTTAATATATATATATATATATATATATATATATATATATATATATATATATTATGTTGACTTAAGAAGAAATTGTCTCCAAAGTCATACTCTTATGCTTCTAAGGTTCTGATTTGTTTTGAAGTTTGGGTGAGTTTAAAATATGTTCTTCAACTCAGGAGCCACGATTGTCATTGTTGTAGTGTAGAAAAAAATGATATCTCAGCAGCCGAGTGTGACAGTGATGAAGAAATTTGAACTTAAAGAAGAGACCATGTGTTGAGAAACATTACATACAATGCTATAACAAAAGGTAGCAGTAAGAATGAAGGTTTCAAGTTGGATGGAACAGTCGTGCGGTTGTTGCAGACACTAAAACAGGCGTTTACAGGCACAAAAGGCTCGGGGCGTTTTGGTCACATTGGAAAATGGGTTGCGGTCCTGCTAGAATCGCAATGACGGCGACGGTTTGCACGTGCGAGGAGAACCATCATGGTTTCCTCCACGACGCTCGCACCTCCGTCGCCCAGCTTGACGGCGTGAAGGATTAACGCTCTAGAACAACCCAACGACGTCAAGATACTTTTTTTTCACAGTAAAACGACCCTTCTGCCGATTCAACACCACTTAATAGTCGTTTGCATTCAAATTCATTTGTCACTGAGGCCAGTTTTGATAGCACGGCTCCAAACAGCTTGAACTGTGATATAATTTTTCAGTCTCTATATTAATTTTTCAGTCTCTATTGCACTCATGTTACTAAAGAAAAAGGAAATGAGAGTAATAAAATGAAATAGCAGGTTGTTTAATTGGTAAAAAACCAACAATTAGTCCTTTTCACCGTTATTTAATTGTTCTACCATTTCGCCGTTACTTTTGAAAAAGGACACGAGCTAAAAAAAGACAAAGCTAAAAAGCGACTGACGTGCCGGTACAGGCGTTTCCCGTATAAAGATTCTATCAACATCAACTTTTTCTAAAAAAGTTTAATAGGGCATTTTCGTCATATCACAAAGAGTACGTTATCGCCGTGCCATAGCGAGACGCGACGGTTTGCACGTGAGAAACTGAGCATCGTCTGCCAGGTCTTTCTCCACGACGCTCGCACGCAAAAAACACTTAACAGCACATTTCGTGGCCGAAGCCTGCACCTGACAACGTGAGGATGATATTTTCATCTTAACGCACTTTAAACTTTAAAAACAGGTCTCAAAAAACTTAACCTCTGGGCCCAGATCATAAAAACCGTAGGGAATCGATTTTAGATCCAAATCCCAAGTCTGGTCGAAATCATAAGTTCATAACCCACCAAATCAGATTTGAAAAATCAACGTTAGATCCGATTAATATTTGGATACAGATCCTGCGCAAGTTCTACATCTGTATAGTGTATGCGTGTGGGAGCCAATTCCCAAGTACCCATTAAAAAATCTTATCCAAGCCAGTACGGTTATTTAAATCGCGGCAAAAAACTTGGGTATCCGAGAAATGGATCTCATCCTCAAGCGCCAACAGGTCTCATCAGTCATGCTCAATGCAGCTGATGCTCCCGTTACCACCATCCCTTGTTAAAAGGAACTGTGAAAGGTCTGCTTTATCCTCGAGGAAGCTTACAGTAAAGCCCGATTCTTAAGGCATCAAACTCCTAATCTCCGAATCAGAGGTGAGCAAGTCGAACCCGGTCAAAGTGCCCCGCATGCTTGCTTGAAGGGAGAAAAATTTCAGACAATTCTCTAGGCTATAGACACGGAGTTGATCATAAAAGCTTTCTTTAGATATCCAAACAAGTAGGATTCATCAGTTCAGGTCGCAACGATCCATTCGGTTTTGCGTACATTGGCTATCTGTCACGTTGCCAATCCACAAAAGGTCTCCAGAATACATCACTACTGGTGCAATCCCAAGAACAGGATACAAGTGAACATGACACAAGGGGAAGGATGGCGCTGGTCGTGTTTCACATTGATATACAGAAGAAAACTGGAGATGTCCAAGTGCATGATAACAGGCAGACTGATTATGATAACCCATGCAGCAAACTTTCAGACGTAGAGCCGCGTCCACTTGACTGGTTACTTCATGTACTTGTGCAGGAACTTTCGGTGGAAGTCGTTCCTGATGGTGTCGTTAATGAACCGCTTGGGAGTCTTGGTTTCACCACGAGTCTGGTTCTTGAAAACGACGTCGTCATCCCACCTGCCAACATCACAAACAATGCAAAACATGTTCACGTATTCTTCCAGCAGTCGAGCATGAGCCGGATGGTAACTAGTCCACGTCAAAAAGTCCAAGCCTTAGAAGTGTAAAATATGAGTTCGAATTCCATAAACGGAGTTCATTTAAAGGAAAAATAAACTAATGACAACACCAGTCGTGCTTTACCCTGGTTTCTCAATCCCCATCATATAGAGAAAAGTGAAACTTATACTAGAAAGAGGAAGGAAAAACAAAAAACTTTCCACAGACCTCCGTTTGACATTGAAAGAAGTAGTAGGGTTAAGCAAAGGATTCCCGCGGATCAACTCTGCTTCTTTGGCCTTCAGTTCCTCTTCTCGCTTTTGTTGCTCCTGCACCACAGATTGTTCAAAAGACATGAGTTTGCTTCTAATGACAGACCTGATATCATGAGAGACTATACTATCAAACACTTAATTTCCAACATAATGGGTGGCTAGACAGACCTTCCTAAGCTTCTCTTCCGCTCTTTCTTTCCTTATTTTTTCAAGCTCTGCCATAAGTGCTTCAGCATCATCATCATCATCGTCATCGTCATCACTGAAAGACATACCACAGTTCACTCGGTAATGAAAGAAGCATGCCACATGCAAGATGCATTAACTATATCAGTTAAAACTTGGAGCATTAACAACTCAGTAGAAAGTTTTTGGTGCAGCCTAATGTGATTTTAGTCATATATGCTCGTACCAATATTAAAAAATAACTATTTTTGAAAAACCAAACACTTCTGTGTCCAATCATTTTATTTACTGTCCTAGTTTTAGAGCTAAAAATAGCAAACCAAGTTAAACATCACAATCACATCCTATTGATTTCTGCAAGTCAAAACAATAGAATATACCCACTTGATTCAACAGCCGTTGTAAAAAGCATTGACTCAGGACAACATAGTTGAGGGCTCGAGGCACAGGTTTGAAGACAATGAGATGCAATCAAGTAAAAAACTTAATGCAAGTTGCATACAGGCACATAAATTAGAAGCACCTACACTGTATGCTGATCTTTAAGAAAGAAATGCTCTCAGAAAAAACAAACTTCTGTTTACACTACACAACTCTTTAATTTCATACATATCAAGATCAGCATCAACTCCACCACAGAGCGAGATAAATGTTATTGTCCAAAAGCTTTGCACCAATGATGTAGGCAAAGTTCCAATTGGAAAGAAGAAATTTCTAATATAACCAACAATTAACCCTAATATCTACCTTACTCACAGTGGGTATTTGTGTCATACAAAAATATTCTCTGACAATATTTTTCCATCTGAGACTTCCTGACGAGGACTGGTAATTCTCATGAGAATAACTTGGTTTGCCACAAGGCCAACTTACAAGAACCAACGACTTGAAGTGGAGTAGAGGGTCTAAGCAGCGGACTGAGGAGGGAACCACAAAGATTTTCCAACCCTATTAAGCTTTAGTAGACCATTAACCAAAAGATTACCTAGTAACTAGTGCACATACAATATTAAGGATTCTTTAAGTGCATTTGCATACCTATATGCTCAGTTAACCTTTTCATATGATTTTATATGCTTAAGGAAGATTGATGCCTCAAGGCATAAATTCAAAATGCTTAAATATAGTCATGATGGTTAGATTTGCATACCAGAACTTGACTACTTGGCTTTATATAAAAAAGAAACACAAAATGAACCACAGGATCTTAAAAAACAAAACCACAAAACAAACGTCTTATAGGTCACATATGAATTTGGTCCATAGGCCAATGAAAATCCTGCAAGTGAAGCCCAGAATAGCCTTAAAGCATGTGTCTGTGGCTAGTGAATTGCAGGGCATTATAATGCCCATACAAGTTATAACGCCCTTTCTTGACATGCACTTTTTAAACTTCAAGAAATGAGTACAATAATATCAGCGAATGTCCCAGATTCTTATGATTTTGAAGGCCACAGGAAGAAACAAAGATTCCTATTTTACGCAAGTACATCAGGCGCATGAAAGCACTAGCTAAGCACAGAGTCTATTAAGTAGGTTAGGCCCGTGTACAACCAAGATCAGGTCCTTCTGAAAAGAACAAAACCATTTTTTGATGCTACAGGAAATTTCATTGGTCCTATCTCTAGTTCAAGAAAATATCTAAATTTACTTCAAAACTAATAGTTGAAAATTGAAATGTCGCTGATGGAACCCTGATGAGTGGTGAGCTTCTATGTGCTCACGTCAAAATTTTGCAAGGTCAGAATTAGACTATGTTGTTAAGGAGTCACCTAGGCGTGTTTATACTTACGTGACACAAGGTGGTGGTGTGCCTAGGCTCATGCCTACTCCATGGAAGCCAAACCGATTTAATGGGGTTCTTAAAGACTTTTATAAAGACTAAATGTGCTGGAGACTGGTGTGGTGCACTCTGCACACTTTTAAGTTGCGGAAGCCGAAGAGACAGTGTGCCTTCGACTGCCTTCTTTTCCAATGTATGCATTTGCTCAACACACAAAATAACTGGCACTGGCACATTGTAAGTCAATACCTTTCATCTCCACTTTTTACATCAACATCAGAGTCATCAGCATCTACATTACGTGGAACAAGCCTCTCTTCAGCATCTCGCTTTGGCCCTGCTTTGGGATTTCAATTAGTTTTGAACTTTCAATGATATATATGTGTGCAAGAGACAAATAAAAACCCAATAAAAAAGTGTAACCTTCCAGAAAGTGGCCAGCACTCGTTCCTCTCCGTCTGTCTCTATCCTCTGGACACCACATCCAACAAAAATTAAAACATGACAAAGCCTTCAAGTTCTTGATTATGCATGCTTTGGCCCTTAACAGCCGGGAGTTATTCATGGAAATATGCTTATGGATGTGGCTTTTGGTGTAATTGCATGTGCATGTTGGAGTGAATAAGAAGTTGCAAATTGAAACCATGGAAATAAATATGCTTATGGATGTGGGCTTTTGGTGCAATTGCACGTGCATGTTGGAGTGCATAAGGAGTTGCAATTTGAAACCAATCACCTACCAAAGAAGCCCTTGTCCTTAGATGAAAAATGTCTCCTCTCACGCTCTTCTAGCTCTTCTCTGAGGTTCCTCTTTTGTATCTCATCTTGAGTACCTTGGCCCTCTTTCCTGTATCAAATATCAAGGTAATCATTATGAAAAGGTGTAGTCACTGTAATTACTGCTGTAAGCAAAAGAAATTAAATGGAACAAGCACCTAATATCGGATAAGAAAGTAAGAACAAGCCTAGGTTGCTTCCTCTTTTTAAGGTAATATTTCTTAATTGGCAACTCAGACATGGATATCGACAGATTGGACTTGGAAAGGATGTAGCTATTACCACCTCTTAAGAGTAAGGTATTTCGACTGTGAAAAGGATTTGGCTTTGAATACGAAAGGAAAACCCACATTTGAAACATGAAAATATGCTCGGTGTCATGAAAAACAGATATCTATCAGATTCTGGAAGGAAAACATTATACCCATATTGAATATCCACATCCGATTACTAATGGGATGCGATTTTTTTTTAACAAATCCAACCGCTTGAAATTGGATTCAGATCGAACAGATCTAATTTGAACCTTTAACATCCCTAATATTAGTCAATTTTACAAGACAAAAGTAAGAAGCCTATTAGGTGAGAAGACCATTACATTACAAGGGTGTAGTCCCCTTAATCAATCACATCATATGATATGGGAAACCATTATGAGGCTGCACTTGAAACAATATGATACTCATTGTACTGCACAATAAGTAACTCCTATAAGAAAAGCGGCTAAAATTCCCTTTTTCCATTTTGGATAATAAAACCTCCTAACACCTGACCCCTAAACACTCATAGCGGTTGTGTGAGAGAACTCTTGCCATTTTAAATAAGATAAAATTAAGGCTACAGTTGCACATGGGAACTGATTTCAGGTTGAAGAAAAGGGGTTCCCCATTTTCTTTGTGTGTGACATCCAATTTCTATCATGAAAGATGTAAAATCTTCTAGTTCTACCATAAATTCTACCTTTTTTAAAATATGACTTTAAATTGTCTCACATGACCATGGTGCAATAGAGTGAAAGATGATAATCAGTTAAAAGTCTGCAAGCTTTGTAAGAAAGAGATTACCACAGGAATATCTAAATTAAAACATCATTTAGCTGGGACACATGAAAATGCGGCCGTGCACCTCCAGAGTTCTACTAGAAGTCGAACAATGGCAATGGATAGATGATTGAAGCTACAAATGCCAAAAAAAAAAAATGGAAGATGCAGAAATAGGCTATGGCGATTCCTGGGAAATAGAGGATAAGAATGATATGAGTTGTCCACTTCCAACTATGCTAATAAAAAATGAGACCAGACATGCTTAGTTTGAGCCAAAAGGAAAAGGAATGATCCATGGCGATTCCTCGGACATGGAGGATAAGGATGATATGAGCTGTCCACTTCCAACCATGCTACTGCTTAAATAAAATCAGATATGCTTAGTTTGAGGCAAAAAAAAAAAAAAAAGAAGGAATGATTGACATTCAAGGTAGCTCCAGCAAAAAAATAAGGGGTGGAACAGGTGGTAGGTCTACCAGCAGATTACCCAGTGATAGATTATGTTATTAAAAGCGTTAGGTAGAGCATAGGCATTGAGTAGCGCCTAGAATCCAGGCGCACATAGGTAAGACTAGGCATTTAAGGTGGCACAGAAAAACATAAATCAATAAATTTCGTAACTAAGTGTTACATTCAACAACCAAGTTGAACCTTTTCGCAGTAAACACAATCCACCAACCAATTTATAATAAAAACTATATTCAATGAAACACACACACACACACACACACATATATATATGAGAGAAAGAGAGAGAGAGTAATAGAGAATATCTTGGCCAACCAAATCCAAGCGTTACGCTTGGAACACTCAGCAGAGTTAGACAGATGGCAAGGGTCTAGCCAGAATAGGATGGCGAGGGCTTCGCTGGTGGAAAAAGAGAAATGGAATGGAAACTCACCTAAATTAGACATCACTGCGTAGAAGAGAGGGAGGGAGAAATACTCGACTGATAAGGCACTAACAACACAAGGATGAGAAAGAGAGATCTACAACTGGTTTAAAACCCATGAAATGAAACAAGTTCTGGATCTTTCAGAGATCTTAAAACCTCAGATTTAAGATTTGAAGACCTGAAATCACCTTGGATCTAAGATTTGAGGCTAGCAAACACAAAATTGGTGTGTGCCATAATTCCAAATTGGATTCTCTAATTCAACTTCCAAAAGTTAGAGAATCATTCTTGAGAGGTTCTCTCTTCTCCTTCTTGCCTATTAGAAACCAATCTTTCTAGAGTGGGGTTCACATCCAAATCCCAAGCTTCCTTGAACATGCAATCTGTGAGTTAAGCTTCTAATTGTAAAAGTTCATAATTTTCCAAACTTCTAACTGTCATTATTTTTATAATTTGATCTTCCTTGTTTCCTCCTAAGTACTTGTATAATTATCTGTGTGATTTGGGAATCAACTCATCAAGATATATACTCCATGAATCCACATGAGGCCAAATTGTTCATTCTTGTTTCATTTAAGACATATAATTAACTAAATTAGATAGTTTTATCTGGTGAAAGAAACTTTATCACACTACAAAATGAAATGTCAACTCAAAATACAAACATGTAGATGCACACATTTTTCAATTAGATAACAGTACAACAGTCCATGTACCCGACGTGCATGGAAAGGACGGTCACAAAAGTGAGGTTTTTGTCAACCTATCATAAACTTGATACTTTAATTGAATTTTGGACAAGTCTTCTATGATCTCCATGACGAATATGTGCCCTTAACATGCAAGTTTTTTGTAGGCAGGTTGGGTCGAGATCAGGGTCGAACTCCGATCCAAATTCCACCCGCGTGAAGAAGAAGGCCTGACGTTGGGGCTCTCCCTCTTCGTCTCTCTCACTGTTGGGTTACAGAGGACGCAGAGGAACAAGAGGCAGAAGAAGGAGCTGCAGAAGGAGAGGCAGCAGCAATGGAGGTGGAGGGTGGCAGCACTGAGGTAAGCCATCCTCCCTCCCGATCTCTCTCAGTTCTCCTCTCATCGTCCTCCTCTGCTTTTCTCTCCCGCTAGCCTCCTCTCGCCCTCACCATCTCTCTTATTCTCCTCCTCTGCTTTCTCTCCCGCTAGCCTCCTCTCGCCCTCACCATCTCTCATTCTCCTCCTCTTCTCTCTCCCACCAGCCTCCTCTTGCCCTCTCTGTTTCTCACTCCTGCCTTCTATCTCGTCTCAAGTTCTCCATCAACCGAGCCCTCCCTCAAGAACTCCCTTGGTCTCTCACACTCTCTCCCTCTTTCGCCCTTACTCCCTCGTCTCTCTGCTCAATCGAGCACTCTCCCCTCTTGTCTGTTTTTTTTTTCCGTTTCCTTATTCTTGCCCTTTTGTCTCTCTCTTCGTCTGTCCATCATTGTCTCTCTCCCGTGTGTGTGTCTCCCTCAGCTAAACCATCTCCCTCTTTACCGGATTTCCTCTTCTATCGTCAAACTTCTCTCTCGATCTCTCTCTTGCTTATTCTCACGCTCTTAAGGGTTGTCTTGGTTTTGGCAATTGGAGGATTGCGCCTTTCCCCTCATACCAGCGAATAGAGAGTGTTGGAGGCGACAAAAGCATATAACTTTGGCCTTTTGGTGATCAGTCGAGTGTTTGGGTGGCTGCCAGGGACACATACAACAACTAAGACTCTGTAAGAAGGGTGAGTACGACTAAAAAAATCTAGTTTTATTGAATTATTGCCCTAAGAATGTATACAATTATCTTTTTAGCATGATGGGTTAATATTTGAAGCGGTTAGGAAGCCTGGTAGAGGTTTTGATAATGTGAGGAAGGTTTGGGACTGTTTTAGACTTTTAGTGAACTTTTGATGCATGCTATCGTTGATCTGAGTATTACGTCGCTTGTGGGGAAAGAGTATTTATGATAGTTTGCATGGGAAATTAGGATTTGAAAAGACGACAGAATATGTAAAGTTATTAAGGTTCGGACATATACAGAGGTGCGATGAAAATGCTCATTCATGTTGATTGAATTAATTTATGCTCTTCCTAGTGAACTACTGTTGGCTATCGAATTGACAAATAAGAAACATGATTGCCAAGATGACGCCCCAACTAAGAAAGCAAGTTGAGAAACATACTATTGATAGGTCGAATCAAGGTATTGGAATTTAAATTGATCGGTCATAACCTTGAAAAGATGGAAAAACTTGTTAAAGGGTTCCTCAGGTCGATTCTACCTTTCGGCACCCTCTTGAGACGATGACCTATGCCTCAATGGTCCTATTTCTTATCTAAATAGATTTTAGAGTGAAATGAATGAAAAACTTATTGCTTTGAATTTTTGCAGGTGCACTAAGCACGTCGAATAAACCTTGAGTGATAAGATTAGGAGCCCTAGGTGATTGTAGGAGTTTGTGGCGACGCGCATCAAATATCGCGGCATTCCAAGCAAATCTCTACCTTGGGCCAAATATGAAGTATGTGTTTTAGACGATCGTTGGATCCTATAGTTGTGCTTTGTTTGAATGATGATTGATGTGTGGTATAACATGCTTAATATCGTACGAATGTATGTATGAGGTTGATTGATTGCTTTTAAAAATTATTACGCAATGGCATATGCATGCTAGGAATTATAATTGTTTATGACAGATTAGACAAAGTATCAAGTAGAGTGTCTCATCGACTTCAATTGTGCATTAGTGAGCATCTTAGCATGATATTTGCATAAGACAACTACGAGCCAACCACAGACCGAAACTACTCTCTATGGTTCGGCTAAGTTTTTTTGAAGTGATTGTTATGGCATGACTGTTGTGAATGTTTTGATATTTTCGTTTGCATTGTCGTTGGGCAGTGATTCGATTGAATGAACTTGAAGGGTAGAAGTACCCATAAAGTATGATGGCTAGCTAAAAATATTGACTGAATGTGTAACCCTCCATGGGTGCACTCGTATAGTGAATCAACCTCGTGTGCTAGCCGGTGTTATTGGGAATATACCCTCATAATGATAAACTAAGAAAGAATAATTAATGAGAGGTCAGTGGGTTATGGCAATATGTTTGGGATATATCCCGCCCTTGCCACTGGTCTCACTTGCTCGAAGCGCAGGAGGTGCAAGGCCCTAGGATATCGGTGTGTGATGTACTCCCACATTTCCAACCTCGGTGTCATGGGAAGGCTGAGTAACTCTCTTTGGAATTTACACATACATAGATGATTGTTCTACCGCTGCAGTGTGAATGAACCCATATCATTTCAGGCCGCCATGAGAGTTGTCTCTTGACTATAGGTCGCATGTGGTGTCCATGCGTCTATATTTTGCACTCACAGGAGCTGTCAATTCACTGAATCAAATATAAAATAAATGAATGTAAATGAAACAAAGGTGAATGAAGTGAATGTGACTATTAAGTGTGTTAATTGTGGTCATTGAGACCACCCTACATGTTGTGGAATATTTGAAGGATTACCATGGCAAGATATGTTTCATTACATGTTAGACTTCAGATTTGAGCCATTACTTTAAAAGGTTAAGGATTTATCTGTTTTGTTACTATACTGCAAAGACTAAGCCTTCTGTTGTTTATGTTTTTCAGGTTTTGGCGGACCTAGAGAAGCAGGTTGATTAGATAGCTCTGCTCACATCCTACTTGGTAGATTTTGAGTCTAATGTCGTGCCGGCGAGTCACATTTTGTCTCATTGATGTCTAGTTTTTGTATAAACATCGATATTTGAATTTTGGGGGCATTTTTGTCATGTATGTTATTGACAAACGTGAAGTCATCTTGTATGAACTGATTTTGTTACATAATGGAATGTTTGCCCCATTGTCATTTTGATTTGCATAGCTCCACTTCAGTTGTTGTCTCGCTGCACCTTGACGTATTTTAAAAAAAAAATTATTTGGGGGTTGAAAAAGTCGGGGTGTGACACTTACAACATGCATGTAGATAAAAAGGTACATTCTCAAAGCAACCTTAAAAGTGACTTGATAAATGTGTGCTAAAGAACATGTTCATATGGAAAGCAGTACAATGTACATACTTGAAATAAAAAAATCTTAAAATGCTCATTTGGAGAGAGATAGAAGATCTATGCCGCTGTTTTTAACTTTTTAATGAAGCTAGTAGAAAACATTTTATTTAAATGGATATGGGATGTAAAACACAAAGCATAAGATGGATATGAAGTATGAAGCGGACCTAATAAAAGAAGGAAATGTTGATGCTGATATAGATAAACATGTCACTTGTACACTTTTAATGCAGCTGACTTATCTACCGACAATGCCATGTTATTAAGTGCCTAATCCCACAAAATAGAGATACAAAGAAAGACAAGGTGAAGTGGAACCACCCAGAGAAATGATACACTTTTTGTTGCACATAATGAGTACTTATGTTAAAAAGGTAAGGGAAGTATTATCAAGTTTACCGTGACTTTAGAGTTGTATGTGAGGCGAGGTCCCTGGATGAGTACTTCTGAGAAGGACCAAAAATTCGAGTTCCGCCTTGCTCATTACCACCTTTTGCTGGAGCCCAGGTTGGTCTTGCGGCAGTTGTCATTCTTGCAAATGTTTTTCAGCTGCAGAAAGACATCAGAAAAGGCATCAGTGCAAAACAAAACAGATATTTCCATGTCTCTAAAGAGAAGATAGGAGAGAACATTCACTCCTATGGTTGCTAGATATAAAATAAAGAGGTTGCAAGGAAGATAATAAAGGCTTAGTCAACAATGCCAAAGCAAGCAGAATCATTTAGGAATCAGCATGATCATGTCTTCCAAGATCCTAAAATGACACATATACAGAGGAGAGACCTTTTAGTCTTCTACCTAGTAAGAACTTCAGATGAATAGTTATCTTCCTATGCAATGCTGATGGATTCTTCGTGAAAGCCATGGACCGTGAGACTGTAATCCTAACATTCTAAGGAGCAGATCTCTTCAGTAGTAAGGCACCCCAGAAAGAAGAAATTCATGACAATGAAAAACAGAAACTCACAACGAAAATCTATATACTGTATTTTTGTAATACTACTAAGAATTTTAGAAAGCCTTCAATCAATTCATGAAGCATTAAAATGAATCAACAGATTGATAAAACAAATATGCTCCAATCGGCGTTTAGATATTAAAGATAGTTATCACGTTTAATAGAAAGACAACCCCAGATTCACAGAAAGCCTATGATGAAAACAAGCAAAAATAGTAACATGTTGACTCGAACGGTTCAGGATCTGTTAAGCCACAATTTCCTTCCCCTTTCTTGAACCGTCAAAAAGAAAAAGGTAGGAGAAGGTAAGGAACAGAATAAGGGAGGGTCTCATGTTGGAAGAATATTTCAAGAAGAGACAAATGGAAAATGATCTTACATATTCCCGAGTCTCTCGCTACTACAAAACCCTAGTACTACTAATATCTACCAAGAGTGACAGAAAAAATAGACGGTTCATGAGGAGCCGAATTCATGTCGTAATTGAAAAAGTTAGTACTTCTAAAGAAGGAGCCTCATCAAACGGCAACAAATCAAGTGAAGACAAACGTATCACGGTTCTTTTCCATCAAAAAGGAAGATGTTCCACTAGTTCAACGCGTATTTAAAAACACAAATATACATCGGAAAGAAAAATATGGCATCCAACTAGGT
This sequence comes from Nymphaea thermarum, assembly GCA_011799765.1. Taxonomy (NCBI): domain Eukaryota; kingdom Viridiplantae; phylum Streptophyta; class Magnoliopsida; order Nymphaeales; family Nymphaeaceae; genus Nymphaea; species Nymphaea thermarum. The sequence goes on along the minus strand of JAANDH010000221.1, from coordinate 266,053 downwards.
ACTGGCATATAATTCACCTGATTCCAGATGTAAGTTATCCAATTTACAAAGAAGATACAGAGAAAAAGAGAAAGAGGGGCTTCCCTGCGTCGGCCCCCGCGAATTCCTTTTGAGAGAGAGAAATAGGGAGATACCTGCGTCGGTCTGGGGTATATGAGGCGGCGGCGATGGTGACCGTTTGGGCAGCGGCGGCGATGTCTCACAACTCACGGTGCGGTCCCGAAGCCGCGGGAGACGAAGGGGGATGAGGGGGGAACGAAAGAGAGGGTCGGGGCACAGGAAACCGAATGAGCACGATGGATAAATATGTATACAAGCAGCCGCCGGTTCTTTTAAGAATTAGTAAATAAGCGCCTAACATTTAACAGAAATTCTTAAAAAATGCCTGTGGTTCCATCCTGAATTTTGATGTCCGGTAAACTTGAAATTGGAGGAATGGTTGAGATTCACATATACAGAAGTTCAAATTCAAATTAATATAATTCATTAAGAGAGAAATTCGATGCATGGCGATAGATCACGTGTATCTCAAAAAATGCACCTGGTCATTAGTTAAGTTAAAGGTTATTACGGTGAATAAGAGAAAGTTTATTGCAATCGATTTACTCATGTAATGACGATTCTCATGGAACGTGAAGAAAGGGAAGACGGTATCTTTCTCGTTGTTTCTCAAACAAATTTTTAGTCTTTAATATTGTATTTGTAGTAAGGGGCAGAGTTAGAAAATTTTGATTAAGGATTATAAGATATATAAAATTTTAAATTTTAAAGAGCACTAATTTTTAAATGAAAAAATGCTTAGACATATCCATATAAAAATAAAAATTTTCTTGGGCTCTGTATGGGCAATTGCCCACATTTATCCCCCACATGTCTCCTTCCTTTATATGGTTTAAAACTAAAAAAACACATTTTTGTCAAAAAAAACATAAAAAATGAAAAAGGTATTTTTTTACCTTTTTTCACTTTTTTTGTTAATTTTTTCAGTTTTTTTAGTGTCAAACAGTTTTCCTTTCATTTTCTATTTTTTATTTGTTGCAAATCTATTTATCTTTTGATATTTGTGTTATTATTTTTTCTTATTTTATTTTTTCATCAGTTTTAGTTTTTTAAAAAATTTTAAAATTTTATTGTATTTTTCAAGTTCACCATATTATACCTGAGAAAAACCTCGCCGTTTAAAACTATGAGACTTTAGTTATAACTATGTATCAAGTAGAAACTTAAAAAGGAGATGTATTATACAAAGAAAATGGAGAATCAGGTTACAATCCAACCGATCCATATTACTGCAAGGAAGGGAACTTTTAAGAAAAGCGATCATGTTCCTTGGCGGCATGGTAGGCGGAACATGGCGGAATGGTAGGCAAAGTTAGGCTGTTGTTTATATAGAATACTCATTAAAAGTTTGTGGTAGAAGTGAGCATAGAAACCTATTTAGTGTTAAAGGCATTTAGGGGAAGCACATTTCTCTTAATCAAATTAGTTACACCAAAGTGGTGGATGGGATTATAAAAGAAGGGAATAATGGTATTTCCATTCAAGTTTAAATTAAATGTTGCATTTTGGTCAATTAGCAAAATGGGTTTTTGATCGAATAAAAAGGATTCCAGTGAATTGGCGAATTATAATGAACTGGGTGTACAAAAGAATGTGTTCTTAATTTAAAAAAAAAAACACTAAAAAAATGAAAGAATATCATTAAAAAAAATAATGTCAATATAGAAAAATAATCATCATGACTAAGCTATACTTTTATACCTTCAAAGTTTTGACTCGATTTGCAGCCTACGTGAACAAACGACACATCTGTCATGCCATCTACTGTTTGGACGAAGCTGGTTACATACGCCATGTTGGTGCACAAAATTTTGTGTGTTAGACAATTAATAATGAAAATGCCCCTATTTAAATAAAAAAAAAGTTAAATACACAAAAGTGAATATACTTAAAAAAAAGAAAGGTCGCTTGCACAAAGCTATATAGGCAGACTTTGCTCTATACAGTGGTCGAGGCTGTGCACTGTGTAAGCAATTGCCCACACGAACTAACAAAAAATATTTATTTTTATATTTGGTACTTCAGAGTAACTTTTGTTTGTTTACATATTGGTGCTCCGTAAAAATTTAAAATGTGCCTATGCATGATTGAGATTCTACTGAGGGCCTACCTAAGGGTGAATATCTAAAGAGGTTGTTAATTGCTTCTAGAAAAGAAATGAGAATCCTATTGCAGTTAGATAACTTTGTTCACATCATATTGCTGAATACTCGATCGGTAAAAATTGAAAGAGATGATCTGTTTATGTGTAAAAAGATGGTTGAACGCAGAATGTTTATTGATGTTTCACTGATCAAATAACTTAATTTGTATGGTTAGGCAAACTAATGCACTCAAATAACAACAATGTTTCCATATATCTGATTTGGCTTTCAATTCGAAACTGATAACCTTAATGTCTCTTTAAATTTGCTTTTCTTTTTTCGTGTTTTTTCTTCTAAAAGTAGTCCCCTTTTTTTTAACTAGTTTTTGCCGGCTTTGGTCTTGTTTCTCACACTGTTATTTGACTGTTATTTGGTTCTGCCTTGATTCTTTGCATTACTCATTTATTCTAAAGTACTATTTTGTGTTTTCATTCTACTTCGGCATTCGCACGTACACAATTTTGCCATTAAGGCAGTGGCGGAGCCAGCGTGGGGCAGGTGTGAGCACCTGCCCACGCCAGCCCAAAATTTTTTTCAAAGCCCTCTCAAATTTTCTTCCTCCCTCTCACGGTCCTGCCCACGCCAGACCAAAAATTTTTAAAAAGTGCCCTCGCCAGCCAATTTTTCTGGCTCCGCCACTGCATTAAGGTATTGGTTGAATTATTGAATCCTAATGTATAATGTGTATTTAATTCCATGAACTCAGATCAGTTGTCACTTTTGGGCATGAAACCTTGTGAAATCATATTACAGATTTAATTGAATACATTGTAAAATTCTTGTTACATTAAGATTTCCGAACTCTCTCTCTCTCTCTCTCTCTCTCTCTCTCTCTCTCTCTCTCTCTCTCTCTCTCTGTACCACAAGATTGCTAGTCATTTCAAGGGGGCAGGCAGGTGAAAATTCAGACGTCAATTTGATTCCCGTGGATGTTACCCATTTGGATTGCAAATGGTGGATGCACTGCACTTTAGTTGACGGGTGTCCTACTTCCCACCTAGTTCTTGATCAACTAGCCCTAAACTTAAAGGGCAACGATAAAAAAGAAGGGAAGGCTTTGGCGTCTTCGATGTACCTTCATACATCCAAAAGATTGTTAGTTATCCAAATGACAGGTTTGAAAACTATCAAAGTAATTTAATTTTGCAACTTTTGGTCCATTATTAATCCATGTTTGTTTCATGTCCGATCGACCTTTTCAGCACTGAGTGTTTTGTTCTAGCAAAGATTATCATCATCATCAAACACCATGAGCTAAGGCACAACGTGTCCATTTCGTGGTTCAAACAAATGTTGGACAAGTACGACATCTTATCTTTTAAGTCCTCCGAACAGATGTTAGAGGCCATTACACGTAATCCTTCTGGACAACAACTTGGGAACACTTGTTTATGAAACATGAGTTCTAAAACTTCATGTTCCTGCAATCAAATGCTATCTAACATTCATACTCATATATACTGCAATTAGTATTACTGGTTACTTCTTGCCCTTTCTATTTTAGTTCTTAGTTATCCTGCTGCAATTTCATGTTTCTTTCTACCCTTGTTTCTTAGAGATTCCGTGCATGAAGACTGGAAATCTTTACGAATTCGATATTCTAATAACGTGCACAAAAAAAAAAAAAAAGGATATGAAGACTGGAAATCTTTACGAATTGGATATTCTAATAACATGCACAAAAAAAAAGGATAGAAATACTTCATTGGTTTTAGTACAATAGAGTGAGTAAAAAATGAAAGGAACTCGGGAAGATCCATGATAACAGTGAACTCCATTTCAAATAGAAATTTCATGTTCTAACGGAGCGTATAAGTGTGTAATGCAACTCACAAGGGTGCATTGTTCTCAACAAGGGTGCTTTTTGGGAGTTCGGACGTTATACCCAAATCGGCAACAAAAGAAAAAAAAAACTTAGATGTTTTTATTTTATTTTTATTTTTTTACAAATTGCTTTCGACAAGCAAAAAAAAAATTACGTGTACGATAACAAGTTATGTCTTACTTGTGACCGGTGATTTGATGAGAAGTCAAACTGCTCGTCTTTTCTTTTGTCCTACAACTGCTTTGAGACTTGGGCAAAAAGCGAGACACTCATCAACTGTAGTGCAATGCATATACCATTTACAATGCAGACAAATAACAGCACAATAATCAAATTGACGACCAGACTTTCACTAGCTTTTCAACTTAATCAGCTAAGCTACGATATGCCGTTTAAGACGTATTTTTCTTATGACTGAATAATGTGCTAAGAACTAATATTCTATATTATAGGCCCCTAGCTCGTGCACTCTGAAGAATCAAAGAAATTTATTACAAACTTAACATGTTACTGTGATTTATATTGCATCGTTATTGTTGCTAGTTCGCTCAATTGATTCACTTTTGGGAAAGAACAAAAAGGCTTGATCAGATTCAAAAGTAAATACAAATCATGTCGCCAAATAGTTTAGAAATGCCGATATAAAAAATTCTCAACAAAGTGAAAAGAGCAAAGGGAAAGAGGAAAAAAGAACGGCCCACTGACAAGAAAAGGGGAACCGTTCGCGCCTGGTTAGTGGCCCACAGTTGTACAGTCGGTCGTTAATTTACTAGATCGAGTTCCAACTGTACACACAAGCAATTTCTTCCCGGCACTTGCGGCGGACGCAGCTGGAAGTGCTAGTTGGTGGACGTTTACATCACACGAATACTCTATTTCTCTTTGGTGTTATAGTCTAAGGTTGTTCAAGATTCGATTGGGGCAGACTAAGGTTAGCATCGGATCGGGGTACCTGTCAAGTACTACTCAGTCTGATTCGGGCTTGGGCTCGGGCCCAAAAGAAAAAATTGGACTGGCTGGGGTGGATCCGACTAAGCCTAGTTTGGCTCGATAGAAATTTTAATACATATTTTATTAATTTATATATATAATTGTGACATTTTATTACAATTAATTATATTTATATATTATTTGATACTAATATATATATTTTTTAATTTAATCTAGCTGGCTCGAGCTTGGGTTTCAAGTGTCGGGCCAGGCCCGGGCCTAGTTTTCGAGTGTCGAGCCGGGTCAATCATGACTCCTTATCGAGCCGGGTCGGGTTTGACCGGCTCGATGCCCAAGCTTACTGGTGGCACATAAGCAGCACGACTCCCGTGCGAATCTCAGACTATCCTTTTTAGGAAAGTGGCACGATTGCTAGACACCCAAGTTGAAGGGCGCTTAGATTGTAAAATCAAGCTGAACCCTCAACTCTCAGTGGGCATCAATGGCTAAATAGACTGTACTTGACTATTTCTCATATTTGATAAAAAACTGGTTTGAGATCTGCATTGGGAATGCAGTTTTCACCACGGAGTTTGCATTTAAGTTTGCGATTTGATAAATGCTACCCAATTACATATAAATGTCAGGTCATTTTCTTGTTGAACCCGGACCCGGTTTTAAATAGCGGTCCAAGTGCGAGTCCCGTTCTAATTCATTGCGATCCGACCATTGGAGCCTGAATCCCAACCATTTACATCCCTTTGATTGCGGACCTAAATTATAAAAAAAATCATATCCGCATCGGATTCGAAGCATAAAAAAGAACCAACCTGAGTGTCACTTTTTTTTTTTTAATAGAACTTAAGAACAAAAATTCAACAACTGAAGGAAAAAGGAGAAATTTGCGGGCTGAAAAGTCGCCGAAAGAAGTTCACTTGAAAAATAGTTTCTTCCGGCGAACTTTTCCCACCGACTTGTTGACCCCGTCTGCCTTACTGTTATTGCCAGTCAATTCAGTTAGTTGTCCCAAGAAGCACCGATTAGTTGATTGGATTCGAGAAAGACGCGTCGCCAGTTTGACTGTTATGCTCTTGCATGAATGCGTGCTGTCTTCTTACGAACGAAGCACAGTCATAGCTCTAAACCTCAGGAGACGGAAAGAGATGGAGGAGAGGAATCCTTGATCTGGGCTGTAGGTCGTAATCCTCTTAGTCACATGTTCTAGCCAAATTGGTTTATTGGCATTTGAAAGCCAATCTATTAGCTTATTTGATTATTTATTTCTCTTTTAAGGGTAATCGTTATTGTTATTTTAAAAGATCAGTTTTAATTAAAACTAAAAAATTGAGAACAGTTGACCAAATTAAAAGGAAGAAGAAAATTTCCAATATATAGCAGCAAGGCAAGGATGGATTTGTCAGCTGCCTTACAATCATTGACCAATTTGGAGAAAACAACAAAACTTCTTGCATCAAGTCCACAATGACATGGGAAAATTTCTAGTGGATTTTGCTATCCCATGGGGACCGTGTGAATTGCTTTCAATCCTTTTCCATTTCATGTTTGAGGTGAAACAAACTCTACGGCATAGGTGAGCAAAATCTGCTCTATGTTATGACAGTATGACTTGGTAGAGAAAGTGCATCATCGACTTTCCTTTTATGTTTAAGGGTGAGTGGTTCATTCCGCCCCCAAGAGATGGCACTGGCCCCCTTGTGTCCGCTCTTTTAAGTTTTTACAGTGCATGCTTTGAGACATTTTACGGTTCAAAAATAAAGTGCATTGAAACATAACAGTAACCACTCTAATACTCGAACCTGAGTCTTTAGAGGAGTCAGACCACCTTGCCACCCAGTATGCTTCTACTTCTTTACTGTTACTTTCCGCCAATAACGCCAGAGCATAGCACTCACAAGAGTCAAACTCGTAGGTTTTTCGCACCACCAATCCGACCAGCTATACTATGCCTTTTGAGCCAACTAGTTGCACACTCTTAGAAACAAATAAACCTAACCTAAAAACTTATTTTCCAACTATGTAGAGATATACAAGTTTCATGTGAACTAAGGTTGGTTCATTTGCAATAAAATGATCAGATTTCTTTTCTCATGGGGGCCATGTGAATCACTTTCGTATTCCTTAGTGCAAATCATTTCAGGTTTGAGCAATGCAAGCTTGCTGGCCCAAGGAAACCAGTATAACATGAAAAGTATATATATATATATATATATATTGAAACATAGTCGGAGGGATAATAACTTCAACATCATATTCACAAGGGAAACCTCGCGGTACATGGTACAACATGATGACAATGATGATGATCAGGGTGATGCCGATGATGATGATGTTCATGTGTTCATGAGGCACATGAACAGAAGAGGCATGTTGATTGGAACTATTATGAGATCATCAGCACTGTTCATGTGCTAGCTGCGGTTAGTGTATAAGGTGAGTACTGGAATGATAAAGAGTACAAAGTAGGCCGCAGTTAATGGCATGCATTTGTGCTCCCCGGCCGGCCGGCCAAAGCCTAAAGAGGAAACACCAAATTGCACAGCTTGAACTAGCCGCCACCAGCGCCCGAACTGCCGGAAATCAGTGACTTTATGCTCCTTCGGGAGCTACTGCGGCTCAGTTGGCCTTCGCCGGACGGCCCGGCCTTAGCCGCCATTCTCATTTTCTCAATCATCGCCTCTGTGTTGGCCTGCTGGGAGAATATCTCAGCCAGTTGCTCAGGGCTAACCACCAGCTTGACCCTCCACACTCCCTCCCACTTTGGAGGCAAGACCTCCACGGTGGGCTCCGGTGGACTCTCTGCCACCGGCTCCGAGCCCGTTTCTGGATCCTCCGGCACAGTTTGCTCTAGCACCGGTACAATCGATACGTCATCCTTTGGCTCAATCCTGTGTGGAAAGAGATAGTACGAGCATCCATTGAGCAGCTGATCGCTTGGGCGCAACGGCTCCAAGACGTCACCTTGCCGGGAAATGCCATATCCGGGGAAGTCCTTTACAACGGAGTCGACGGAAATTGGGCCTTTAAGCTGCATGATGCCGCCGGAGTCCGTCATGATCCGAACTGGATCGTCTTCCCTTCCGTAGAGACTTCTCAAGCTGCAGTTCCCCATTTTTTCCTGTTTCATGATGAAGATGGTGTTCCATCTTCTTCCATATTTATGGTCCGGAATTCCTAAAGTGGTTCGAATTTTCACCGGTAGGGAAAAGGACAGGGAAGATTGAGGGTACATGTGGCCTCCTTTTTCATCCACTGTTGACTGTTAGGGCAGCAACCCATGTGGTGGGTATGGCAACTTTTGAATTTTAAAACCAAACGTCCATTTGACCGTTACTCTCTCTCTCTCTCTCTCTCTCTCTCTCTCTCTTTCTCTCTCTCACAATAGTGACTCAATCAAAAGTTAAACATGGGCTCCATAATTTTAATAATATTCAACATCTAAATGGGTCTAGTTTATATTTGACTTATAAAAGAAGTTGCAGACTCTAGTTCACGTCCCGACCTGTCAACATTTTGCTGCCTTAGTTTTTCATATAGCTTTCTTCGGATACAACTTGGTATTTGAGGCTTGCTCGGGGTCTTTTCTACTTATTATATTGCTTTTTTTTCTTTTAGGTATGAGGTTTAGGGCTGCTTTGATATATAGATGGTTTAGAGTATCTCATTTGACTCGAGTATTGTGCAACCACAGTTTGCGGTTCAGAAGAGCAGTATCAACAAGAATCAAAATGTGGATGTGTCATTAGTGCGACACTTAGTCGGACCAGCTATCCTACACTCCTTAGGGCTATTTGAAGAATTCTTACCAATCACTTTACCAAAGGGATTTGTCATCCTCCACGTCCATCTGATCCAGCAATTTCTAGATGGCTGGACTGGCTAGTCAACGTAGTGCATGTCTTAAATGCACGTAATAACTTTCAATAAAAACACAATCGAGATAGATAGGTGGATATCATAGCTAATGTCCAGATAGATATCTAATCCTCAGATGGATTTAAAGGGTACATATGTTTCTAGTGCAGCCAAACTACCCTTGCCAGTGGTGTGGTTCCCCAGAGAGGAGAGTGCTCAACCTCTAATTTAAGCCACCGGTAGCAATAGTCAAGATTGTGTCAAGTTTTGGCCAACAAAGATAGAATTTGGTGTTTAAAAGTTCGTTAGGTATTGAAAATCTGTTCAAAACTAGGCATGTTTTCAATATCATAATTGAGTGAAATTTGAAGTGACTAGATAGCATAGACCGAGATTAGGTAATTTACAAAGTTAATGCTAATCTAGAGATTAATTTACATATGATAATCTCCATGCCAGCTAAAGTATTAAACAAATTGAGAATAGTGCTACCGACTGCCAAATCTTTGCCCCGTGACTCATAAACTAATAACACAACTTTAATTAGATTAGGTATTAATTTACAAGATAAGCTAGATTTGCGGCTACATCTGCATCTATGCCTTCTAGATAAGAGTGTGAAAGGGTTGAAAATGGATCCGATAAATTCATAAGTAAAGAAACTCAAATTGGATTCTCTTCTACCAAAAAATTAACTTTGAAATCATACACAATCTGTGTCTCTCAGGGGTTAGTGCAATGAACAGGCAAAGGCTGGCAGGCGGCTAGTCGTTGTTTTGAGTTCTTGGGGTATCAACTCTCTATGCTGCAAATGACAAGTTGCCACACTTAAGTTGAAGCACGATAGGGTTGGCACTCCCAAGCGTCAAAAACATACCTTATACCCTAAGTGAACAAAGAGTTGGGTGGTATTTTTGACTCTCATCCGAACAGTAAGATGAAATACTCCTCCTAATCACTAAAAAACCATACGGATGAGAAGCATTTAATTCCATAAAGCTAGATGTTGAAGGAAACGTCAGTTAGATGCATTGTATATCCTTGTTGGTCAAAGATGAAATTCATATCTAGATATGGTTTAAATTTCTACTTGGTGGTCACGCCATTATGGATTAATTCGGGCTTGGTTGAAATTATTATTATTTTTTGTTCAATCCAAATCGGGGCCTCCATCCAGACTGCTTCTTCATATGATCTTATTTGGCTTTTGAATTCAACCTGTGAATTTTCTTTTTAGGTTCAAATTTCGACCAAAGATGACGCAGAATTTGCATCTTATCATGTGCATGGACCCTTACAGAGTGGGCTCAATAATGTCACTGGAGAGGAGGATGATCATGCTGATGTCACAATAATGGTGCATCAAAGTCAGGGAACAGGAAGGTCAGATATGGCCTGAACGTTTTGTTATTTTCTGGTTGCTCCTTCTCTGATGAATAGGACTCGACATCAATGCATTTACCTGTCTTGTGGACAACTGTTTCAACGAGACCAAAAGTATGTCGCTTGGATCTCATCATATATATATATATATATATAAATATATATATATATATATATATATATATATATATATATATATATATATATATATATATAGAGAGAGAGAGAGAGAGAGAGAGAGAGAGAGAGAGAAAGGAAAACCGCTTGACCCCATCTATATATGATCAATGCTACAAGGAAAATAGCGCCCACTGAAATCAAACAAGAGACGGTTTTCATCTGGTTCTCCTTATCCAACCAGTTATGCTATGCTATTCTTTTTGGGGCAGATAGAGAGAAAGAGAGAGAGCGAGAGATAATAGTTCGGTTATTTAATATTGAATACTTGTTAGGGCAGATTGAGAAATTGATTGATCTCATATCATAGTTTCCGATAAAATCTAGACGGTTTAATGTAGTTATTATAGCGTTTTCTGGATTCGACTTTATATATATGAGCCTTAGAATAAGTTGACTTGAAACGTGTATTAAGTTAAATCACTTTTTTGAATTTAATAATATTCATATAATAACAATACGGCTCTTATAACATTAACATTTTGATAATAGCGAAAAAATAATTTCATAAAAACAACTCAAGCTAAATCGTGCTTTATATTAATTAGTTTTCATAAATGCATGATGATATTTATATTTTGTTTAAAGCATTTTTTAGAAAACATTTAGAGGGTCTATTTTTTTATCCTTCACTGTGAATTAGATTATTGATGTGGAATTTTGCAAACCTTACCTATGCCTTGAAGCAAATGAGATTTCATTCCTTAGTTTTGGGCCTGTATGTCACATTGATAAAAGTATTCACAGTGCCAACCTGCTGGATTGACAACACAGGACCAAAATTTCGGGAAGTAGCGGAGCAGGTGTATGTTATGGCTCTTAAAAGGACAAAATAGTGTCAATTGAAATGATCAAAATATCCTTAGTTAAATGGCGGACCCTCCAAAGGAAAAAAAAAAAAAAAAAAACTTGAAAAGTTCTTGTAAAATTACAAAAATGCCCTTATTAGAACACGTGAGAACAAATCTTCCCGCGTTACATCAAAATTGTCTACAAAATGTAAGGGTTGCATAAAGTTTTTTGTTTTTGTTTTTTCATGTAAATATAATGAAGCTAGTCATTTTAACCAAAAACAAAAAAAGTAGTTCATTTTGATTACCATATAGCAAAATTAATTGATTCTGGTTGGTGTGTGTGCCAAAAGATCTACAAAAATGTAAAATTTCATGACACGCATGTAATACATTTACATAGGAGATACAAATGGCAAGTTGAAATTGACTTGTAATCTAAATCACTAACAGAAAGAGTGATTATAGATAATTATTCTGCCTAGGGATGTCAATGGATTGGATTCATATAAGAAAGTCAGATATTAAAAAAAAAACCATTTGATTAAAAATTGGTTCACATAGAATTCAAGCAGTGACATCGAATCAAATTTGAGTTTGGGTTTAAACAACTATCTTGATCATTGCCAGTTGAATTTTCCTACGTCTATATATTATTAAAGTAAGTTCACATATCATAATGTGATTCAGATTCAGTTGTGAATTTCAAAGACAAATTCAGATTGGTTGTGAATTTAAAAGTAGATTCAAATTTGAAATTTAAAAGTCAGAGTCACATATGGTATAAAAGTATAATGTTTTTTTTTTTTCAAATTCGAACACTGAACATCCAATAAATGACCCAAGGGGTACATCTTAAGCAGGCAGAAAGAGACATGTAATGCGGCATGTCTCCATTTTGACATGCAGGGTTCATACTCATGTACCATAAAAGTGGTGTGGGCCTTTAAATGCAAGTTGAAGTACTTGGAGATCTCACCGTTGCTGATGCAGGACCTTGTGGGCAAGGGGAAGGTTGGGAGAAGGAGGCTTCGGCTCTCGCTCTGGTACGATTAAACTTCATTCTCACCCAAACATCCAATAAATTGGATATGACAAAATACTACATCTGATTTGAATCCGGTTCATCAACATCAACAAAAAAAATATAAAACATTCAATTTTCTATGACAAAGAAGATTCGTTAGTGTCAAAACCATGAATCAGATTTTTATATGGTTTTAAAAATTGATAGTCTTACCTTTCTAAGCTTTAAAATTTTACACCAAACAATTCTTTTGTATTTAGTTCATCTGTGTTCATAGATTTTGCACCTATTTATAAAGTAAGGTTTATAAAAAGCAACTTAAATGGTGAAACACGTGTAAGAGTGATGTGCAAAGACACATAATCCCCTTCCTGCTTAATGTTTAAAAGTGATGTACCTACATTGAGAGTGACAGAGTCAAGATTTTTCATCCGTGGGGCACTCGCATTAGTGACACAACTTTGGTATGAGCATTGCATAAAATTTTGAAATCATAACAATGTGAGGTTAACACAATATAATGAAATTTTTGATGGATTGACCGGGGCAATGGCCCACCCCAGCCAACAAGTAGCTTCACTATAAGGTACGTGACTAATAATTGGACACCTGACTGGAAATGGGCCATAAGTTTGGCCCAAAACATTTTTGTTTTAGGTACCAGCAGCCTAACTCGGTTGATAATATTTATGATTTCATTTTATTGCATTTATAGATTTCGTTATAATTATTATATATATTATATTTATGTGTATATATATATATATATATGTATATAATTTTTGCATTTTTCTTTGGATAGAGAAATCCTCCGGCCTCTTGTAGCATCTCAGTAGCCCAGTGGTAGGGAGGTCGGCTGTTAACTGATTGGTTGTAGGTTCAAATTCTACTTGCGGAGAGCTCAAATGGCTCTGTAAAAAATTGTTTCGGAAAAGAAAGTGAATGAAATTTAAATTTTAAGCTGTGTTTTGTTGATCTAGATATACATAACCCGCTTGAGTCGGATCGGGTGAAAGAATCCAATCCAGTTCCATAACTGAATCCGAACCTTATTATGATATCCACCTGTGATATTGTCTGATAACATATCAACGTCGGATCTTATGATGGTCGGCTTCAACTCCGGTTTATGAAAATAGGATCCAACTTTGAGTGCCGATCTAAATCCAATCACTTAAGATCTAGTAGAACTTGGATCCAACCTGAAATCAACATGTTTCACATTCCTAAAATGACTGAGAAAAAGAAGTTTAAATATGATGCGCAGCCATCGATAACCTTAGTCACAAAGCGACGTAATTAAAAAAAAATTGCGTGAATAGTTTGTGAACGTGAGATCACAGAACATTACTAAAATAAAAGGGAGAGAAAAAAAAGTAAATTATGCGATCCTCGATAATCTTAATCACAAACCGGCTTAATAAAAAATAAAAGTTGTGTTAATGGTAAGGTTGGCATTGGGTTCATGTGTCCAGTACCTGGCCCAACTCAAGCCCGTAAAAAAAGCCTATCGGCTCGGCCTGAGGGCTGTCTTGAGTGGGCTCAATAATAGTTTTTTAAATTTATTTTTTATTTTTATATATAATTATAATATTTTATTACAATTTTTAATAATTTCATCCGGCCAAACCCGAAACCCCAAGCCCAACTTCTTACCGGGCCGGGCTGAGTTGAGCCGGCACATGTCCAGGCTTAATTAATAGTTTATGAACGTGAGAGCCAAGAACTTTATTAAAATAAAAAGGAGGGACATCAATAAAATGTGTGACCCTCGATAATGAAGTGACAATGCCACCTAATAAAAAGTGACAAAAAATATTACAAGTGGGGAATCAAATCACAATCATGTAATATTGTACTATAATAAGAAGAAGAGATCTTTTTAGATTAATCTCTTTCAAAAAAAAAAATTTGACCGGAGGGGCACTCCTTTATAAATACTCATATCTTTATAAATACTCATATCTGGTGGGACATATATATATATATATATATATATATATATATATATATATATATAAAGCCGTTTAAAAATAATTTTTTTTTAAGAGATTGGTGAGGGCAACTCCGCCAGTGTCCCTTACCTCTCATTCTTTGAGAATCAGAAGGGACAACTCGAATTTGTCTATGGTTTCTTTTCATGCTTTCTCTTTTTCTTTTATTGTCATCCATCATTATGGGTTTGACATTATAGTCTGTAGAGTCTGATCCATTTTCTCGGGTTTGACATTATAGTAGAGTCTGATCCATTTTCTCGTCAAGCAAATGGTACTAAATCAATTAGATTGATTTTTCGATATATAGTAATTTACAATGTTTTGTATCTACAACAAATCAATCTTAAAGATGTAGTCACGCTTACCGTTAATCGTCGCAGTATAAAACTCTTTATTTGAATACCACTTTAACCTTTGCCCAAGTAACTAGAGATGTCAATGGATTGAATTAAAATCAGATGTGCCATCAATCTTATCCGCTTTTTTTGGATACTCACATATTCAGAATTGAAATCGAATTCAAATGCAGAAAAGTCATATACGAATCTAAATCCGAGTTTACAATTTGAATCTGATCCAAATTTTGAACTGAATTTGACCAATTTTTAAAATGTAAGAGGATTTGATGTATCATATTTGTTTAAAAATAAATCCGATCGGAATCTGGTCGAATGTCATTTCTTAAACCTGAATCCAATCCGATCATATATATATATATATATATATATATATATATATATATATATATATATATATATATATATATATATATATATATATATATATATATATATTTCCTATTTGACTTTATTGCTGCCTTATAGATTGGCATCTCTCTTCACTAGGCGTTGAACTTAAAGCCTTAATAAAAGAGTCCGCGGCCCTATTCTTAACAACGTTAAATCAGAAGTTATTAGAGGATAAAAAAATAATTTGCTAATAAATTCATAGTTGGTGTTCATTTGCTGCCATTGCATGTAGCAACAACAAATCCAATTCAAAAACTTTGCTTTGAATTGCAGATTTTGGCCCATAGCTAAAGCTTCAAGTCGTACTTTATATCAGCACGATTTGATTTTCATGAGCATCTCTTTTAACTGGTAATTCAAATATACAGATACTCAACATATGATTGTTAGAAGACATGATATATATTCTTGAATGATATTGTCACGGGCTGACTCCTTCATTCCGTAATGCTGAGTAATTTTTTTCTGCAAAAAACCAATGCTCAGAAATTAAGAGACATCGATTCATTATGGATGAAGAAAAAGCAAAAGTGGAGAAAGAAAAATGTGGTTACTTTAAAAAAGGCTACAAACTGCTGCTGAAAAATGAGACGATTGATTGAAAGCTATTGCTTTAACAAAGGCTGACATCAAGCTGGGTATCCAACGAGTACTTGATACCTGGCTCGATCGGACCTGAAAAAATAGGCCCTAACCGGACAACTTACCAGGCGGGCTTGGGTTGGCTTTGACGGGGCCTGATTTGGCCCGATAACGTATTGGGCCGACCGGACATAGCCCAATTCGGCCTAATTTGTCTTTAAATATTATTTTTATTTTATATTTAAAAAATATATTCTTTTTATCTTAAATGGACCGACCCTCGGTTTCGGACTGTGGGCACTCCTTTGGCTTGGCTTCTGCTTTGGTACATTTTGTAGTTGAGTAACCTTTTCCATCAACCACTATCACAAAGGTAGTGGTTTGTGACTGATGAGGAGAAGTTAAAGGGCCACATTGTTGGGCACTAAAACACAAGAATGGAATTGTTATACACTCAAACCATGAGTGCCCATTTGTAATTTTTGCCAATAATTTCTGTGAACGTGAAAACCAAAAGCTGTACTAAAATAAAATGGAGTGACGGGTAAAATTAAAGACAGAGGGCCCAACCGGGTTCGAACCGGTGACCTCTTGATCTGCAGTCAAATGCTCTACCACTGAGCTATGGACCCCAACATTCTGTTAAGGTAAAAGTAAATTATTATTTTGGATATGCCTTGCAAACTTGCCATTGATTTATTCTAATGGCATGTCATTGGTCTAATTGTGACTAAGTAGACATGGCCCGGTCAAGAGTTAGGGATGTGAACGAGCATGATTTGAAAGAGACGCACTCTTTATCATATCTTGTTTATCATATATTCACATACTTAGAGTCAAATTCGAATTTGAATGCAAAAGAAGAAAAATCTAATATCATCCACAATTTAGTTTTTAAATTCACAATCAAATCCCATTTGAATCGACTTCTAAATTCATAATTGAACCCAATCCAAAATCCAATTTGAACATAAAAAATTATGAATAAGAGTAGAAATCCATATTTGCCTTCCGCTTAAAGGGGTTATTGGATAGACCTTGTTTACGGAACCTGCCTGTAGTTATTGATAGAATCATTGCAGCAAAGTAAATAAATTTTTTAGTCTAATCATATGGAGCACATATCATATATTCGATCAATATGGGCATCAGTCCTCATCTTCATCTTAGGCTACCTTAACCTGATGTACATAGCACTTTGGAGTTGGACCTCTTTTTCTTCATGCATTTTGGCCTGAATTCATTTAGTTGTTTTTTCTTTCTTGTGCAAATTGTTTTTTTTCCTTCTTGCATACTTTTTTGCATATTGTTTAAACAAAACTGGTTTGTTTAGAAAGTTAAGGACTTCTTCATGATGTAAGATAACCAATATGGGGACTATAGGTTTTAGACATTTACAATACCGTTTGTTTCAAACAATTTCATGATTCAGATTTTTCTTGAAGAAAGTCTCATGAAATTGTCTCCATTTGAAATATACGAACGTACAAAACACCCAAATATACTTTTGGGCACGATTAAGGGTGCCGTGAACACAACATGTCTTCTATATATAAGCCTAGGCCATGGGCCCGGGTACCCGATACTTAGCCCGATCAGGCCCAGCACCGGGCCCAAAAAACCAGCTTGGGTAGGCCCAATGGGGTCTGATTCGGCCCGATTATTTTAATATATATTTTATATTCAAAATTTTATATTTTATTTTATATTTTTTTAAATTTTAATCGAGTTAGGCTAGGCCCGGTGTTTGCATCCCAAAATTTTTATTGGTTTTGAAGTGCTTTAGAAAAATAAGGTTTTGTTGTGAAATAGGAAAGAAAGGAACCCGCCCGTTAGTATAAGGATAGACCGTTCCCGAAGCTTTTACCGGGGGTAATCAATCCAAAGGCTATGTTCATCATTTGTGCATTTTGTTTTAACTTAAACACATTTTTTATTCTATATGCAGTGTAGAAAAATATTGAAAGTTTGATGTTTCAAACTTTTGAAAAGATTTTTGAAGAGTTGTTTGAGAATGTAAAATATCTTGAGAAAAACTAGAAGAAAATTTTTATGAATATCATTTGGAAAGTTTGAAAAATCATTTTGAAATCATTTTAGTGTTCTCTTAAGACTTTAAGTAGGTTTGAGATTTTGCTCTAATTCGGTTACCACCTACTTAAAGTTTCATCTCATCAAGCTTAAGTTCTTTTAGATATGCGATTGTGCTTATTTGTGATATTAAGTGAATACATTAATGCATTGATCCTATATGATTAAAAGATAATGAAGCATTTCTATCACAACATTTATCTAGGAACATTCCTACCATAACATACATCTATGATTTTTGTTTTCATAATTATTATATATAAGAAGAAAAAGTTTTTGAAAAAAGATTGAGATTGTAGACCATCAGACATGATTCCAATATTGGGTCATTACTTGGTTTGTGGTCTTAATGAAGTCGATAGATATAAAAATCGTGAGAGGAAAATGTTAAAAAGAATGAAAAAAGTGAAATAGTTTCATAAAAATAATGAGAGAAAGAGAAAGAAACTTCAAAGATCACTAGATAGAAGATTTTGAAACAGAAGGAGATATGTATTCTCTATATGTATCTATACATATTTGTATAAGCTTTTGAAGACAAAGTCTTAATCAAGTAAAGAAAAGAAGATGATTTTAAAAAGAGAGAGATGGATTTTAAAATGAAGTACACGTATACGTATATATTTATATATATACATATGCTAGAGTTAAAAAAAAAGAACATATGTTAAATCATAAAGAAAGAAAGATAAAGAAAAGTATTCATGTACACGTATAAATATAGAATGTTATTACTTAGTTTGTTGCAAGATACATATATTTCTTCCAGCGTTTGGCATGAAAGAAAACAAGCAAAATAACGAGGCATTTGTTAGGGTTCATAATGGGGTGATTAGGAAGGAAACTTGCGCAAAATGATATGCAAATGCATATTAACATGTATATTTTCATGAGGGTTTTCTCTAGGTTGGACAAGTCCCAATCTTAAAAATTAATATGAAGACAAATATAAAGAACCCCAAACCACATTCTCATTCTCACCATACATTCACATATAAATAGAAAAGCAAGCAACTATGCATAGATAATATATAGACAATATTCAAGTAATGAAAGAGAGAGATAATGATGGAGAGAGAAAGGTTCAACTAGGAGAGAGAAAAGTTCAACCAAGAGAGAGAGCATGATGTAACTATGAAATGATATACCATCTCATCTTCCCATGTTCCCGGTGCACTTGAGCATAACCTCTTAACTATAAAATAGAGATTGAAAGCTATCTTCTTTGGCCATAGAGAATTTAGGAAGAGAGAAAAATATGGGGAAACAAAAAAACAACAATGCTATATTCAATAAAAGAGAAAACATGATTCAATCATGAGATTAAAGATTATCTCATCTTTCCATGCTCCCGGTGCACTTGATCATAGCCTCTTGTCTTTAAAAAGAGATTGAGTGTTGTCTCTTTTAGCCATGAGGAGAGGAAGATGAGAAGAAAATAAAGAAAGAAAAACAATGCTACATTTAATAAAAGAGAAAACATGATTTAATCATGAAATGAAAGATCATCTCATCTTTTCATGCTCCCGGTGCACTTGAGCATAGTCTCTTTTCTCTAAAAAGAGATTATGTGTTATCTCCTTTGACCATGAGAAGATGAAGATGAGAAGAAAAAGAAGAAAGAAGGATACTGCTATATTTAATAAAAGAGAAAACATGATTCAATCATGAGACGAAAGATCATCTCATATTTCTATGCTCCCGGTGCACTTGAGCATAATCTCTTGTCTTTAAAAATAGATTGAGTGCTATCTCCTTTGACCATGGAGATGAAGGTGAGACAAAAATAAAATATGAGAGAAATGAGAGGGATGATGAATGAGATACCTCTAAATGAGAAATGACTTGGTGAAAATGAAATAAAAAAAACTTGCTTTTGAAATAATCTTGGACTTACCTTTAAAGAATCTCAAGATGATGAAGATGATATTTCTAAGAGATTTGTAGTTTGCTCCAAGTTGGAGAGGAAAAAAAAAATAGAAAGAGAAAGAAGAAGAAAGAGAGCTAAGGGAAAAACTCTAAGTCTTCAAGTGAGAATAAACTAGAGTTTCTCTAAGAGCTAATTCTTACTCAGGAGGGAGGATTGTGGAGGTATTAATAGAGGATTTTGTTGCAAAAACCCAAAATTTGATTTCTTGAATTTTATAATATTTTCATCCGAATTTCAACTAATTTTGATTTATTTTTAATTTTTTGTAAAAGAAATAGACTTCAAATAAATAGGATTGGCCATTAGGCATGTAAACACATTTTTTGATGTGGGCAAGGTTGTTGCCCACCCAAAAATACTAAAACCGCCCCTTCGGGGGTGTTTTTTTGTCAAAAAGGAGGGGGAAATGGGCAAATAACAGCGTTCGGACGCAACAACGCCGGGTGCTGTCCCGTGCGACCACGGCATAGGCGGTCACGCCCGCCATCGCGCGACCGCGTCAAGCGCGGTCTGCGCGGTCACGCGACTGCTCGTTTGGGACGCACAAGAACTCAAACATTTTTTTTAAATCAAATAAAATTTAATAAAATCGAATAAAATAAATATGAAAAAAAAATATCGTTTAAACGTTCATTTTTATTTAAAGTATGTAAATAAAAAGTTCTTTGTGAAGGAAAAATAGGTGGTCGACTCCATTTTGAGCGACTCCAAACTCGCTCCAAATCCGATTTTGGTTTAGTCGGTTGTCGACTCATTCGAGTGTGCAACTTGGGTTTTAAACTCATTTTGGCGTGAGAAATGAGTTTTTAAAACAAAGGGAAGGTCTGTACACCTGCGATGCTCAAATTTTGTCTTTTCGAACGTGATTCGAATTTTGGGTCTGAAATGCTCGATTTGGATTTGAACTTGGGTTTTGGATCTAATTTGGATCTACAAATTAGATTTTGGGCTGAAAAATTTGGGGTGATCACACCCGGGCTCGGATTTCGTGTGGTCAACCTTGGCCCGACTCTTATCAGCCCGGGCCAACCCTATGCCCTGATCTAGTCTTCTAATAACAAAATCAGTCTTGTGTGAATAAAGATACCGGCTTCAACGGCCATAAAACAATTGGTTGGGCAGGCAGGCACATAAAAAGTGTGCCAAAGACCAAGAAAATAAAGAAAACCTTCAGGTCTTGTCCGAGCGTCACCCACAAAGTCATGTGTGATAGCTAGGTTCTTATTTAAACCCAAACTAATACCCACAACCTTACATACACGCAATTTGAATATAATAAAACAAAGAAAAAATTTGGATCATAAGCACAAGCTGAAATAAATTAGTCGTAGCCGTATCCACCCACATGCCGTATCATTGAGAAAAGCAATACAGCATGTGGGTGTTATAATAAATAGCCAAAAAGGAACGATACTTAGTGGCAAAGCCAGAATTTTTTTGGCTGAAGGGCACTTGGGGCACAATCATCTCACTGAAATTTTTGATGGGCTGGTGTGGAAAGTGGCCTACATTGTCTCACATATAGCACTGCTATACTAGAGGAGAGGGGGAGCCGAAGCCCTTACCTCTTTTCCGTTCACCTAAAGTCCAGGACTGCTTTGGGAGCTGGGTAGAGAGGACTCTATTCCACAACTAAAGTGTCATAATCTACCATTTGTAGGCTAGATGAATGCTACTCATGGGAATTTCTTTGGAAAAGGTAGGCTAGGCTAAAGTGGCTAGAAACCTCAAAAAGAGTGCAATAAGGACGCGACATGGGCATGCCTAAGAGAACCAGACTACCCAAAGAGGTAAATGATAAAGGGGGGCCCAAATATTGGGGAGAATAAAGGGCATTCCAAAACTTCATGCGAACAATCACACATCAGTAAGAAGATGGAACACATGCCACAGTAGACCACCCCAATGCACAAATTATGCCCTAAAGTACTCGATTAAGAAGCCAAAAAGGCAACGCAGTGGTGCATGAAGGTAGGGAGCCATAGCAGCATAAGCGGAACAAGGGAGAGACATCAATGCACAATTGGTGACGATGGCACAGGCGCAACAGTGGTGGAGTGGGTCTAGTAGCAAGGCTCATGCAGTGACTGGGCGCGGTTCGAATTTCAATGGACGTGCATAACAAAATCGGCATCGGATCTCTCCCAGATGTTGTCAGGGGCATTTACAACACCATTTTACCTTCAAAACATGAGAGAAAGTTGCGTGCCTCGTGTGCACGATAGGCATTAAAGGAAGGAGAATCATATCTCTTCCTCAAGTGTGAAAGAGTATTTTGGTCATTAGCCATGTTTATGCATGAAAATTCATGCATTAGTATGGCGCATAATTAAAATATCACAAAAGATACACAAATGATCATATTAATTTTGTTGCCAATTTGAATTTCCATATGAGTCCTTGAACATAAGTAATTCAGCAATGAGATTTATCACATCAATACCAACACGGAAAACATAATGAAAGGAGAGGGCTCAAGGGGCATAGCATACCTGGTCGAGCAGACAAACATGTAAATGGCACATTGCTTGTTCGATTAATGTGGTTACTATTCTCATGGACTGCAAATGGTAGGATCGCGACACTCAAGCTGAAGGCTGTACCGTACCCCACCTAGGTCCCAAAGTCTAGGACCCCATAGGTAACCCAAAATATAATGAAAGAAGAGGGTGAAGTTTGTAAACTAATCATAATCAAAGCTAATCATATTTAACTTCCTAATTAACTTATGACACATAGAGGCTAACAGCCACAAAACTTTCTTGGCCAAAGATGGGTGAGGGTTTCATACTAGGAAACTATTAATTTTGTCTTTGCCATACTTGTTTGTCTTGCAATGCTCATAGACAAAGTTTGCAAGTAAACTTGGGCATCGGACTGACCCGACACTTAAAACTCTAGCCCGAGCCTGACCCGACACTTAAAACCATAGCCCGAGCCCGTTCGATTAAATTAAATATATATATGTTACATATAAAATAATTTATAAATATAATTAATCGTAATAAAATATTATAGTTATATATAAAAATTAATAAAATATATATTAAAAAAATATTGTCGGGCCCACTATGGTTGGCCTGATAATTGTTTGGGCTGGCCCGGTGCCATTTTTTCTAGGCCCGAGCCCAAGTCGGGCCGGGTACCCATTGGCTTGGTGCCCAGGCTTATTTGCAAGTGGTGCGGCTTTAGTTAGAGGATTCTATTATTTATTACCTTCCTAGTATACCGGATCTGGATTCAACTTCCAACATATTGTTCTTCCTCTTTTTTTGGTCGCAAGAAAGGCTAGAATGGGATTGGAGCCCGTGACCTGCTAATCACTCGACAAATCCCTCGTGATACCCTCCATCGTCTCGGATCCATCCTCTAATGCGCTCTGTTGGAGAAGGCCGACCTTTTCATAAGATGTTGTTTTATTACTCGGAATTTGAAATTCATGAATCTGATGTGACATTTTTTTGTTGATATAATTAAAGATCTCTAGTAAAATTCATGGTTCATCAAACTAAGGATCTTAGATCAGACCTAACAGCTAGACTTAAAATCCTTATTTTGCTTCTTTGCATTGAGAAAATGTTAGATTTAAGATTGGATGAGAGAGTCTCCGATCCTAAATCCAGGATTCCAAATCCTAAGTATCTCAAATCTGAACCTATCAAACGCTCCCTTTATAATGTAAGTTGAAGATGCCACACAATTTCAAATGAGCTATTAACTAGAAGGGCCTTATGGGTGCTCCTCTTGGGGTTTGCTATCGAAAGGAAAGGGATTTTACCGTCCAAGGAATTTCTTATAAGGTTTAAAAGTTCCAGGATTGGCAGTCCATAGAAGATAGATGAAGAAATACATGAAATCAAACAAAGAAAAGGCCTCGGATGACATTTTAATTTAGGTGCGCGGATGTCAATATATCCAATTAAGAAATTGGATTGGATTACGATTTCATCGATTTGGATTTGGATTCAGAGTAATTTAGTTTTAAACAGACATTCTATATCCAATGCTCTTAGAGTTTGAAAACCAGCTGGATTCAATTGGAAATTTGGTTTCATATTCAATTATGAATGTAAAAGTCGGAGTCAGATATGATCCGGATTGTGAAATCACACTTCAGATTCAGTTATGATTTTTTGGGTTCCTATTCGAATTCAAATTCATAACTGAATATGTGAATATTCAAAAAAAGAAAAAGGATATAGGTAAGATTATATTTGCGATGTGTTGACACCCCCAAGGCTAATAGTAAAGGCACGGCACGAAAGTAGTAAGCCATATTCATTTATTTTCCTTTTTTAATTTTACTTTTTTTTTTTTAAAAAAAAAAGACCCATAAAACAGTTTGCTTACTAAGAAGCAAAATATAAGAACCAGAGCATGCTGTTCCATACCATTTTATTTTTTCACTCGCAATATGATGCAAAATTGTATTCTCTCTCTCTTTCTTTATATATATATATATATATATATATATATATATATATATATATATATATATATCCTTCCTCATGTCAAATCCCAGCCAAGAGTTTCCGAGCAAAACGCTAGGTTGGTTTGGGCCGTCCAAGAAAACAACCCGTGTACTTTTATATTAAAAAATTTAAGATCAGAGGAGGAGGAGGAGGAGACTGTTAATGATAAGGTTGAAAGATCACTCTCTTTAAAAAAGATTCAAAGAAAGAATCTTAACAAGATAAAATTAAAATTAATGATAAATGAAAAGAAAAATCTTTCCACAAAATCAGATTTAGTTTCTCTATAGTTGTTAAGATAATGAAAAAATCACTTATTTAATCTCTTTTTTTGCATTGTGTAATAAGTTTTATGATCACCTTCCATGGTGCGCTTAATGAAAATAAGCTTTTCATTGTATTTATTTATTTATTTTATATTTTTTTCAACATGGCATTAAGATAAACATGGTATCAAAAGATCGAAGCCAAAGTTGACCTACAGTCGACCAAAGAGAGCTGCCTTTGTATCAAAGTAAGGACTCATCTTGTTGAAGAAAAACTTGATGAAGCAAATTTGGGTTAAAAAGATGAAATGATGAGTTTTTACAAAATTCTATACCAAGCTTGGACTTTTAGAACCATCATTCGGTTTGAAGGAAGGATAGTTTGAAAGGGGGATGTTAATGAAAGACAACCCCTTTTAAAGAGATTCAAGAAAAGAATTTCAGCAAAACAAATCAAAATAAATGATAAAAGTAAAGAAAATCTTTTCACAAAATCAAATTTAATTTTTATGTTTATCGTTGCCAAGGGAATGCCACGCCACCTATGTAAGCTCCTTAATCAAATGGCTTTTCCTGGTGAAAATCATTAACTTTTAATGAAAATAAGATTTTCATTTTTTTCTTTGTAAGCCAAACATGTGTGATGAGTACATGCAATGTGGCTTGATTCATAATAACCACAGTAGCTGTCGGATTCACCAAATTGAGCTTCAAGTCTGCGAGGCGAGGGCGGTGGCAGCTCGCCGGCGAAGATGGGGGGAGGCGACCTCCTTTTTCATTTTTCATTTTTTTTACACAAGTTAAATTAAACAAATGATGAGGTAGGGGAGGCGACGGCCTCTATGCCTCATCTTTTTCGTTTTAATTTTTGTCAAAAGAAACTGAAAGGGGAAGCCATCCCCCTTGTTGAAGAGATGGGGAAGGCGATGCCTCCCGACAATCGAGCGTCTGGTAGGTTTTTTTATTGTTTATTAAAGAATAACCCGTTTACATGAACGGTCCAAACCAGCCGAGCGATTGGTGTATGGGAAGACGCTCTCACCAATGATTTCTGCATCATTTCAAGGAACAGGACGACATCCTTTTTCTATGGTTGTCCTCACCAATGCCCACTATTGGACATCCATTAAACTGGGAGGAAAAAAGTATTCACAAATATGGCCTACAAACTAATGTTTCAAAGAGTACGTGAACACGGCAGCTGTGTCAAAATTCTTCAGAATGATTATGAGGTGTTTAATGATTTTGATGTACCAAAGAAATGTTTATGCAATCGATTCAAATAAGTACTTGTTGCTTATGCTCAAAATGACATGTGAACAAGCGGATGGGATAAAAGTTGCAGGAGTCTCTGTCATTATTGACTGTTGCAAGATCTAATCTGAACCAGACTTCCAAAACAATTGGTTGCTCCCCAGAAGCCATTTTCATTTTTTGGTCCACTTGATCTCTGCTTTGCGTTGCTTTCTATGGCGATTTCAATCATGTCCTTTCGGGGACAAAAGCATGGGAAAGCGATGGAGAGTTGGTCTGTTGTTTGGGACAGAGGACGAGGAAGGATGCCAAGGTTGGAAGGGAAAGGGAATTGCGGCTTTTTTTTTTGTCTTCTCTCTCACTCCCTCACCGTCCCCACCATCTCTCTGTAGTCTGTACTTCTTCTTTCTTCCCTTCCGTTTTCATGGCCGTTCCAACCATGGGGCTCTCCTTCTCCTTCCCGTCGCTCTCTTGAGATTGGTTACGGACGCGAACTGATCCTACCACGTGGAAGAGGTCGGCCATTGGCGTGCCACGTGTCAGCCGTAGGTCCCTTTTCGAGATACGACGCTCCCACGGGCAAATGTGAGGGGGAGAGAGAGATAGAGAGAGTCCGAGCTTTCCTGAAAAGAGCTTTACCATGTCGCCTGGGATTGTAGAGAGAGCAAGCGCTGGGAGGGGAAACCTCTGAGACGTAATAACGAGAAAGCTAGATTGTGGAAGAGAGGGAGTGAGAGAGAGAGAGAGAGAGAGAGAGAAAGTGACTCTGAGATTTAGAGAGAGAAACCTTAGAGACTAGAGAGAGAAAGTGGCTTTTGAGTTACAGAGGAAGCTGTAGACAGAAGGAATAACTGGTTCTGGAATATAGGCAGAAAACGGGAGAGATCCTTTGTGTAACTGAGTAAACAAGCAAGCGCTCAGGGAGCGAGAGAGAGAGAGAGAGATCATCTCTTTCAATTGATCGCGGTTTTTCCGTTCTCTTTCTCCGATTCGAGTATTCGTTCTTGGGGCGAAAATTTCTCAATTTTTTGGTATTGGGTGTTTGTTTTGTAGTTCTTTGTCCGGCCAAAGGTTCCTTCTTTATTCTTTTTTCTTTCTTGGGGTCATTTCTTAGATGGAGATTCTCAGGCTTCCAAGCAGTGTTGGCATCCCTGGTTATTCTTGCTCGTCTAGAGGGCAGATGAATCCTTCGGTTATGGCGTTAAAGAGCTCCATTTGTGTCAGATCGTTTCATGCAAATGAGGGGCGTAGTCTCTGTCTTCCTGGTTTGAGGAGTTATTCAATGAGTGGGAAGCAACAAGGATTCTGCAACTCCGACGATCTAGAGGAGGTTTCACTCGATTGGGAGGAGGAAGCTTATGATCTTCAGCCTCCAAGCGGTAATTGATTGGCAATCTCGTTTATTTGGTCCAATAGATACGTTTTTTGAAGTTTCTAGTTTTATATAATTCCTTTTTACGTGAACTTGATTCTATTAATGTGTGGAAGATGGCCCCGAAGTCATATGACGTTTCTGTTTTAATGCGAACTTGTTGTTTCGTTGGTAGGTTGGCTTTCTGTTTTTTATTGAATATCATTTAATTCTGGAAGCATATTAGCGCCTAAACTTGTGGTAAGTTGTAACGCGATCTCACGGAACGAACACTGTTAGACATATGGTACGCATTAGGAAAGATTAAAGAGATACCTTCACGTGATCACATTCTACTTATTGTAATTGCTGTTATTGAAGCAGGCTTGTTCAATCACGCACGTAAACATATTGAAATATTCTTAAAATCTTGAAACACAGGTCACACTTTGGAAGAACCTTCTTCTTCTTTCACCCACAGTGTGTATTTTCCATGAATTAATGACCTTCCTGGAATCATCTATGATGGTAACAATTTGGGGCTTTTTTTTGGCTGAATTTAGCTCAAAACCCATACTTTTCTGGCAAAAGGGTACAAAGACTCATGATGCAAGAACTTTGATTGGTCACAGAATGCTTTTTTTTGTTTTTTTCCCCGTATGGTTCACATGTTGATGATGGAACTTAGTCTCTTTTTATTATTTTAGTAAGCCTACTGACTTTTGAATTACTGTATTATAGGGGATGAGGAAGCTGCTGAGCCTGTCCTTTCTGAGGTCATGGATATGGAAGAAGTTCTCACAGTCGAAGTAAACGGAAAAGCTTCCAAAACAAGAACTTATAACATTATCTTTGTAGCTTCTGAGGCTGCTCCTTATTCAAAGACGGGAGGATTGGGAGATGTCTGTGGTTCCTTGCCAATTTCCCTGGGTGGTCGTGGTCATCGAGTAATGGTCGTCACTCCAAGATACATGAATGGAGTTATGGATAAGGCTTTCGCTGGGGCAAAGCTTTACTGTCGAATTAAGGTTGCTTGCTTTGGAGGGGTCCATGAAGTTGCATTCTTTCATGAATATCGAGCTGGTGTTGACTGGGTACAGATCTTAGTTTCTTCTTTATCTGCTCATGTGTTATTGCCATATTTTCTACATCATCCAATCATTGGAAATGTTGCGTTCTCCAATAGTAGATTTTTCTTTTGTCTTTCAATATAATTTTTTAACTCTTTATGACAATATTAGAAAACACATCCTATTTGATGTCTTTGTCATGCAATATTTTGGAAGTCATGTTAGCTGTTTGTTACTAGTAATAGAATAAGAGCTCACGAATGGGTGAAAATTTTTATTTGACATCAAAAGTACTGATTACAATATCTTCAAATGCTTCCTTGCATCTATACCAGAGAAAACTGTAGACTCAAATCATGTAGGAGTATAATGGAAACAGAATTTGATACTTGCTTTAGATCCATTTAGCATCCCTTTGTACGGAAACAACATTAATTACTCTCGTAGATGATCAAGGAGATGTTGTTTGTAAGGAAAATATGACTGTGAGTCTCTTCTCACTGTCGTATACAATAGATGTAGTATACAATAGATATCAACCATTAAGGAAGTTTCAAGTGTCTTCCTGAAAACATTTGGTGAAGGCAGTGTAAGGAATCCTCGACTTCTAATTCATTTTCAGAGAAAATATCAATTTTTTTCATCAAATGGTCCGTATTGTCAGCTTTTCTTCTTTTTCATCTGTTCACCTTTTATGGTAATCAATACTGTTATTGTTTCATCTCCGCATAGCTGCATTGTTGATGTACTGTTGTGTTCAGTTAATAATTTAATACATTATCTTCTCAATAAATGCAGTGTAAATGATTAAACAATCATCAGAATGCAGATTTACCTTCATGAGACACAATGCATCATGTGTTATTTTTTAGAGCTTTATATATGGTTGCAAAGGGGTTTGATCTGGTATGGGCATTTCTCATTTTCCACTGTAAAAGATTGAAGTCTGACCTCATCTCTGATGTATTTACCTGTCCCATGTCTGAATCACTTGCATCCCTAGCTTAACAACTGTATATTACTCAAATTGAAAGTTCTTTTGCTTTAAGTTGATCTATGCTTAATTTGATCGCCGTGCTTCCTATGTTACTGAATAACTCTTTTTCTACTCCAGATCAACTAATGCTTCTTTAGCATGCTCTTCTATCTACTTAACAGATATTTGTTGATCATCCTTCATACCACAGACCTGGCAATCCTTATGGAGATAAATTTGGCACTTTTGGTGACAATCAGGTAAATGATAATGTAACCATCTTGGGTCGGTGTTTGGGGGGTGGGGGAGCGAGGGTGTGGGCTGGGAGGGTTAATTTTTCGGGTTGAATTTGTGACCAAGTCCTATAATTTTTCTGGTTCCAGTTCCGATTTACTCTACTCTGTCATGCTGCTTGTGAGGCCCCATTGGTGCTTCCCTTGGGTGGATTTACCTATGGAGAGAAATGCTTATTCCTTGTTAATGATTGGCATGCAAGCCTTGTACCCATGTAAGACATTGATCTCAGTAAATTCTCTATTCCATGTCCACACATTTATCTATCTATCTATCTATCTATCTATCTATCTATCTATCTATCTATCTATCTATCTATCTATATATATAGGTGGTGTGTGTGTGCATTGTGACTAAATGGTATCACAACTCTTCAATTTTTTTTTTGATTTCGCTGTGATATTTGTTGTCCAGTCTATTGGCAGCTAGATATCGTCCACATGGTGTTTATCGAGATGCCCGCTGCATTCTGATAATACATAACCTAGCACATCAGGTTCTCTTTCTCTCTGGTTTGGTTTGTTAGATGTTTACTTTTGGTATTTCAGTTGCATATGATCAGGCTGTGTTTATGGTGCGTGTGGAATAGTTACTATCTTGCATTTTTACGACAATGATTCTTGAAACTACATTGGTCATTATCTTTACATGCTTGGGAAGCTCTATGTCATTAAAGCAGTCCAGCACGAAGACTTCTCACTTACTAAATGTGAAACTATATTGCCTAGAGACATTAGATTGTTAGCTTCACACATTTTAATTATAATACAATGATAAGTGTTGCTATGATAACATAAACAGTAAACTATATGTTTGAAATTGCTAAATGTATAGCTACATATGTCAAGTTTATTTTTTAATTTTTTTTTTTCCAATATAAGGGAGTGGAACCTGCTGTTACTTACGAGAATCTGGGGCTACCGGCTGAGTGGTATGGAGCACTGGAGTGGGTGTTCCCAACATGGGCGAGGAAACATGCCTTGGATAAAGGTGAAACAGTGAATCCTTTGAAGGGAGCAATTGTGACCGCTGATCGGGTTGTCACTGTTAGCCAGGTTTGTTCACATAATGTTAAATTTTGTTGATTTTATTTGTAAATGTGCTGTTGACATTTTGTTCTGCATTTTGGTAGGGATATGCTTGGGAAATAACTACACCTGAAGGTGGAAATGGTCTAGATGAACTCTTGCTCAGCCGTAAAAGTGTCCTAAGTGGTATTATACTAATTATTTTACTTTTAGAAATTTGCCTTCTTTTCTCCAGTGACTCCTGAAGATTGTTTGCTGTTTGCAATTTACAGGTATTACAAATGGTATTGATATTGATGAGTGGGATCCATCTTCGGACGAGTATATTTCATGCAATTATTCTGTTGATGACCTTTCTGGAAAGGTTATCTTTTAATTCCTTGCAAAATTGGCGATGCTTATCTATCTTCTACCCAGTGGTTCCTGGTTTGTCATTATCCTCAGTGCTATGTCATCTAAGTGGATAGATTTTATTATACAGGTGGGTTGCAAGACTGCTCTGCAAAAAGAGTTACAGTTTGCTATCAGAGCCGACATTCCTTTGGTAAGAGCAAAAAAGTTATGTAAGATATTGACGGTTGATGCCCATGATTTCTCCTCTTTATCTAGATTCTTGTAATTTTCAGATTGGATTCATTGGAAGGTTGGATTACCAAAAGGGTATTGATCTGATACGTTGGGCTATGCCGGACCTTCTGCAGGAGAATATTCAGTTTGTAAGTTAGATTTTCAACTGTGATTCTATATGAGGGCACATCACACCTATGATGTCTTCAATGTGAATAACAGGAACTGAACTCTAACTAAGTTTAAGTAGTGGTTAATTTTATGGTGCAGTTTTATATTCCTATACATTTTGAGTGCATGAAGCATAAAGTTGCATTGGTCTGCATATATGTTCTCTGTGTTCCATTCATTTGCTTATTTTTGATCTGTTGTCAGAGATGTTAATTAATTAAGTTTACTATTCTGCTGATCCCAAATCCCCTTGTTAATAGATGTCTCTTACTGGAAAAACAGCTGATAGCAACTGGTTGTCGCAGCAGTTTGTTTATCATTCTGTTCCATATCATTCTGCTCTTTGTTTATTAAGCTATCCTTAGTTCTGTCTTGATGATGTGTGGCTTTCTTGCATTAACAACTTTTGCCTGAAATGAGAAATAGCAATAGCTAACTGCATCTTTCTTAAGTTGCAATATGCTGTTTTTGTTCTTCATGCTCCTCATCCCCCTGTGCCCCTTTCCTCCTCCTCCCAGCGATTACTACTGGTAGCAGTTAGGGAGATACAAGGCTAGAACATTTTCACGTGAAATGGCTGTCCACAATCTGTTTTTCCCTTTATATTTATGAGTTTTTTCTACAATCTGTTGTTCCCATTATATTCCTGAGTGTTTTCTTTAACTCTCTTATTTCTGTCAGGTTATGCTTGGATCGGGGGATGAAGGCACTGAAGAGTGGATGAGGGAAACTGAATCAGCTCACAAGGACAAGTTCCGAGGATGGGTTGGATTTAGTGTTGCAGTTTCTCACAGGATCACAGCTGGGTAAATTCGTAAAAGTTTTTGGTCAATTTTAGAAATATATTTATTTATCCTGTCATGTGGGATCATCTTCCCTTTGTGCACCCATACATGGGCTTATTCACGAAACTTCTGTATTATGTTACTATATTCTGCATTTTCAGCTGTGATATATTACTGATGCCTTCAAGATTTGAGCCTTGTGGTCTGAACCAGCTGTATGCCATGAGATATGGAACTGTTCCTGTAGTACACTGTACAGGAGGCTTGAGGGTGAGCTGATGCAGGGATAATTCAATGACTTGGGTTTCTTATCTTAAGAAGTTTGAGTTTCATTCTGAGTCTTCTGGTTAAAATTTCCAGGACACGGTGGAAAATTTTGATCCTTTTGTTGATGATGGTGAAGATCGTGGCACTGGGTGCGTTGTCTCTTTCCTAGAACAGTTTTGAGGAGCTTTATTATGTTCATTTATGATAAATGGTGCTTAGGCATGTTCATGGGATTTTTTGTTTCAATGATGTGAAAGTTGTTCTTTTGCTTCATATTAGTTTTTTTGAACTGGAATAAATTTTGTCAAAAGAAAGCACATCTGTATTTGCTTTGTGTTGCACCCACTTTAAATTGACAGACCTTAGCTTGGAACAGGGCGATAGATATAGCTGATTGACTACTAAGGTAGAAAGGCGATGACAACGTCTTGAAATATCTTTGGAGTATTCTGCTTCATTTCTTCAGGATCTGTTAAATGCCAAGTAGCACAATCCAGCAACGCTGTAGGCTGATAATAGAAAAAATTTCCAATAAGTTCAAGCTGTTACACTTACTAAGGACTGTATTCTTGATTGAGTTTTTTGCCGTACTTCATCTCAAATGCAAGTTGGCAATGAATAAGGCTACATCATGTGAGACTCTAGAAAAGTCTGTATGTCTAAGAAGCCATTGCAAGCAAGGATGCATGTTCTTATTTGATCCAAAACATGTTTTGATTAATTTGTAGATTCATGATGCACCACACTGAGGTTTTACTCATTTCATCGTATGGCTAGTCATGAATGGTGTTGTTGGACTAGTAGCTGAAACATCTATATGCATGATTGTCATGCCAACTTCGTACTTGCATTTGTATTTTGTTGCAAATTTTATTATTTGACATTGTTTTCTTTCCAACAGATGGGCCTTTTCTCCACTGACCAAGGAAGCTATGTTGGGGGTAAGTTAAAAGAGAAGATTACAAATATCTGTTATTATGAGCTGAAATTTCTGTGGAAATTAGTAACTTCCAGAGCAGTTTCACTTTTCATGATGAAACCTTACACATCTGACTCAAGGCTTGATTAGGTATTTACTGGTGTTTTGCTTTGTGGATGTTCTAAAGCAGACTTTGAGAATTGCCATCGAGACTTACAGAGATCATAAAGCCTCATGGGAACGACTGATGAAGAGAGGAATGAAAAGAGATTCTTCATGGCAGAATGCAGCTGTTCAGTATGAGCAAATTTTCGAGTGGGCGCTAATGGACCCGCCCTATGTTCGTTAAATCATTATTCGTTTCACTGAGATGGGTGCTGCTCGTCTTTCATTTTTTTTTTTTGGCTCCAAATGTTTCAAGCATTAAATTAGTTTATTGCATTTATTTATTAACCTGAATAAGGGGATCCTGTGTAGTGTAAAGCACGTTTTTTTTTTCTCAAAAGGTTTGTTGCGCCTTTGCTACTCCTTTTTCCTTTTCTTTAGTTATTTCTTTATCATGATTCAACCATGAGCTTAATATTACAGTCCTTTCCATTTGCTTATGGGGAATACAGAACTGCCAATTGTAGTCTCTCTCTCTCTCTCTCACACACACACACACACACATTTGGACAACCATAACTTTAGAATGTGCGTTTCACTAATATTAACGATCGAGCATTTTAAAAATAGAGACATAGACCAATGATGTCGTGGGATCGTATTAGGCAGAAGATAGTCACAAGTATACTTTTCGGTTTTTTATTTTCTTCGCTAGTTTGGCCCAACTTGTTTTTTCAAGAAAGTCTTGAGATTTTAAAAAAGTAAAATATATAAAATAGTTTACAAATTATGAAATTAAGAGTGTTACGCTAAGTTCCTCATAGACATGTTAAAAAGTCGAAATGTCTGTTAAAATTTTTGAAATGAACAAAAGCAATGGAATATATGAAAATACATTTGAAAAAATCGATGACGAGAGTGACATACTTCGTACGCGGGGAATTGAGTTTATCTCTCTCCTTTTTGCTCACTTTGTTGGACATCAAAAAAAAAAAAAAAAATCTAGAGTGGTCAGTATTATCTTATTGTTAGGTATTTTCTATATATATATATATATATATATATATATATATATATATATATATATATATATATATATATATAAACACACAACTGCTAGCTAAGCAAGCATGCTCGATTGATGTAGGCCATCCACATATAAAAACTTTGAAAAGC
The DNA here is from genome assembly GCA_011799765.1 of Nymphaea thermarum. Lineage (NCBI taxonomy): Eukaryota > Viridiplantae > Streptophyta > Magnoliopsida > Nymphaeales > Nymphaeaceae > Nymphaea > Nymphaea thermarum. The sequence continues at coordinate 231,793 of JAANDH010000221.1, read as the reverse complement.
TAATGCTTTGTGCAATCACGAGTTTTGCAAAAAAGATGCTCGACGAAACGTCCAGCGTCAGGAGAGGAGCCGATGCTTCCCCCCATCAGCGAGAAGGGTGAGGTCGGCCACCTCCCTTTTTTCTTGGTTCATTCATCTTTTAAAAAAGAGGTGGCAAGAGAGGCAACGACCTCCCCTGCCTCAGCCATTTTTTTTTTTATAATGAACATAAAAAAAGGAGGCAATCGGCCACCGCCCTTTTCGCTGCCGCCTCCCGTCACCCCCAATTATGAGGAAGGCAACAACTTCTCCTTCTCAAATAGGTGGCGGGCTTCTATATTACCTGACAAGCTTTATGTCTCTCTCTGTTGGATGCTCCACTGTTAAACATTAAATGAAGTAGAAGTTTCGGTTCTCAGAATTGGCAGAATGGGCAACTGGCAAAATAGCATCCTCATGGAACCCACTCGCAGATGAAGGTCCCCTGATCTGCGGTTTTATCAATATTCCTTTTTGAAGATCCGAAGAATCAATGACTGAACATTGTGGCATGCAGAATTTTTTTTTTTTTGGGCTTCAAAAACGAAAACTAATAATGAAACTATAGGTCTTAATACATCATCTTAAATGTAGATTGTGCGATTGATTTTTTGATAATAAAAAATTATGTATTTTTAGAAACTGATTGTTGGATCATCAACCATTTTATATAAATCAGACTCTGATAAACTCAAAAGCTGATCCAGAAAACCAGCTCCAAAGATCGTTTTGACCCAAAAAAAAAGAAAAAGAAAGAAAACATTCGAAGAGACGTGTACAAGATTATTTGAGGCATGAGCTCCTTGAAGCGAATCGTGCCTCCCCATTACAGACAAAATGACCAAAATGCCCTTCAACCTTTAAAAAGAAAAAAAGGAAAAAGCTAAAGGAGACCATCAAAGAATAAAGCTAGAAAAGTAATTTTTAATGAAAATAAATAACCTTAGAGAAGAATTACCCCCTCACCTAACATATACCACATTTCGGTGTCCCGGATCCGATGCACTTGCGACAAAGACATGTATCCATTTCAACGGTCCATACTGAACTCGAATCTGGACCGTTCATTTAGTTAGGATTTAGGCATCAATTGAACGGTTGAAGATTGTGCTTATGTGACAAACGTCAGTGCAATTGGAAGACAAAAATTAACTATGGGGTTGGTGTGGGCCACTGCCCACACTAGGCCAAGCAAAAATTTCATTGAAAAAATGAAAAATGTCATTGTAATGACTTAGCAGTTAGCATCAGGGGTGTAACATAGCTGGTCGGGCAAGCACCTTCATAGAAGGTGCATCCTCGGTTCTATTTTGGTGAGTGCTACTTTCATTAGATCATAAATTATGGGATCACGACATCCAGAGGGTGTACCATACCCACCCTGGTCCTCAACGCAGCCCAGGACCCCAAAGCCCTTTGCTAACTATAATGGTTCCTGCACCGCGGGCAAGTGGTAGGGTTGGTTGTTTGGAGTTTGATGTGGCTGCAATCAAACCCTAATTACTGGTGGAGCCACCACTGATGTCATGCTGCGTAGTGATTTCTTCTTCCTTACTTTATTGGCGTGGACATTCATGCATCTCAGCGCCCTGGTTGATGTCATAATATTGTGCATGAAGTTGACAGCAGCCACTTGGATCCTGAGCGACCACTCAAGGTGCTTGTTTGGTTGAGATGTTACTTTCAAAGTCATCTTCTGGTTCTTTTCACACCATTACTTCCACCTTGGCTGACTGATTCATCCTAAAGAGAGATCTCGAGAAAGAACAAAAGAAAAACCTTTTTGCTGTTTCCTGAAAGTTATGGCCTTTTGTTAGGTGTTCTTTCTTTTTGCCTTGTTTCTGTAAGGATGATTGCCAAGGGTTACAAAAGTTAGGCATCCAGCCAGTTCACAAAATTTGAACTTCCATGAATTGCAACTACTTATCAGGAAGTGGTGGAAATGCAGGTGCAATTTATCCAAGGAAAGTTTGGCCTGGACAAGTATCTTTACTTTGAGGGTGAAAATAGTCCTCGTTTGAAGGGCACAATTCTTCCTCCCACTTTAAGATGAATTAGGATGAAAGAGGCATTGTTTCAGCGTGAAAATTTGACTGAATTTACATACAGGGATATGTATGTACTCAGCTATCATCAGTGTGATGAAATTTTATTTCAAATACTAACAAGCCATACGACAGGTCCTGAAGACTTGAACACCCATCTGCGCCTAAAGATGGATTCGAGAGAGAGAGAGAGAGAGAGAGAGAGAGAAGTTTCATACGTGAGTCAGATTCGATATAACATTGCCCATAAGAGTAGTAGTATCTGAGCGCACTTCCATATGCAACTCTGAATGGATAAAACATTACCCATAAGAGTACAAGTACCAAAGTTGATCATAAATACATGTTTTTTTTTCCTACATTGTGTTTTCAACTTACTAATACATATCCAGTTTGGTACGCGCCATACTGGACTCTTAGTGCTGAGTTTCCGTGTCTCCATGTCATCTGGAGGATCAAACCTTTTCTCCTATCGTATTATTGGCAAAACCGACGTATAGTATTGTATTTTAGAGATGGCTTTCGAGTCTCAGACTCTCAAGCATTGCTCTTCTCCTCAAAGATGTCTAGGAGCGCGAGAGCCTGAGGAAAACAGCGGAGTAGAAAAGTCATTACCAATACAGAGAGAGAAAGTGTGTGTGTGTATATATATATATATATATATATATATATATATATAGAGAGAGAGAGAGAGAGAGAGAGAGCCTGCCTCTGGTATGCTGAGCTGAAGACGGAATTTGGGACCATCATAGTGATGAAGTACAGGCCTGAAAGAATCCTCCTCTAGCGGTGGGCATACCTTCCTAGTAACAACTTTCACCTAATCCATCCAAATTTCCAAACAATGTTACAAGAAAGAATTAATAATCACCGAGAACAGCACACCGGCTAAGATAAACAATTTCATTTTCTCCTAGAGTTTTACCTGTGCAGGGAACCGCGACTCTCCGGGACATTTCTTATCCTCCCAAGCCATGGGATCGATGTTGGTACCCCCAAAGCTGGCAGCCTGGCAGAGAGGAAGCTTCATGATTAGTTTAGTTTAGGAAGGCAAAAAACAATCTGGATCTAAAACTACATGGCTAATGGCCCTGTATTTGTGATAATAAATTGATCTTTTGCACCCCATTAAGGATACATAAATTTAGCAGCTTTATGACTATATTCTACCACACAGAGCAGGAATCTAAAGTGGGAAATGAAAAGGGGGAAGGTGATGTGAATGATTCCATTCATCCACATGATGACATATGACACTTGGGTTGTGAAGTGACGATTCATCCATTGTGAAAAGCCACAAAGTGGGGTGAGTGGTAGTTGATCCTATGACAAGTGAACAACCCGTAATGGTTGGCTCACCTACCGTTGATACAGGTCCCCACAGACATGGTCTGGTTATTCTTCAAGCATTAGGTTCATGAAAAGATGAAAAAAAGACGAGAGCTACCTCGAATATGCCATGCAGCTGATGGGTTGAATAATTGTACAAGAACAGAGGCAGTCCCGGAGTTATGGCTCTGACAGAGTCACGGTATCTTTGCGGCAAACCTGTAAAAATATGAGACAAGAATCGTTACCAAAATGAAATATGAAGAAACGTATTTGAATCGAGTTATTAAAACGGAGCTTTTCTTGTTCCCAAAAACAAAAATGATTTAAACAGGAATGACACTGGTTTTCTGGACTAAGTAAACTTGATCATCTCTCGTAACACCAGTTTCCTTCTTCGGTGTCAATAATTAAAGGGAATAGAATTTGATTCCTTAATAATGAAGCCAATAATTATTGGGGACTGAGCACATTCTTTCCAAATGAAGCGACCATGATATGGAACTATTATCTCAAAGTATCGCTGAAGCAGGGAGAATCAAGAGAGAATCGAAAGGCAAACACATGACAAAATGATTACTTTTCTCGGTGCCGATACTGTGCAATTCAAAACTCCATTTGAGTCATGGAATCCACTTTTCATGGATTCATATGCGAGAGGCTTTTAGCACCCACAAGTCGATTCCTCCAATTTCACCAACCCAACGTGTATCATAGCTAAAAAATATCTAAACAATGTCAAAGGGAGAGAGAGAGCATACCAAATAGTTGCCGACGAAGATCGTCCTCCATGGTGTCGTTGTTGCAGACGAAGATGTACCCTCCAAGCTGCTCGCCCCGCGGCAGAGACTCGGAGGGAGGGAGGGTCTTGAACCTCTTGTCAACGGCAGTGGCGTTTCCGCCGTTGTTCCCTTTCCCATGCTTCGCACCGACGCCATTATTGTTGCTGTTGTTGTTCGGCTTGCCACTGATTCCATTATGATTGTACTTGTTCACCTTCGGGTTCTCTGCCACCCTGCCGTTGACAGAGCTCTTACCCATGGCCGCCTTCGATCCTCCGAATTTCCACCCGTCATTGAAGGCGTTCATCTCCGAGTTGCCCTTCTGCTTGGCCTTCCCCTTTCCGTCCGGGTTCCTCCAACTCTCCATCTTCTCATTTGTCCTCTTCTCGTTCACCCGATCGTTCATCCATTTCTCGTTCACCCGATCGTTCGTCCAGTTCTCGTTCACCCGATCGTTCATCCAGTTCCCGTTCACGCGATCGTTCGATCTCGACCAGATGCTGTCTCCGATGGAGAGATTGGAGAAGCTGTTGATGTGGGAACTCGAATTGAACGCCCACCTGTTGTTTAAGAAATCATCCGGCCCTCCGGCGCTGTTCCCGGGCAGGTCCAGGCGCAGCTTGTCGCTGAATTGCCAGAATGATTGCTGGCTGTCCATCTTCTGAGTCTGATCTCCTCCGATTCGACCAAGCAACGAACAAAAAAAAGTCGGCTTTTCAAACGTGCGAAGTTTTACACTCCAAACAAGCCTCCAAAAACTGGTTTTTTACTCGAATTCTCTTTCCAAAAGATCCCGAGAACGAATTCGCCGGCAAATCTTCGCCGACAAGATTCAGAAAACCGTTGAAATCCTCCGAACTCTTCCCCACGTCGATGGATCGACCTTCACGCGACTCGTACAAGCTTTGATCAACTGGAACCTTCCAATTCAACAACGATCACTCACTCAAAACACACCACCACCAAACTAAAGATCACAACTTGTGGGTCTCCCACAGCCCTTCCTCCAAATTCCGTCCGAAAAAACACTGCAGAGATTTAGGAGGAAGAAGACGATAAATTTTTTTCCTGAGTTCTGCGTTCTAGAGAGAGGGAGACGGAAGAAAAATGTGAAGGCGATGAAGAGCGAAGACTAGTAGTCCCCGACTTTTATAAACAACGAGCGGAACGCGTCGGCGGAGAGAGAAAGTAGAGAGAGAAAACGCGTTTTTATCGGGAAAACGGAGAAGAAAAAACGAAGAACAGTGGCGGAAGCGAGCTTTCCAGGAAGCAGCGCTCTGCTTCTAGAAGGAGCCAAAAGAAGGTTTTGCCCTCGCGAACTTAAAAAATGGCGAACCTGTCCTCTCCGCCGCAGTCGGTGGTGCTTACGCTGCCAGGAGTAATCGACCGTCCGATCTTCCACGTGGGCGGCGTGGATCATTCTTATGTGATCAGCGCCGGCTTTCGCTGGAGACTGACCAGAAAGGTTACTGCTCGGTGCGGGTCAGAGTGATAAAAATCGGACTGATTCGGCTTCAATTGAATCGGATCGGTGGCAAATCGGTTCGTTTTCCTATTGTTTAAATTATTCATGAAGTTTATTTTTTATGGACATATAAATAATTTACTAATTCTAAACCAATTTAATTAAATATCTGAATTTATGAAAAAAAATTTAATGAATCAGCAGCCTTTACGTGAATCGGGCTAAAGGGTCAAGTCCGATGGCCGATTCAAGGACTTCAACGGTCGAGTGAAAATGTAAACTCTCAACAGTCAAAATGATTTATGTTGACTTGCAATTTCTGCAGTTCGGCAGTCCAAGTCGCCGCTGGATAAGGCTATTTTTGGTATTTTCTTTTATCTAAAAGTTTTCTATCAGTATTTTTAGATATATTTTTTGAAAATAAAAAGCTGCTCCACTTTGCCTTAGCCATGAAGGCAAAGCCACTTCTGCTTGACCAACCCAATAAAAATAAAAATATGGCTGACCAACCACATGGGTTGCTGACACGTGGCACACTTTGGACCCACTTGCTCGGAAGCGTAGATAACGCGGCCGGTTGAGACTGAGGCAGAGGCTGCTCCACTTCCGGGGATCCGAAGATTCGGACCCGAATTGAGCCAAGGGTGAATCGGATCCGGATTTTTGGATCAGTTCATAGACAACAGGATCAAGCAGACTCGATATGCAGTTTAGGTGAGTAAATATAAAACTGAATCGCAGAAAGATAATTTCTTCAAAAAATTTTCACCAGTAACATTTTTTAAGTATGTTTCTCAACGAGTCCTTGCAGTATCTAATTATATAATGCATTTTATTGCAAGAAGAAGAAGAAGACTCCATGGTTGGGACCTTCAGCGTCGGTGCACTCTAACTGTTCCTCACTGTGCATTCCTAAAACGTGAATAATATGCCTTCTTCAACCATTATATATATGGATTACTGAGGTCCGCAGTTTGTTTAAACTAAAGATCTCCCAAAACGCACCTTTTAATACAGCCTTGGATCTAGGATCTGAAACTATCAAACACAACTTTTAAGTTTTTACATATTAGCCAGTTCAGGTCCTTTTATTTGGTTTCATCAAGACCTTGAGATACACTCGGGTTTGGTTCATTTTAAGTTTGAATGATCAGACACGAGGAACTAATGCAGCCTTGGACCCTAAAGACAACGAGAAAAAGAAGGGGCAGCAGAAGGGATGACTTCAGCCCTCAATCAAAGAGCGGCGTACTCCTATCATTGCCGACCTTGCTCCGACAAAAGCTAGACAAACTTCAATCATTTATCTAAGTGGTTCAAGCTCGAACTCAACTCACTTGCAACACTATTTTTAAGTGCATGATGAGCATTATCAATATGGATATTTTTTTAGGTGTTCTAATCTTCAGTTTTACTGAATCCAGACTAGTGTCTATTCCAAACATAAAATTTGCATTGGTGGAGCAGAACCAGATCCGGAAAATGCATGGATCGGGTACTTATAAGGATGAGATTTTCTACATTTCTGGCATGGTTATGCATGCATGTAAATGCACGTCGGGTCACATTCAGCCTCTAAATTTTAATTTGCCGACTTGAACATAACTATATGTTGTCTGGGATATTAGGGCAGCGTGTTATATCTGAGCCAGGCCGATAGCCCAACAAAGAGTTGGGTGTCAACTACCTCAATTAAGAGGGTCCTTATATATACATGACTGAAAACTTTGACAGATTCATGAAAGAGAAAAGTTCAGCCCTCCGAACCATTACACATCGATGTCATTTTCTGCAGTCTTTAATTATTTTATATGGTCCTTGATTTGTTTTGATAGTCAATGTCATTGGCCACAGAGTGACATAAATGGTTGAACGAATACTAATTCTTATGGTAATCCTAGTCAAATGCGTACAAATGTATATAATAGAAGATGGGTATGAACTAACATGGTTGAATTATATCGACCTTCCTTCCCTTGCCTTCAGGGTCTAGAGCTGCTTTGGGATCTGGATGGACCAAAGATTCGCCAAGCTATTTGGCGATCAGGCCTCACCTATGGGAATCGAACTGGTGACAGACAGCTCTAACCAGCTATGCGACCCCCTCGACATGAAACTAAGATGGTTGGTTTCACTTAATTTATTAATTTCATGTCTTAATGCTGACCGTACAACCTTTTTTTTATAATGCAACTTTAAACCATTGTGTGCTGTACAATTTGAAAAGATGGTTCTTGTGATATCGTTTGACATGGATCATGATTAGGGAAACTAATAAAGTAAATTCATCATTATGGACATTTTAATAGGGGCGGAGCATTTAGGGGGTGTTTGATGGTTTGAAATTTTGATTCAAGTTTCAATTTCCTAATTTTGAAAACAAAATGCCATGTTTGTTTAATAATTCTAATTTCTTAAAAACTAAACATTTTGATTCTAAACTTGAAGGGAATAGCAGTGGTTCCCTATCCAGAAATTTGTATTTAAATGACACTAGTGAAAGGATATCTTAAATTGGAGAGATACCAACAATGTAACGAGCTAAATATGAGGAACCAATGTGCAAATAAAATAAATTGTGTGGGTCCGTGCAGGCAACTGACCTCACACTACACCTTGACCTACCTTTCTTTCATTTTTGTTAATTATATAGAAGTTCAAGATTTGAGATACTGATTTAGTTTTGAATTACTTTACTATTGGGTAAAGATATCGAGATCCATTTCTAATCAGATTCAGATTACGTATGCAGTTTGATAACTGAATCCAACTCTAAATCTAGTATGATATAGGACCGTGTTCTAATAAGATCCGAATCAATTGCACGTAAACGTTGGATATTATGTCAATCAGTTCCAGAGTCGGTTTTAAAAGATCAGGTCTGAGTTTGATCCAAACCCAAATTCGATTACATAGAATCCAATTAAGTGGGATTCGGATCAAACTCAGACCTGATCTTACTTAACTGCCAACCAATTTACTACGAAATTGTGTCGAATTAACGAGGTGATAGCAAATTCCTATCTGTCTAGGTTCTTATCGTTATTATTGTTGTCTTTATCTGACTTTGTCGTTTGTGTATTCAACGATTAATTCCTACTACTGTGGTCAGCTTTGGTAGAGTGGTTGGAGATCCCTACCGATATTATATATATATATATATATATATATATATATATATATATATATATATATATATATATATATATATATATATATATATATATATATATATATATATATATATATAGAGAGAGAGAGAGAGAGAGAGAGAGAGAGAGAGAGAGAGAGAGAGAGAGAGAGAGAGAGAGAGAGAGAGAGAGCCGATAAAATGTGAATATATAACAAAATTTAGGGACAAGATGTCCCCATGTACAAAAACAATCCGCAAAAAAAAAAAAAAAACAAACCGCAAAACAGAAGCAAAAAAAGAAATATACAATATAATGCTCAGAAAAGGAGAGTCAGGGTGCGGGAGGAGAGGACAGACGGAGCGGCACTATCACCCAGCCGCAGACGAGCATCAGCGCTTCAATCGGATGGCAAACTGGACATCCCCTTGCACATGACGAACCACCGAATCTGGCGAAGAGAAGGTGCCCCTGAAGACCCTGTTGTTGCGCTCCTCCCAAATGCGCCACCAAGCTGAAATGAGCCACGACCTCCAGACATGACCCCAGGAAGCAGCCAGGTGGGGGGAATGACAAAAAAAGAAAAGAAGACGAATGGATGGTGGGTTTGGAAGACTATTAATAAGGGATGGTCAAGTTGAAGCAATGACACTGTATAAGAAAGGACAAGAAGTAAAAAGGTGGACCCGAGACTCAATCGCGACCAGACATAGGGAAGAGAGAGAGAAAGAAAACCCGATCATATATATATATATATATATATATATATATATATATATATATATAATCGGGTTTTCTCTCTCTCTCTCTATATATATATATATATATATATTGAGAGAGAGAGAGAGAGAGAGAGAGAGAGAGAGAGAACCCCATCACATCTTGTCTCTTTGACAAAGTGGCACGCATATCTTTATTCATGGCCCTAGTTCTTCCTGCTGGAGTTTTAGTGGGCTTGGTTAATTATGTGCACCAACCTGCTTGACTTTACCTATTCGCGCCGAGTGTACTATTTAAATAGTTTTAAAATAAAGATGTTACTTCATGCTTCGCTTAAATCTCTCTTCCTTTGTTTTAAAATAAAGATGTTCCCTTTCATGCCTAACAATATCTCAGAAGTCAACAAAGTAACTCAATACGAGATTAACAAAAAGAAATATTAACATTAAGAAAGATCATATGTAATATGAAAGCAAGAGAGAGAGACCTTGCATATTGAACAGGTCAAGTGAAGTGATACCTTTTTGTTTTTTGTTTTTTTTTTTCCTTCTCTTGACCTGTATCTTATTCTTCCGGACGGCAGAGAAGATGATGGAGCTTCTTTTGGACTTAGCAGACCTGGTCATTGAGGGAGTCGAGGTGATGTGGACATCCCACACTCTTCACCTACAACAGCCCACATCCTTTGGAGCTCTCATCTCCACGGTTTGAGTTTCAACAGCCCTCTCTCTCTGAAACTATTCTATGAAACCATTGCAATGCCGAGAGTTTCAATTGTTTTTAGAAAGATTCTAAGGATCATTTCTTTCTTGTTGGTTCTTTGGTGGAGAGAACAGACGATGGCGAAAGGTTTGGGGGTGAAGTCAGGATCTTTAATACACGGATTTCACCCTTCTTGCGAAAACACCAGGGCCTGATTTAGCTTTATTGCTTTGTGTACAGTTCGAGTACTGTTGAGGGGAACTGCTGGTTTCTTTCCTGCCGTCGGCAGGCCCTCTCGTTTTCATTCACTTACACCAAATATTGCTTCGTACATTATAATGAATGAACAGAAATTAACCGCCCGTTTCTCAATTTCCTTCAAGGAGTAATTTCTGATACTGATTTTTGAATCCTTCAGAATAAATGCATCGCCCATGTGCAGTTGCGACGGGATTGAATGAGAGTCGAGTTTCCACCCGAAACCTGCTGGGGGATCTTCGCGAATTTTATTAACAAAAAAAGAATCTATCTTCCACAGCTATGTTAAGAGCAGTCAACCTGCCCCACTCTCTAACTGTGGTCGTTCAAGAAGTTTCCAACTGATCAGATGAAGCTTGCTGATTGATGTTGTCCACCTGCTCCCAAAGGAAGTCCGCCGTGACACCATTAACCATCTAATAACTCGTAGAGGAATTTTGAAAGCTCTTAACCAATAGTTCATGATCTGCACCACCACATGCCGAATCAAACAACGCCGACTTGCATAAGAGAGTGAGGAGGCTTTCCAACCAGAAAGTCTGTTGGTCACCTTCAAAACAGACAACACACATGCTCTCATTCATATTGCCTACGAAAAGAGGGAGCTCCAAATAAATCACTGGCAGATCCTTAGAATATTCCTCATTCTGCAAACCATAATTTTTGTTACAAACTTGTAGATACAGTTGCAGAGAGAAATGTACCTAAAATCTTTGACGTCTTTAGCGCCCTTAAACTGAGGAATGAAAGCAATGTGTGCTCTCTTGACTTTACAAACTATTTTACCAGTCTTGAAGAAATCCTTCACAGCTTCACACACATCCTGACCAAGAGTGGCCCAATAGCTTTTCAATCTTAACCACAGAGAAGCTTCCTCTTTTAATGAATCATCTAACTCTTGTCTGAGGACCCATTCCAAGTTAACATCCCAATGTTTCACAACTTGAATTTGATCTTGCACCGTCTCCAATGCCAACCTCAACAGATTTACACACGTATGAATATTTCCCTAGACCGATGGGTTCCACCAAGAGTGTTTTACGGGTAGATTCCAACTTCTGCACTAAGCTAATCATTCCACAACTACAAATTCTTTGGTCCCACGCCTTCTGGACTCTCAATAGACTTCCCTTTCGAAGAGCCCAACAATTGAAACATTTGAAGATGCCCCAACAAATACATATATATATGTTGTTTAAATTGCTGACTTTTATGGTATTTAATTTTTTCAAGTCAGTTTTCATTCTATTTTTAGAGTTATTGTTTATTAACATGTAATCTTTTTATTTAAAATCACTTGTTTATTTATATGTTGCTTTCATTTTGATTTTTTTTTTGTGTTATTTTGTGTGTGTGTGTATATATATATGTATATTTATATTTATATATATTGTCGTTCTCCCATGCCCACATTTTGTAAAGTTGCTGTGTCTGTACCCATAAGATAGCGCCTTCAATGTCCATGTTCTTATTCATTTTATGCATTCTCCATAATGGATGCATCCACATGGAATCAAACTATGATATCTACAAAGAATTCTTGGGCAAGTAAGTCTCCCACTAGCATAATGTTCTTTGCATCTTTGGCTTTATTGTGACCAAATGCATTTTCCCACCACTAAATGTGTCAATTGTGATCTAAGTCACAGTGGTACGCCACTTTAGTGGCGTACCACGTATCGGTACGGCGGTACGGTGTACCAGTATGCCGGTATGGCTGGGTACGTTTGGATCTGGATCCGGGTCGGATCCAGATCCAAACTACATTATAACTTAAAAAAATAAAAAAAATTACTTATTCTTTTTTTTTGTTTTACTTTAACATAAGAAGTTTCTTTAACAAAATGAAAAAATGATAATTTATTCATTATGAGACTCTTTTTATTGACATTTTTGTTACAACTTGTTGTTTAATTATATAAAATAATTATTTTTTATATATAATAGTCGCTGTACCCGTACCATGATTTTAAAAAATGCCGAACCCGTACCCCCATACCCGTACCCGAACCCGTACCCGTACCATTGTGACATAGATTGTGATTCAAATCTTATGATGAACAAACAGGAAATTGTCGTCTTCTTGTGCACCACATTTACCATTCCCTTTTCTTCAAAATCTTTGCCAGAAGACGTTTATCAGACATGCTCAGAACACATTTGCATACAAAGAAAAAAGGTCTAAATAAGACATCTCCAAACCCACACATTTTTAGAAGCCAATCTTATTCATCTCATTGTTCGATACTTAGTGGGTGTTTGATGAGGATGGAATGATAGGATCATAATAAAATTAAAATTCTTACTTTTATTAAATTAGAATTGCTTTATCACAAAGGATTTTGATTCTGGAATTATAGACTCATTCTTAAATTACAAGAATTTTAAAATTTGTTCATCTCTCTTTAGGGCACATCATGTCATCAATTCTAGAATTTTAATTCATGTTTTATCAAACACACCTCATTATCAATTATGCAATCAAAATTCCGAACTATCAAACGCAAAGGGAAACTAGAACTGAAATTTTCATTCCAAATTGCAGTTTATCATGGAGTTTTATTTCTAGAATCAAAATTCAAAGCAATCAAACACTCTCTTAAGGTAAAAAAAAAAAAAAAAAACAGTTATCAACGTAAGGCAAAACTACGAGCATTTTTATTTGGAAAATGGGAGTTTGTATCTGGGAATGTAGATCATTGCATATGATCTTCGACGGACTCGATTCTATAATCCGATAGGAATCTTTCAGTCCAGTTTATTTCACTTGCTGCTTGACTCACGTAATTGAACAAAGCAATTTATCAAATTTCACTTCCAGATTCCATGTTCTTTCATGCTATTAGTGACGAAATTCAGAAGCAAGGATCTTTTTCCAGAAAGGAAGACTGTTGATCAGATTACTCACAAACATAACATCAACATAAAGAAAGGACTAAATTTTGTGTAAAAGAAATCAACTTGAAAAGCTAAGGCGTGTATCATTATATGCTCATCTAAAAGCAACGAAACTCTGGCTCTCCCTGTATTCAAGTAACACAACAACTAATTCTGAAAATTCAACACCAAAATGAACGTGGTTGTATCAGGAAAAATCCACAGAAACTTGCCAATCTACTCACTCCAACGCTGCAAAAGTCGAAACCCGTTGCCGGAAAACTCAACCCCTATGCTCCAACTCTTTCCGTATGATGATGAGCAGAAGCTCTAAGCTGGACACTTTTGAGATTACGGGCTTCTACTACATGTTCTGCGGTTGCACTTCTGTGACAGATGTTTTTGAATGTTGTCACCATAATGACAAATATTTTTCCCAAAAAAATGCAAAAATGACGTGATAAATAAATTTTCCATTTAGAACTAAAAAAAAAACCGTTTTTTAAAAAAACGTTAAAATGAAAAGCAATTTTTTTCACGATTTTTTGTTTCTTTTTTGTTTTATTCATTTTTCATGTTTTTTTAATGCCAAACAGTTTCTTTTTTCATTTTCTAATTTTCATTTGTTGCGAATTTACTTTATTTTTTATTAGTTTCTCACTTACTTTTATCTCCTTTTTAGTTTTTAACTTTTAGACATTTACAGTATTTTTTTTCCTCATTTTTTTTCAAGCTCGTCGTATTATGCCTAGTAAAACCTCACAGTTAAAAACCCGAAAAAGTTTTTTATGACTATGGTTGTCACTATTGTGACACTTTTTGAGTCATGGAAATGCAAGGCTGTTTACAGCCATACATACTCAATATAATGTTTGTAAGGTACTGTTGGGTGAGCAAGAAGTGCATTTTATTCTATCGCTCAGCTGATAGCAGAAGCCTCCACTCTTCTCCCCATTGTTCTAAGATACCAAGCCTCCTGTGGGTGTATTGGTTGGCTGGTGCTCTCCGCTATGCTACAACTTGTATATTGGTACCTTTTCTTTGAAAATATAGGAAAACAAACACTGACTGACCAAATTGTACCAACCCCTTTGGGGTTCTAATACAAATACAATATTCTCCCACATAGAGATCTACTCTTAGTCCTAATAAGCACCAACTGATGTGAATAATTTTCCTGCAGATTAAGAAATTAAATCTCATGGAGCTTAAAAAACGTATTCAGCTTGACCTCGAGTTCATGAATTTTGGTAGCCATTTTCTACTGAAAACAATGATAGGATCAAGTGATAGGCCAAACTGTTGGAAAAGTTATGCTTGAAATCACAGCCCGCTGCTCTGGTTTTTCTTTTTTTTCATCAATAGCTTTTCCAAATCTGAGATTTTATGTAATTTTTTGGCCTTTTAGTTACTTTCTGATACTTTGGCTTCAAACAAAAGACAGAATACTTATAACCCAAAGGGGTTCCAGTCAATGAAGCTACTGTCAGCATTCAAATGCCTCTTGCACCACTCTTATTGCACCACAAAAACCCTTTGGTTTGATATTATTATCACAAACCAAAATGTTGGTCTCTCGAACTAAGCACGTCCATGCGGCGCCTTTTTCTTTCTTTTTTCGTTTTCATTTTTCTTCAATTAGATTCATGTTCATCAATTTTTCATTTTCAGATCCAATTTAGTTCATATACAATGCATGGGTCTGATATCCATATAAATTTCTGTCCAAACCTTGTGTTACACATTCTGGTAGAACCAAATAACATCTGATTGGAATTTTTTTTTTTCTCACGCCCAATTAGTAGCTGGGTTTAAAATGCAGGAGAGTCGACTTCCTTTTGCAGATTTTGTTCATCTCATTTGGTAAACAGAGCCTATGTTTCACTGCCGCGGGCTGGTTCGATCCAAATTAAACGGGTCAGATCTAGTGTCGTGTTGTTTAATTGTCACATTTTTTCTGTCACGATTTTCGTTTCTGATTCGGATGAGTTAGAAAGTTTAGTTTCTCATCAGTTTTTGCGTCTATCTAGCGGTTCCGGATCCAAACCTGGGTCGCTTCCATGGGTAGTTTTCAATTGTTTTCTATAATTTGCATTAGAGATGGACGTGATTGGATCTTGTGGTCTTGAAGCATGTTAAAATTCTTAATTTTGGTCGGTCTAAATGAACCCGCGAGATCCATCGCAATTTTGTCATCATAATTTCTCGTCTTCGATATTGATGTACAGCAGATCCATAAAATGACCAGGTCTGGTAGTATCGTTTTATTTCTTTCATATACGACACATATGCATGTTATTTTATGCATACATTTTGGAATATGAATGTGTGTTTTGTAAATTTTTTTATTAAATTATCTTTTGATTAAGGGTAAAATATTATTCTTAGGCATATTTATTATTATTATTTTTGTGGAGTGTCTATTTGTGAATTGTTTTTATAAAACCTAAGCAGTCATTCATACATATCAAAACTTGCGGAATTATGGCTAAAACTTTAAATTTTATAAATATTTCAGAATGAGACTGATCCCTGTATCAAGATTTTGATCAGACATACAAACTATGATTATTAAATCTTATAAGAAGAGTATTTAAAATAATTGAAATTTTGGTTGCAGTCCATGATCCGATTGCTGATCTCAATTTGAAACCTAAGCAGTCGAATTTAAGACCCAGCCTTTACTGAAAAAAACATGTAGGAATTGAAATCAGCCCGCTGTTGGATGTTGCAGGATGGCCAATTATATGAAAAATTAACGGTCACAAAAAACGCCATGCAATGGATATGCTGGCGGTGGTTTATGGCGTTTCTTGGCAACGGTTTATGTTGCATTTAGCCACGGTTTTTAAACATTTAGTGACAGCAGGCAGATTTCAATTACTTGTCTTTGAAATGTAAACTATTAGTCTTTGAGAGACAAGTATTCAGGATTAGGAGTACCAGCAGATCCGCACCAATTCATTCCATTGCTCGTATAAAATGTGAATTTAGTCCCAAAAAATTCTTCAGAATTGAGAAGAGTAGATGACACACCTTAGATGCAAAAAAAATCTCTCTCAATGGCTATGCATTTAACTTGTAGGCAACTTTTATATCATTTTTCTAAGTAGCAGAGCCACATATGAGTGCCCTTTCAAACATGAAAATCTTAAATCTTTGAAACTTGCCCCCTTCTGAAAATTTTTCTGCCTCCGCCATGGGCTCAAAGTTTCTAGCTCACACGCTGCTTGTATCTTGTTTAGAAAGAAAATAAGGGCAGCTGCGGCTGAGTGAACACTTTCATTACCTTTTCCAAACTACAGAATATAAGAACTCGCAAGAACTGGTATGAGCAACCCAATGAGAGCTTTTAGTATTATGGTTTGTTGATGAAAAAAAGAAAAACCTGCACAAGGCTGAAGTGCATGTGTTGCGCTCAAGTGCATTCCACAATTGCTCATATCATCATATGAGGTTTCGTGTTAGACATAATTGCCCATAAGAGGTTGAACAACCCGGTTAATGAGTTGGGGTCAATTGAGAACCTTGAGGGGAAATGTCAGCAGCTCTGTGTTTTGTATTTGTCTCTCTTTTCCACATATATAAATGTAAATACAAATACAAATATAAATATTTAGGAAAATTGAAATACGTTAGCTGTTGGATGCTGCCTGATGGTCAAATAACGTCTTAGAGTTTTGAACGGTGAGGTTTTTCTCGGGTATGATACGACATGCTTGAGAAAAAGGGAAAAAAGACGAGAAAAACATGGTAAATTTTTAAAAATTTCAAAAAACTAAAAATATAGGAAAAATAAAATAAGTGAGAAACTAATAACACAAACATCAAAAGATAATTTAGACTTGCAACAATAAAAAATAAAAACTGAAAAAAATAAAAAAAATGAAGCAAATTGAAAAAACACGTTTTTTCGTTTTTCATGTTTTTTTTAAAAAATGTCTTTTTTAGTTTTAAATGGTCATTTAGTTTATCAAGTTTTTTTTCGAAAAAAACGCGTTTTCTGTAACTATCAGGTATGCTAAATGCCCCTTGAAGACCTTTTTTGCCTCTTCACTTAAATGTGTATTTTGATTTTTTTGACCCTTTTTCTTCCTCCGATATCAGATTTTTAAGGGCCAAGTCCATTATTTATAAATATAAAAACAAAACAAAAAAGTTTTTGTCCACTTTGTCGGAGTGGGGGAAGGTGGATACATACTTCTAACATAAACATCTTTTTCCAAGTCCCGTTGTATATCTAGTCAGGGTTTTGTCATCTACTCAAGGTTCTGAGCTCTAGTTGGAACCCATTTGGGTCCGGCTAACAGAAAAATCTTGAAAATCTGTACTGTCGTGATGTTTGAATGACTTTTATACAACAGAGTGTCCTTCTCATCTTCATTAATGAGTTGATGAAGCAGTCAAACATGCTTTACCGAAGAAGGAAAAAAAAGAAGAAGAAAAAAACAAGAGTTGCTAGCTAGTGATTAATGGGAAAAGAAGAAGAAGAAACAAACAAGAGTTGCTAGCTAGTGATTAAAGGAGTACATTGTGATATTACCAGAATTCAGCGGCTAGCTTGCAAACATATAAAGGTGGTATTCTCAGTGGATCTGATTAGAATGGGATATACTCTTAGTTGTGTCCGCTTTTTTGGATATTTACACATTTGGATTCAAATTCGGATTTGAATATCATGAATGGAGAAAAACCATATATGAAATTTGATTTCACAATCTGAATCGGATTTTGAATTGATATTCAAATTTGAATCGTAATTTTGTACTAATCCGGCTCATTTTCAAAATCTAAGGGCATTGGATGATATTTATGTAAAATTATATCTGATTGGACGTCATCTCTTAAATTCGAATAAGATCTGATTCCTTGGTTGGATATTAATTTTTATTTTTCATATCCAATTTTTTTTTGATTGATTCGGTTAGATATTGATCCCAATTGGACATATTAATAGCTGCATGAGTGCATTACCACCTCCTTCTTTTTTTTATATAGCTGGAAAACTATTCTTTTGGGGTGAAAGATCTAAAAACGCAGATTTAGTTAAGTATTATACTTACCCTCGCTTCCTCAACAACATAAAATTACAAGGAGAAGAAAGGCCTTTTGAACCCCCACAATTGAACGTTCATATTACAACAATCTTTCAGTTCTGCCGACTTTTGGGGTGAACAGCGAGTCGAGCTACTTGAGCTCGAGTCGTTAAAACTTGGCTCATGAACGAGTTCGAGTAGAGTCATTTGCTTAACTAGTCGAGCTCGAGTTCATGGGTCGACTTGTTCAAATAATCGAGTTGAGTTCGAGCTCAACACGTAACTGCTGAGTCGATCTCTAGCATCAATCAAGTTTGTCAAGCCTTAATCGAGTTTGTTGATATATTCAAACAAGTTTACGAGTTTGTCGAGCTTTAATCGAGTTGAGCTCGAGCTCAACGGGTAAGGATGAATATCAATTATATTCAAACAAATTTCTTGAACCTTAATCGAGTCGAGCTCGAGCTCGACACGTAACTGTCGAGTCGAGCTGCTTCCGTCGAGCTATTCTCGAGCTCGAGCCAAGTCAAGCTCGATGTTTTATTAGTCAAGCCGAGCTCGAGCTGACTGAAGTCGGGCTCGACTCGGCACGTGTTCACCTCTACCGATGGCTTTAACCGTCTGCAAATGTTCTGAAAACCATTGGCAAAACTTTTGCCCCACGGCCCACAATAGGAAGGCGAAAGATGAGAATAATGTGAAGTTTTGATTAGTGATTTTCTCTTGGTTCGATAGTTCCTCCAAGCAGTTGGTAGGCAACAGCACTACTCTTATGGTCAGCATTATTGGGCAAGGAAGTAGACAAGAGCTGTCGTTGGGAAGATGCCAAGGCTTGAACATCTTCGTCTTTCACAATGATGTGATTTCTGCCTTAGGCAGCTTTTAGGTTAAGAGATTCTCCTAGTGGTACACATTACGTTACAAAAGCATGAAGCCATGAATTGGAACGTTACAACTTTTTCGCCTACTGTGTTGTCTATTTAAAGTTAAAACTTGTAAACCTATGGCAATAATGCTTCCCCCCTTCACCGGTGCAAGCCACGACAATAATAAATCTTCAAACAATAACACTCAAAGACTTATTTGCCTCTTTCAGTTTGTGTGGGTGGAAAATCGTGAAGATACAACAAGTTACCGTCGTCCTCATCGTCATCGTCGCATCATCATTAGGGATGTCAATAGATCCAATTGAAGTGCTTCAGAAAAGTTGGACATGATAGGAACAAATTTAATATCTGATATGGATGGAAGAAATGAATCTTCAAACGATAATATTGATAATTTAGTTTCAGAAGTTAAGTGTGCTTTGACTCTTCACTCTTCCACGTTGGTATAGCTGGAAAAGATGTGAAGATACAACAAGTTACCGTCATCGTCGTCGTCATTATCACATCATCATCAGGGATGCCAATAGAACAGATTTGGCCCATATACCCAATGAAATTACTTTCAAAGAGATGGATGATATAGCCACAAATTTAACGTCCGAAATGGATTAAAAGAATGACACTTTGATAGCATTCAGATTCATTCTTAAAGAAACATCTGATTAAATTTGAATCTAAATTTTGACTTAGTTTTAAATAAATATCCTACATCTAATGTCTGTATATTTTGAAAATTGATTTTCAATATATAGTCGTGTGGTTTGGATTCAGATGTGTACTTAAATTCGGATTCAGATTTAGTTGTCATGAATTTAGGATAATTGAAGATTTAGTTAGGATGTGATACAGAGTTTTCATTTTATTCAAATTTGAATCCGAATTCAAATCAGAATATGTGCACAACTGGTAAATCAGGTATAACAACCGGTAGGTCCTATTTGAATCTGATCCATTGACATCACTAATCATCACATTGTTTAATTCATAGAGCCACCTGAAGTAGGTTGTGGAGGAAAGAGTGGTTCAAATTCATATATGGATCTCACTATAAAATATTAAATTTTCTTTCTACACAGTTTAAATCATAATATTGTGCTTGTAAGAAGCAAATGTATGTTCTCTAGTTCACAAAGTTCTTTGTTTTCTAATTATACGTAGAACCTTCTGATGTTCATCGCTTTAGAGCACCTGTTACGGAAGAAACACAATTTGCATCAGTCCCCAACATCAATGAGGTCTTGAGGCTACAAAAGCGATGCCCATCTCAAAATTTGACCACTCAAACCCCTAAATCAGGGTATAGTCATTCTCAACTTCATTAATGCACAATGGTGCATTCTATTGAGGCTTTAATGAGAAAGGACTGGTCCATATCTGTTTTCTTTTCTTGTCTTTATGGTAATGTTAGAACCAACAAAAGGGAAGACTACTGGCTTTGGATCCACAGTCTCATTTGCTGAGAGAAAAGGAAAAAAGGCAACAAGAAAGAAAGGGAGAAGGAAAAATTGCTAAATGGAATCTTATAAGATGTAAGGACCTTTCAAAGACGTTGTGACTTGTTCCTTTCCTTTCTTCCTTTCACTTTTACGAAGAAAAAGAAAAATATTACTGATGCAGACGTTGTATTAGATCGATACATCATCAATCACCATAAGCATTGGTACAATATCTTCAACGATCCCTCCTTGCGAACCAGAAAAGGCCTTGCTGTCATCGTCGTCAGTGGTCATCTCATTCTCACTTACACCTCATGACAACTGATGCAAAATTTTCTTGTCAAACCTAGAATGTCTATTCATATGTATTATGTAGCTTCAAGGAGCATAGCATAGTTGGCCGAGTTGGCTGTTGTGTAAACATGTTGTTGGCTTGATTTTGAACAATAGTGCAACAGCCACCCAAGTTAGTAAGCAAGATTCTGAACTTCAGAAGCAAGGAACCTTCGACCCCAAGTTTTTCAAATCAGTTTTTGAAACTTGGTTAGGTGACAAGATAAACTTATATTTTCTTTGAGGAAAACCTGTAGGGAGGGCAAGTTATTCACCGTTATTAAAAATGCCATTTTGTCAAAACTGAGGTCTTTATAAGCTTAATTTTCGGTGTCTAGCACAGAACAACAATGTTTTGCTTCCGAAACAGCATTTGAATGTGTCAACCAAGCACAACCTAAAGCAAAATCTTGACAGTAGTTCCCACTCTCAAACTTTTTTTTTTTTTTTGGGAAAAAAAGCAGGTATCGTGTTCATTCTCAAACACAAACAAAGTCATGTTCTCCTAAACAAAACCAAGTTTGTATTTTCGATAACACCCTAAGAATTGATAATCAAATTTTGCAACGACCATTTTTATATTCAGTTTTTGAAACCTGGTTTATGTGTTTAGTTGACAAGATAAACTTATATTTTCCTTGAGAAAAACCTGTAGGGAGGCCAAGCTATTCACCTCTATTAAAAATGTCATTTTGTCAAAACTGGGTGTCTTTACAAGCTTAATTTTCGGTGTCTAGCACAGAACAACATTGTTTTGCTTCCAAAACAGCGTTTAAATGTGTCACGCAAGCACAACCTAAGAAAAGTCCTGGCAGTATTTCCCACTCTCAAACTTTTTTTTTTTTAAAATCAGGTCTTATGTTCTCTCTTAAAAACAAACAAAGTCATGTTCTACTCGAGACGACGAAGCTTGTGTTTTCCATGAGACTATAAAAAATGATAGCCAAATTTTGCTACAACCATTTCTTTAATCAGTTTTCGAAACCTGGTTTATGTGTTTAGGTGGCAAGATAAACTTATATTTTGGTCGAAAAAAAACCCTGTGGGGAGGCCAAGTTATCCATTTTGTCAAAACCAGGGTCTTTCTGAGCTTAGTTTTTGGCGTTTAGCACAGAACAACATTGTTTTTCTTCCAAAAAAGCATTTAGAGGTGTCATCTAAGCTCACCCTAAGGAGTCCACACCAAAACACAAAAGAAAGTGATAAAAAATGAATACACATCCCTGTCTCTTAAGCGAATCAAATTTTGTATTCAGGTCCGGACTATCCTTCTCAAGGGAATAGGACAAGTGATTACATAGTTAAATTAATTGACCCTCCAAAGGATCACATCGGGGGCGGACAGCACTTGACAATTGCATTTTTTTATGAAGCTATAATTATACGTGGAAATCCTAAAGATACATTGGCTCAGGCTAGTGGTTGGTAGGTAACCCGTCATT
Organism: Nymphaea thermarum; assembly: GCA_011799765.1. Taxonomy (NCBI): domain Eukaryota; kingdom Viridiplantae; phylum Streptophyta; class Magnoliopsida; order Nymphaeales; family Nymphaeaceae; genus Nymphaea; species Nymphaea thermarum. Next base: position 209,332 of record JAANDH010000221.1, on the reverse strand, counting down.
GGTTTGAGCAGCATGCAGCTTCCTCTTCTACCTTTAGTGGAGAAGAAGCGACATGCACAAGCTGAAGCGCAGACTCTAACCTAGACACTAGTGCAGACGCGAATCATGGAGGTGAAGGAATATTGAAGGGAAAGACAAAGACGAGGAAATTCGGCTCTCTCTTAGACAGTGAGGTAAGCCTCCTGCTAACCGTCCCAAATGCCAAAAGGATTATAATTAGGAGAGGATTGAAGAAATTATGGATGAAACTTATTTTGTTGAAAAAATGAGAAAATGAAGGATACTGTATATGAAAGCATGTATATCTTTCGTGGATGGAAGACACCAAGGGAAACTTCCAAGTGAAGAAAATTGGCATGTAATCCAACTTGTCCTTTGTTAACAACAGTTTGTTGAAGATAATAACCTAAGAGAAAAAGTACAAGTAATTGCCTAGGCATCCTAATGTCATTCATTGTGAAAATAACTTCCAACCAGTGGCAGAGAATAAAAAAATATTAGCTTGAGGGATGGGAACCTGTTTATAAACATTCATATATGGAGGGGCACTAATATGTATAAAAAAGTAAACATTAAATTTGTCAATGAAAAAAAAATAAAAATTAAAGAGCTGGCTTGGGCAACTGCCCACACCAGCCGATATGTGACTACGCCAGTGCTTCCCTAAGTTTTTCTCCAGTGCTTTGCTTTCCATTAACAATAGAAAGAAGCAATTATTTTCAAAGGAACACCCGATGCAGCTTTATTGTTTAGCCTGCAGGATCAATTGCGGTAAAACAGCTTGCTGGGAGTTAGACCTCCTTCCTTTCTTCAAAACAGAATGGATATATACAACAAGAAAAGATCAGTGAGAAAATAAACCACCGATCTTCACAATACAAAAAAACAAAGAGCCGACGAGACATCAAAAAACCAAAATTAGCTGTTAAACTGTACAAAAACTTCATCGCCTCATGATTCATTGAAAAAAAAAACGATTTCAGCTATAGCTGGACCTTTTTCCACTTTGATTATGTTCATGTAGGGCTGTAGAAATCTGTCACACTCCTGCCACTTCCTCCTTGCCTATGTCTCATCATTGGATGCGATCACTGTCATAGGCCCTCCATGTTCTAACTTTATCATGTTAAATGACAAAGAACATTGTGAAACAGTTAAGACGAAGAATCTTCTAACTTTATCATATTTTTGTTATATTGGAGAAAGAAAGGGATTTTTGTGTTAAAATCTCCATTTTTCAAAACGTAAAAAGAATGTTATTTTAATTTCCTTATTAAACAAGAAAACCATCGCTAAGAACTATGAAACAATAGTTTATACATAGACGACAAGCAATCCTTATCTTTTCTTTATCTTATTCAATATTACTTTCCTTTTCTACACGATTTTGTATGTTGGGAATACTTTTTTATTGTTCAAGTCATGTCAAATCACCTGTAATTTTCAGTCTTCTCGAAGAATCTAGGCGTTATAACTTTAGTAATCACTTTCCGGACGCCACGTTTGACAGGTTTTCTTTTTTAAGTGCTTGAAAATTTGGACACTAACTTTTTAGACGGAAAGTAAATATCGTATATAATTCGTTGAGGAAACACCAAATCTCTTCACTGACGAAGGCTGTATACAGCGACATTCGGTTATCAGCATTGCCCGGAAAATGACTTGTCTACGGCGACTTGTCAAGCTTTCTGCAGATGTAAAAGTTGTGATTCCTATGCACTCACTTCCGATATCAAGTGAATACTATCTTCCCGAAAGGGGTGAAGATACGTGGGGTTTTGGTGAGGCGTATGCCTTATGGAACTTAAGGTAAAACCTCACTTTTAGTGATTAGATTTAGGTAGACCTGAGTCCAGTGGATCAACCTCACAAAATTCAGAACACTATTAGACTAATTAAAAATTTGTTAACCATATATTTGATGTCCATAAAAAAACAATTTTGTCTCTTCCCATGTTGCTTCACGGATTTTCAAAGAAGATGATCCAATGGTTATGGTCTTGACTCTTGCTATATCTGTTTTTCCTATTTGTTAGCTTAAGATGCCCCTACCATCTTGATGTATCTATTATAAATTTGTTTTTTAACCCATACAATAAAGTGAACAAGAAAATCCCATCCTCTTCTAACATGCTAGTACATAGGTTGGAAAGACCAACCATGTAATTCTATGATGTTCATCGTTCCTTGATCTCTTGCATTCGCTTTAATAGTTGTCATACGATTCAAAGTTAAATATCTGTTGTTGAAAGCACCATAAACCATTGCTAAAGCCATCAAAAACTGTTGATGTGCCATGAATTGTTGTTATTGTTCTTTCAGCTGCATTTTAGTAATGAATTTTTAATTTTTAACCATCTAACAACACACACTACATCCAGCTGATTTGAACTTTGAACTCGTCCTGATGGCTTTGTGAGAGAGAATGAAAAGCTTATTGTAATAGAAGTTATTAAGTGACTGATAAATAATCACAGTTGTATATGGACTGATACAAAAAGACTTGCCTAGATCGATGTGTGGTTTATATATACATATTGAGTACATCATGCATGATAAAGCAACAACTCTAGGCAGACTAAATCTAAAGAGGGTTTTGAGCCAAAACTTCGCAACTAAAAACATCTGCTTACCTGTTAATGCATTAGTTTTGTTCATGCAATAATTTGCGGACATGGGTCTCCGTCTAGGAAGACTAATAGCTGCTCTCAGCTCGGTCTTGTTGAACTGCTTTCTACAACAATGAAACAATAGCGTTTGATAGCCTCCGATTTTAAATCTAAACTGAAACATCGGATTTATACTATGTAAAAATGAAGATTTGAGATCGTCAACATATGGCCAACACCTTAGAACTTAGCTCTGGTTGGAGGTGTAGTCTGGCCCAATCATCTGGTCTGACCTCATGAACCCTCGGGTCCAACTTTATATCACAGGTTTTTTTTTTAATAATAAAACCTATTTTTTTTACTCAAAATATGATCACAAATTAAAATTTGCAATTTATTGACACCCTTATCTTTTTACACATTACAATCATAAGCAGTATAAACGATATTTTCTAATAACTGGTAGCAAATATAAGGTTTATGTTTTTCACTGACAGCAGTACAAGAAACCTAGGTATTACTGACGACAAGAAAATGTTGGTGAAACATAGACAAGCATCGGTAAATGTTTTACCAATATTTTGTACCATCGTTAGTAAAACGAGTGTCAGTAAAAATCATCATCGACACACTGGGGCAGCGCGTCAATGTAAGCCATCACCAACGTAGTCAAAAGATATCTGTCGCTAGCAGGTAAATAAATTAAGCACCTTTGCTAGCAATCTCCAGCCCATGGTAAAAACTAAAAGGACTCGATTTTTTTCTGAAAGGACTCGATATTTGTTGATATCCGCAATCTCCAGCCCATGGTATAACTCAGAGTACAAAATGGTAGGACAGAGATTTGATATTCGTCTCAATATTCACATTAATGCAACGGCCAAAGGCAACCAATATTTGCAGACATAATGATTAGATTTTAGGTATACGATTTTGTACAACCAACATTATTTTTTATGTAATTTCTTCACACGTTAAAATCCATCGTACCTACGCTGGCTGACATGATAGGATGCTTCACAATAGTATGAGTAATTAATATATATATATATATATATATATATATATATATATATATATATATATATATATATATATATATATATATATATATATATAGAGAGAGAGAGAGAGAGAGAGAGAGAGAGAGAGAGAAATTCTTAGGTGCTAAACACCTAAATGTTAAATGGGCAAAGAACAATATCAGCCTTTTATGTTTACCATATCATTTGTTAAGAGAAAAATGCGATCAAACTTTTTTGTAATCTATATTAGTTCACACATTTTTCTCTTAACACCAATTTAAATAGATCAAGTTTTAAGAATATTGTTTATATGTCTAAGTCTCTAGCAGTTAATAGTCTCTCTATCTCCCTATATATATATATATATATATATATATATATATATATATATATATATATATATATATTGTTGGACTTTGCTAGGATGTACTTAGAGTGTTTCAGACCAGGCAGGTGAACCTAGAGAGAGAGAGAGAGAGAGAGAGAGAGAGAGAGAGAAATTGTTAGGCACTAGACATGTAAATGCTAAATGGATAAAGAAAAGTCTCAGCCAGCATAGTTTTTAAGATTACAGGTTAAGAGAAAAACAATAAAAAAAATGGTGAAACATTTTTGTTATCTACTATTAATTAACATATTTTTCTCTTAACCACCAATTTAAAATAGATCAAGTTTTGAGAATATTCTTTATCTATCTAAGTCTCTAGCGGTTAATAGTCTCTCTCTCTCTCTCTCTCTCTCTCTCCCTATATATATATATATATAGCTTTGCTGGACTTTGTCAGGATGTGCATTTCAATCAATGAACTTGTGATCTACATCAACTTAGAGTGCTTAATTTGACCAACGTAGGCAAGCGAACCCCATGAGAGAGAGAGGGAGTGTAACACCCAAAATGTTTAGTCCCGAATTAAATATTATGAAAAATTTTCAAGGGTTTATAAAATGGGTAATTATTATAAATGATTGTCCTGGTTCATAACCTTTTCAAGTTGTAGCTGAAACTGCTAAGGGGCCGATTGAGATTCGCCCAACCAGGAACTCGAGCCTAGGAATGGGTCGGGTTGTTATAATGGTATCAGAATTGGTTCAACACTCGGACTTGGGGTCCCACACGTGCGGACGCGTGTGCCTTAAAGGGAGTGGATTGTAACGCCCTAAATGTTTAGTCTCTCTTACTGAAGATTGTGAGGAATCTTCAATGGTTTATAAAGGGGGTCAATAACATAAGTGATTGTCATAATTTCTAGCCTTTTTCTGGTTGGTCGAGTTATTACAAGAAGAAAGTTTGTTAGGTGTTAGACATGTAAATGCTAAATGTATAATGAACAATCGCAGCCTTTGATGTTAACCATGTTAGTAAAGAGAAAAACAATGAAAAAAAATGTGATGAAGCATGTTTATTATCGAGTATTAGTTCATACATTTTTCTCTTAACGATTGATTTAGAATAGATAAGTTTTGAGAATATTCATTTACCTGTTTGGATGTTAAGGCGCGCACACACACACACACACACACACATATATATATATATATACATGGAAACAAACAATACTAAAATTAGTTTTCTTTAGGTTCGCATTGTAAATCAAGTAAACATGAATGTCCCAAGTAAAGTACAGACAGAATCTGTGAGCTGAATTGAAGATATCTGTACATGGCCGGTCCACCGGCCACCATAGTCCAAGACTTGTTGATCACATACATCTGCACGGAGGGAACATGATTTTCTTGTTTTTTTATGCTTTTTCTCGGCAATAATGTTTTTCTTGACCTTTAACGCTTTTCCTCCATCGAGTAATGGAATCTTTATCGTGGCCTTTCTGCGTCTCTGTGTACGTATCTTTTTATTGAGCACATACGCTTGGCATTTAAGAAATGTCTATATAGTTTTGTGCTCACAGTAGATCCACCTCGATCAGGACAACCATGACTTCTTAATCCTTTCAGTAAAGAAATCTTGGCAGACATCACTGTGAAGATCAGCATTCTGCTGATCTATCTCCGTTGTACAGATTGATTTTGCTTCTGTTACTGCAACATAAGCTACGATCAAAGGCGTTGGCGTCACCCTTTCCTTAAGCTTGCGTAGGCAAAGGCCTTGAGAGTGTGGGAACTAGCCTCGGAGTTTTACGCGACTGGGTGAGCGGCAAACAGTAGTGGAGCTACTTGTTGGCTGTGGTAGGCTACGGACCACGCCAGCCCATCAAAAATTTCATTATAATGTGTTAACGTTACATTATTATGACTTTAAATTTACATGCAATGTCCACATCAAAGTTGTGTCACCTGCACAAGTGCCCACTGATGAAAAATCTTGGCTCCGCCACTGACGGTAAATTAAGTTTTTCAACTCAATGGTGGTTTCTTAGGGTTAGAAATTAAAAGCCAACTCTAATGAAAGTGACAATAAGCCCATGATCAATCGACTCAGACGATGTCACCCTAAAATTGCTTTACAGATGATAAAGTGACGAGTAATAATTATAGTTTTCTTTTTGTAAAGGTGCTTTTGGATCGTTTATCTAATGGACGATATGAAAATTGAGCTATTTTTTTATGGAGCAAATGAAATAAGCGGTCGGCATGGTGTTGCCAGATGACAAAATATTTAAAAATTATCGCTGAAAACACCATGCGATTGAAGCACTAGCAATGATTTATAGTTAATACTGACAATTTATGGCATTTTTAACATTGATCTATATTATATTTAACCACATGTTTTAAAATTTACCCATCCAGAAACATTCGGCAGTGAGTGGATTTTAATTTTCCATTTTCATAAGTTCTCAGAATTTCTTCTTCTCACATTTTAGAAACTCCAATAAAATTAACAATAGTAATCATCTTTTAGAACGTTAACCATGAAAATAAAAGTGTTAGGTGCTAATAATGCTACAGTTATTATGATTGCTTAATGAACAAGATTTGGGAAGTGGCAGGTGATCAAAACACGAGCAGGATCAAGCAAATCAGTTGGATGAGAGCTGAAGAAGAAAAGAATTAAGCAAATTTTAGGAAAAGGAAGCGGATTTCTTGGCTGGAGGAGAAAGATATGAGAAGTCATAATATATCAACTGATTGGTTCATCAGTACAGAAAAGTAAACTTTTTCATGATCAATCCAATAACTCGATCAAATGAAAATTTTGTTCGTTTGCTGATTCAAAGAACCAAAAGGTATAATATTGGTGAACATATTCGCCTCGGCAAAGTACTAATTAAATTTTTATCCTGATACTTGACATTCTTAATTGACGGTTATTTCACAAGATAAAAATTCTTTGGTCTGCTTTATCTCCTCCTAATCTTCTCTTTTTCCCCGTTGTCACTAATTTCAGTCATGCCTATTTATTGATCAATATCATTTATAAAGAATACAAAAAATGTTTTTAAATTCCTCGAACAAAACACAATTCTTTTCATTTTTTCAAATAATTTGTCCCTAAATTTGCAAATGGGTATTGCTTTTTCTCTTAAATTGTCTTTAATTCATGTGGGCGCTGCTCCTCTGGATTGTAAACGATGGATGAGTAACACTAATTGATAGGTGTACTGCTTCCTACCTAGGATTCAGAGTAGCCATAAATCTCAAGGGCAAAGAGAAAGGGGAAAAGGCTTTGGCCTCTCCACATCATAAGTTTTCTTTATATTTCCACAATGAGCCTTCCACGATGAAGATCAATCAAAACAGTGAATAGAAAATGCATGTATAACATATATTACTTGAGACATTCAAGCAAAATAGTGGATAGAAAACAGCAACCAATGAACATCAGTCAAAACAGTGAATAGAAAATGAATATATAATATATATTAGAAAACATTGAAAAGGGAAGAAAGATACACCGTGATAATAAATTCAAATTGTAGCTGAAAAATGAAACCAATGGATCAACCAACAACGGTTCGTCCAGCCAATCGACTATAAGCTTAAGACATTCAAGCAAAAGGAATTTTTCATACCAATTGTGAATCGACTAGATTCTCGGCAAAAAATAATGTGAGAAATCTCTCTCTCTCTCTCTCTCTCTCTTTCACTTTTTATATAGAATCTGTCCGATGCCATGATTGACGGATTGTACATAATTTAAAATTTATCACGAAGAAAATAGTCGTCATTAACAACGGTTTCTTGCGCTTTCAATCAAATCTTTTTAATTTTTTCAACCTCATAGCCTTACATCCAGACAATTTTTTATTTTTAATCATCCAACAATATTAGACAAGTTTAAATTCTTATATATATATAAATATATATATCATAAATTCCCAACCACTTCGTACTAATCATATTTAAAGATGATAAAATGAAATAATGAAGAAGTTGATCTAGTCCTTCATATGCATTGAAACGGAGTAAAATCAGTTAAAAATGGGGCATCATTTTTAATTCTCTTTTCTTCACGATCCACCAATTTTAAGGTAGAAAGGATGTCATGCCAAAAAAAGAAAAAGAAAGAAGAAGATCAGGAAAGAAGAAAGAAGCAATTGAAAGAGTGGAAGGAATGAATATATCTAAAGTTTAAAAAAGATCAATCTATACACAAATATATGGTTAACAAATTTTTAATTGATCACGAAGTAGTGAGGCAAATCTAATGGGGCTACCCTATAGAACTGAACCCAAGTTCACCGGAATTTTAGCATTAATTTAAGGTTTCAAAGAATAAGCTACAACCCATGTTTTTATATAACTAAAGACTCTGTTATTTTCTATGCTACAATCTTAAGACGAAGAAAATAGGTATGAAAATGATAAATAAAAGAGGAAAAAAGAGAAAAATAAGTGAGAAAATGAAAGGAAAACAGATGAACTACTAATATTTTTTTAAAGGCGACTCTAACACAAAATCCTGACTTTCCCTCTTTTAATGCATTTAGGAGGAAAGAAAGTTGCTAGCGCGTGCGAAACACAAGGGATCTCAGAACTAATTAATATCTCATTCACATCACCACATGGTTCTGATCCTTCGATAAGTAAAGCCTCCCTGATAAATCAACGATAAGAAGTGATAATAACATGACTTGAAACTTTGCACCATATTATATATATATATATATATATATATATATATATATATATATATATATATATATATATATATATATATATATATATATATATATATATATAAGTAATTGGTAGATTCTGAACCATTGAGTTAGATCCCGAACCATTGGTTCATGGACAAAAATCATACTACTCGAAATTGATTGTTAAAACTTAAAATACTCTTTTTTGCAAATCTAACCGTAATATGATTTTAAGAATGTTTTAATGAGTCATACGCTAAGCCATTTCTCGAATTTAATATGTTTATGTGGTAATAAACAATGACTAGCTTTTATAGCATTAAATTTTCAATAGCTTAAAAATCAGTGTTTTCCTTAAAACCAACTTGAAGTAAGACATTTTACATTAGATCAATCTTTCTATAATCTACGTACTTTGACTCTACCACCAGGCACGCCAATTAGGGCTGTCCAATTATTTCCATTAGAGAGAGGGCCGGAAAACGTCACGGCTCCGCCACCTTCTTATAGCCGGTGAGCCCAGTGGTGCTCTATAGGATGAAGCTTCTAGTGGAGCTGACGGCGGCAGGTAGAGGGAAGGCGGCTTCCGTCTACCCATTAAATGGGGTTCCGCTGGCAGTCCCATCGGCTACAGGAAGAATGAAATCAGCCAAGCCTTCCCTTCTGTTACAAGGACAAAGTCTTTTTCGATTTTCTCGTGTACCGCGTAAGTCTTGCACTCTAAACTTAATGTAGAAGGTTAAAAAAAAAGAAAAATTAAAAAAAATCAGTAACTCTTATAGGGTCGCCAATTTTTGTTTCTTTTATATATATATATATATATATATATATATATATATATATATATATATATATATATATATATATATATATATATATATATATATATATATATATATATATATATATATATATATGTGTGTGTGTGTGTTTGTGTGTGTACATAAGCCTAATAATAATGTCATTATCGTTAGTTGATTTTGTCGCACTCTTTTTTTCTTTTCTTGTTAACTCTAGTCTCATTTCTCAATGATTAATTTATCTTACATGATTTTCTTTTTTAGATTTAGCTCACTTATCATGAGTTTGTGGTAGCTTTGCTGCTTGCTTTCTTAGCTATCCTTTTCACTTCCCGTGCATATATTAAACAAATTTTGGATTCTTACGGCAAAAGGACACTGCCAAATCTTACTCAAAATTTTCGGCATTCTCATTTTAGGAAGATCTTGCACTACATTCAAAAATTAAAGTGAAATATTAAAGGAAGCAGTGGCAGATCCGTAGTTTCGTGTAAATATAACGAACTAAAAAGTTTGTGTCGGTCGACGTGGAGACAGAAACTTTCTTTCCTTCACCATGTTGTTTGCTTAAAATGTCACCATTTTATTGGGAGTATATCAATTTTCAAAAGATTTTTATTTTGCTTTTTTTAAGGGTGAGTAGTTCATTGATCTTTTGTGCTTGTACGGGCCAGAAGTAAAGCGCATTGTGACGTGATAGTAACCACTTCAAGACTCGAACCTGAGTCATTATAAAAACCGGACCACCTTGCCGCCCAATGCGTTACCACCCTTTAGGGTAAATTTCAAAAACTTAAAGAATTGTTGCTACCTGATAAATTGTTGCTGTGACAAGTTTATCAATCTTAAGTTCTTTAGTTAATTGGGAAGCTTCCGTAGATACCCGTTTATTGCCAAGTAAACATAAAGAAGGCAATTTCTTTGAAAAAATGGAGAAATCCGGGTATTTTTTTTTTAATTTGCGAGAAGATCTCTATTTTTTTTGGGAAATTAAAAAAAAAAATATTTCATTCTCATCACTCATAATTGGTTCTCTCTCTCGCACTTTCTGTCATTTCGTCCCCATTTTGTCAATGCCTTTCATGTTTTTCACGTCAGTGGATCTGAGTTGTTTATGCACACTGTTTCACCAATCCAGGGGTACTGTTTAATTAAATCAGCCAAGAAAAAAAAAAAAAAATACAAAAAGAGTCTACATAGTAAATTGTGAAATATTATGGTGAACCTGTGTCAGGATAGTGAATCATACTGATTTGCCCTGGATTCAACTAAAGTTGTTGATTAGTAAGGAAGGGTTTACCACATTAGCGTAGGCTGGTCGGTGATTTAGGTTGTAGGGGTCAGACTTTTTGCCCTTGCTCTTGAACAGGAGCCGAAAAGTCTTGTTTATTTTCTATCCTTAGGGGCCGTTTGATGGCAGGAAATTTAGAAATGAAAAAAAATTTCTAGAAAAAAATTTCTGAAAATAATGAATCAGAAATAAAATTCCAATTGTCCAAAACCCCTTCTGTTTGTTACATACGAAATTTTTTTCTGGAAAAATTTTTCTGCGTTTGATAAAAAAAATTGGAAAAGAAGGAATCCCTTCGTCGCCACCTTCAGCTCCGCCAAGGTGAACTCCTTCAGGTTGGGCACCGGCAAGATCTGGCCTTTCGGGGAAGCCTCATCGGCAGAGAACACATCGTCGCTCCCCGACAGCCGCGAGTCTCCGGTGGAGGAAGAGAAGCGCGTGCCGTTGCTGCTCGTCTTCGACGTCCCTATAGAAAGGAAGACGGTCAGCAAAAACAGAAGGAGAGAAAGGGCAGCTCAGTGAGGGGGGCGAGGGACCGGAGGCGAGGGCCCGGCTTTGGCACCGACGCCTACCGACTCTTCTTTCCCCTTTCTTCCCTTTCTTTCCTCTTTCTTCCCTTTCTCCCGCCGGAATCCCTTCTTCATCTTTCCCCTTTCTTCCCTTTCTCCCACCGGAATCCCTTCTTCTTCTTTCCCCTTCTTTCTTCCTCTTTCCCCTTTCTTCCTCTTTCCCCGATGGCCTTTCTCCTCTTTTCCCTTCCTTCCTTTCTTCCTCTTTTCCCTTTCTTCCCTTTCCCCTTCCTTCTTCTTCTTTCCCTTCCTTCCTCTTTCCCGCTGCGTTGGGCCCTGGCGGCAACGTCGACTCGCTGCCGGAGAGGGAGAGGTTGGAGAAGGCGGTGGTGGGGGAGAGAAGGAGCTGCTGAGATAGAGGGGAAGGGTGGGGCGGCAAAACTTGAAGAAGGGGAGAACTGCTGAGATAGAGGGGAAGGGTGGGGCGGCAAAACTTGAAGAAGGGGAGAACGAGAGAGCAGCTGGAAAGAGCGAGAGGAAGAGGAGGCTGAAGGGAGCGGTCGAGAGGAAGAGGAGGATGCAGCGAGAGGAAGAGGACGCTGTGGGGAGCGGGCGAGAGGAAGACGCGGGCGAGACGAAGACGACGCCCTAACGGGCAAAAAAATATTTCCGGAAAAATATCTCCGTCTCTCAAACGGAGAAATTTTTCTGGAAAAAAATTTTGGAATTCGACCTTGACGGTCGAAAATTTTTTTCCCCGTTTGATGCGCCGGAAAAATTTTGAATATTTGAATTTTTTTTCTAGGTGAATAGTGTTTTTCCGGCGCATCAAACGCCCCCTTAAGGTTCAGGACTTGCTTCAAGATTTGGGTGGCCGGCCGCCCCGCCCACAACGAAACTAGGATATGCTTGTTGGTGCATATTCAACCGGTCTTGTACTACGCTGCAAGGGCCGTTACTTAGAAAGAAAAATTCAGATCCAAATCCAAATCCAAATCCAAATCTGAGATTTGTTTTACCACGACTTCGATGGTCCACCAACCGATCGTGGCATTAATGTTCCACAGCGATCCCTAAAGCACAGGCAGGAAGCTCCTTCTCCACGTGCAACAGGTCACCGTCCGAATCGGACCAAAAAACCGATCCGAAAAAGTATTGCTCCACGTGGGCGGCCGCTCCATCTGCCGATTCTTTTTCGTCTCGGGTTCTAGACCCGATGTACCGACGGCTGGCTGAAACAAAACAAACACGTGCTGATTTGATGTGGTTGTTTAGGAAGACGCAGATTCGTGGGGCAATAAATTAGAGGCCTCTCGGGATGGAGGGGGGGCAGGGTGGGGGAAGATGGAAGAGTCAGGCGACCGGAAAATGGAAGTTCCGGCGATGGAGGGGCGGCTGGAGGGTAGAGGAGGAGAAGGCGGTGGCGGTGGCGGTGGGTCGACGAAGCACCCCGTGTACAGAGGGGTGAGGAGGAGGCGGTGGGGGAGGTGGGTGTCGGAGATCAGGGAGCCCAGGAAGAAGTCGAGGATATGGCTCGGGTCGTTCCCGACGCCCGAGATGGCGGCACGGGCACACGACGTGGCGGCTCTCTGCCTCAAGGGGCGGCGGGCGGCCCTGAACTTTCCCGACGAGGCGGAACTCCTCCCCCGCCCCGCCACCTCCTCCCCGAAGGACATCCAGGCCGCAGCCGCCGCAGCTGCAGCGCAGGCGGTCGGTAGTTCCCGCGGTTGTAGTGGCGGCGACGACGGTGGTGGCGGTTCATTAGCGGAAGTCGATTCTGTAGCAGGCGGCAATGATGACGACTTCTGGGGGGAGCTGCCGACGCTCCTCGGCGGCGACGAGGGGTGGTGTTCGTTTGTGAATTGTGGGGATGGTGCTGTCAATGACGCTTCCGATGAACAGCTCGAATGGCAGCCGGAGATTTGGCTGTGGAACTTCTCCTGCGTCGGAACGACGGACACCAGCTAGATGGTCTGTCTCCATCTATCTCTCTCTCTGACGCCTGATTGATGGATGGATGGTCGTTCGTCCTTGATATGATCTTTCTCCACTCTTGATTTTGCTTCTTTTTCAGTTCTTTCAGTAAGTGTACGATAAAGTATTTTCTGAAAAATTCAAGCATTCTCTTTCTCGATTCCGCTCTTTCTTTTACTTTCAGGATGAATCTCTAAACATGATCCCCATGGTTCAAAACTTGTAATTCAGCACTTAGATTGGTTCCTTCGAAGTGTAGCGTAGATATACAATTGAGATCCTATGAGCCTTACCTTTCTAATTAGGTGATCAGAATCATCAGATCACATCATATCATATGGTTCAATCAAACTTCTTAACAATTATGGGCAGCGAACCGCCTCAGTCGCCCGATCAGAACACTAGTTGCCATGATTCGAACACTTCACCGAACCATCCCATCCTTTCGGTAGGAGGGGTCACCGGACGACTTCTCGGGTAATTTTAAAGTGGTTTGAACTGTTAAAAAAATTTGGAATATACATAAATAAATATCTTTTAAAGTGAACAAGTTTCATGCAATTATATTACCACACCTCTCTCTCTCTCTCTCTCTCGATACACTAATTTCGTCACAATTCATAACCAGATACAGTACAATGAACAGTCATATAACGTTATGTTGGATGGCAACTGCACATCTTACTTGATAGAAAAAGTAGCTCCGGCTCCTTCGGTCACGTATCCCCAATAAATGACATCGTTAATAAATGAACACACATACAAACCGTAGCGGAGCCAGAAATTTTTAGTTGCAGGGGCCGAATATTGTTTTAAAATTTTAACAGGGGCTGAAATATAATTTTTCAAAAATTTTATATATGTTAAAATATAATTTTTGAATTTTTTAAAATCTGAAGGAGGGCCAAATGCCGCTGACTCCGCCCATGCGTACAGAAAGTTCATCAAACATTTGTGAATTAGAAGATCCTGTAATTGTCTCATTATAAACTTGCTTAAGAACTTATAAAGAGACATTTATTAGTCTTTGATTACTTCATAAAAGTATATTTAGACAGTGGCGGAGCAAGAAATTTTGGAGAGGTGAGATTAACACTGGAAGGTAAACGGCGTTTTGCCTCCAAAACACCGTTTTGGGCATGGTTATAATGAAAATTGAGTGAAAAACAGCGTTGCTCTGAAATAAAACAGTGCAACTTCAGCATTACATGTGCAGTTTTGCCTACATGAGTAATTGCATCATTATACAAGCAGCCGCATTGCCTATTACAATCGAGTCGCATGCAAGCATTCTGTTGATTTTGTAATTACTGTGCTCAAAATCAACATCAGCTTCAAATCTTTATTATTTCTAATTGGCCATGTTAGATTGTGTTCTATTTATAAGAAGCAGATCTTACTTTCTTGATATATATATATATATATATATATATATATATATATATTAGTGAACAAAGATAGTTATATTTTTAATGAGATAAACTATCCACTTTTAGTTCATTTTTAACTTACAAAATAAATTATTATTTTTAACCTCCCTAATCACATGTTTAATTTATGTCATATTTGATGAGATATACTGACATATTTTTCAGATGAATATTTCTTCAATTTTTTCTCTTTTTCCTTGCCTACTTGTACAATTTAGTTCCTTGGAAATCCATAATCTCTCTCTCTCTCCCTCTCTAAATCTACCTTGCAGGTTAAATTAATTGACTATTAACTGCCATTCAGCTGAAATTAATTATTGAAGGCACTTTCCAAAACTCATTTTTTTGTCATCCAGAAAAAACCAGGTTTTAGAGAGTGAAAATCTGGTTTTCAAGGTGTCATCCAAAAATGCACAAACAAGATTTTGAAAACTCATTAACAAAATGTTTTCACAAAACCAGGTTTTTACAAAAACCATTTTTTTTTCAAAGTGTTATCCAACACGACCTTAAATTTTAATCGAAAAGGGGAACTGATATGTAAATTTAAGCACCTGTATAGCAGTAGCAGAATCAGACATTAATTTTTCTAGAGGGGCACTACTTCACATGTTTCCATACCCGAATAGGCACTTATATGTATAACAAAGCAAACATTTGATGATGTTAATGTGAAAATAAATAAGCATTGAAGTGCTGCCTACATCAGCCCCTATTTGGCTCCGCCACTGCCACATAAAGTCTAACTCCGAAACTTAAGGGGGCGGGCAAATGCCTCCCCTCTTTTGTATGGCGATCACTATCCACGTAAACAAGAATTTGTCAAATTGAAGAAAAAAAATTATACTAAACTAATTGTATAATTACCCAATTTGCAAGGTTAAGTTAAGTAGGAAGGGCATCCAAAATCAGCCAAATAAAAGTGCTTGGATCTATCTAGTAAAATCAACTGGTAAGACGCAAACAATTGCAAATTGGGTAATTATACAATTAGTTTAGTCTATCCGTATACCAATTAAACTTAGGTTGTGTTTGATAGCCTTGGATCTGGTGTTTTGGGTGATCATCAGTTTAACACTAGCATGAATTTTAAATCTATGGATTTAAGATCCTAGGATCTCAGATCACCACGGCGCCGAAACAAACACATCCTTGGTAATTTTGGAAAGCTACTACATTAAACTGAGAGGATGTGATCCAAAAATGTGGATAGAAATAGTAATATCCCGGACAAGTTAGATAAATACAAAAGCCAACATGCTTAAAATACATAACCATTGAACAGATATAAAGACAGCAATGTTTTTGTGTTTAAATTCTTGTTCTGGCGATCACACAAGAAGCCCATATTAAATGACTTGAGTTATTCTACATAATTAGTTTGAATTCGGGACATGCAAGTCGTGATAATTAGCCCATCCTGTTCACTTTTACAAAATGTGTGTCGACTGTTTTGAGACTTTTTGTCTTGTGGGCGAGGCAGCTGGAAGCTACCTGCCACCGTGTAGGCTCTTTCGGGAAACTGATACTTACTCCCTTTCCTTTCCCTCTCAATCCGTCCGATTTGGGAGGGAAAGAAATTACACTACACAATCCCTCCCCTCCATTTCCTTTCCTTTCCCTCCCCTCCTTGCCAAACAGGTTTTGCCACATTCCCTCCCTTTCCCTCATTTCTAATTAGCTTACCAAACAAGGGAGGGATTGAGCAATCCCTCCCTTTCCCTCCATTTCCCTCCTACCAAACAGGGCCTTAAGGTAGAATCACAATTCCGGAAATTTGATTAAAAAATGATCCTATAGTACAAGAATCAAAATTTTTTGTTTGATATTGCAATTCTCATTCATAAAACATGAAAAATTTTAATTCTAGAATTCCACAATTCCAGCTTCATCAAACATACCCGAAGTCGGGCATAACCAATGATTAATCATGACATGAATTTCATTTAATATCCAAAGGTAGAGCAATAAAAAGATTCCAATAGCCAATAAAATAGTTCACAATGTTTTATATACAAATATATATATATATATATATATATATATATATATATATATATATATATATATATATATATATATATAATTTGTGGATTTGTTTCCCCCTCTACTATCTAATACATTGCATCAATGTCTTTAATCACATCTGCTGGATGCAAATGCAACAAGAGGTTGTGATTGAATGGAGCTTCAGACTGTCGGAGGATTTGAATATATATATATATATATATATATATATATATATATATATATATATATATATATATATATATATATATATATATATATATATATATATATATATATATATATATATATATATATATATATATATATATAGACAGAGAGAGAGAGAGAGAGAGAGAGAGAGAGAGAGAGAGAACTCTCTTATGCCAAACCATTGATGTGAGAGTACGACGGGTGTCCTGCCTAATACCAATCCTCTTGCAAATTGCCGGGATATATATTACTAACGAATGGATTGACAACCTTACATGATTCTCAAGTATTATATGGAAAAATATCAAATTTCACATTCCCCAAACCGTATACACCAATTTGAGGTTGTCTGCAAAGTGTGAGAAAAAGTAGAACTCAACTACTAAAAACATAAAATAAAAATATAAAAAAATGGTCGGCAACACAAGATTATCATCGCAAAGTGAAGGTCCCCCTCTATTTGGACTTGTTCCCTTTGGAACTTATGCAGCACTTAAGGTTTTGTCATTTCAAGACATTTTTGGACTCATCCTACTAGATTTAGACAAGTTAATAGTGGGACGACTTAGATAGTTAAATTTGTCTTTCTATTCATTGAGTCTTTCAATATTAGATGAAGAGATAAATAAACGAAGTTGTTTAATTTCTCCTACTTTTGTCGCCCGAAGAATGGCTCGACAAGGAAGGTCGTTCAATAAAATTACTTAGTTTCAATTCTTCAACAGCTTTGCCCCGAGGGGTTCAGTGTAACTAGTCGGGTGGATGGTGTGTTAGGAGTGCATCAGTTCGATTTTCATGAGTGCTATTCTTTGGGACTGAAAATGGTGGCACGTGCTACTCTTCAGCTGATGAAGGTAACCCTAAGATCACTTAGGTCTCGAAGCATCCTTGGAACCCGAAGGCTGAGAGTTGGGGAAGGTTTCGGACTCTCACTGTTGCGACAATCTTTTCATTAGTCTTCACTTCACTCTAAGGTTTGTTATGATAGGTGTGTTCTATAGTGAATATATATAGCTAGGCACCAAATTAATTAAGCTTGTACTTCTTAAGATGGTTTACTGAGGCCTCATCTTTGTGTGTCTTGGTTGGTGTAGATCATGATAATAAACACCAACACCAACTTAATTTGAACACATCTATTGTGAAATTGAAGGTGGTGCTTAGCAAGGAGGCATGGCATCTTGGTGGCAATGTTCTTGTAGCCCCATTTTGCTTCATTTTAAATTTGAGTGTCTAAGTGCATTAGGCACAGGGAACCTAATCGTGTGCTAGAGGCAGTGAAAATGAAGTACCTAATATGGAAGGTGAGATGAGGGACTTATCGAACAAATTTCATGCCCTTGAAGTTGAAAATATGGAGATTGAAGTTAAAGAAAACGAACAAAAGCATAATTGTAGTAGGCGGGAGCTTCCCAAAATCCTTCCTACTCTCCAAAACCCGGAAGCCCATCACCGGCCTCTTCCAATCAACCTCAATGGAGGCAGAAGTCGTTGTGGGGTCTTCACACCAAGGTAGTTCCAAAACTCTTCAAGTTGTTTTCAATAATGCTTCATTGTCTCCTATCCTTAATTATATGCATACAATGAATATAAGTTTGAATGAAATTGTTAATGTCAGTGCTTGCATTATGGCTGAATGTGTTGTCAATCCTTCCATCCCTGGGCTTTGAGAATTGCAACAATAATGCATCTCTTAATGACTGGCTTGGGGCGACGAAGGTGAGATCAAGTTGTGGTAGATCTAGTGAATTGGTATTTTTAGAACTTTGCCCAAAAAAATTAAAGGAAAGTTCCACAACTTATGAGGATGAGATGGTAGGTTTTTGCCCATAAAAAAATGTAGTAGGGTAAGGCTAAAGAGGCGAAGTCTGACTCTGTTTTACCTAACCTAAATGCTGAAAGTTCTAATATATTGGTGACTTACAGCGATTCGTCGTGCATTGGTGAGGGAGCTTAAAAAATCTTTGCACCAATGATGATTTTGTCATGGAATGTACACATGCTGGTTAGAAAGACAGCCTAGTGGGTGGTATCTAATTACCTCCAAGAATTAAAAAATCTGCTTTATTCACTGTGCTCAATAAAAGAGAATTTTGAAAAGCTGGAAATATAGACATGGTACTTATGATTTTTCCTCAAATATTGGAGATGAATTTCATCAAGTCAGGATTATTTGTGTGGATTTGTTGGCTTCAGTTGAAATAAACAATCATATTTTACTTTTACAGTGTTTGGAGAGTATGCTTACACCCTAATAAGTTGATTCTATGATTGATCCAGGAAGTTAATAGTCATGCGACCTTATTGGGTGACTTTAATGCTATGAGGAAGCTCAAGATAAAAATCATGTTATTCCTTGCAGAGTTTTCACTAACTTAGTAAATCTTTTTGCTAATTCCATGTTGTTGAAGACCCAAAGCGGCACTTAGCTGGTCTAACAACAAGAGCCGAAGTAGACAACATTAACTGGGACTTGCTGAATTCGAGATGGGAGGATTTCTCATTCAATTTGCACGTACTCCCCAGAACGGTATCTGAGTCTCTGACCATTCTGCTCTTGTACTTAATATAAATACTGAGCATGTTTGGGAAAGGCCTTTTCATGTTTTCTATTGCCCATTATGAGATGGTGATAAAAAAGCTTGGAGCAGAAGAATGCATGGGTGCAGCATGTTGAGATTATTGAAAAAACTTTGAAGAGAAAAAAATTTGCCTCTCGAAATAGAATCTGAATAGTTTTGTTCATATTGGAGAAAGGGTGAAATCTCTAAAGGAAGGAACCAGATAAAATTTAGTACTATGATACCCATAATACAAATCATATAGCTAAAAGTAGGAGCGTACTTTTTGCATCAAGACTTGGAGATGGCCCTCAAGGAATAACTTTTTTGGCATCAGATGTCAAGAGTACGCTCGTTGATTGAGGGCGATAAAAGCTCTAAACTTTTTATTACCTATGTGAAGCTGAAGCATAGCTAGGTAAAGACTAAGTTGGCAGCTATTGAAGTAAATGGCACCCGAGTCACCTCCCTAGAGAAGACATATGAGGTCTGTAGAGAATTTTTTAGGGTGTTCTTTAATTATTCTAATAATGTAGTGGACATGCTTGATTATGTTGATAAGAGACCAACAGTTACCAAATATGAAAATGCATGACTTATGATGTCTGTCGATCAGGATGAGGTCAGGGAACTAACTTTCAGCATGAAAAATAGTAAGGCACATGTACCGAAGAATTTGGAATTAAGTTCCATAATATTGGCATAGTTGGCTTTGATGTTGCTTAAGCTGTTTCTGACTTTTTTATGATAGGAAAGATTGTTAAGAGCAACAATCAAACTCATATTACATAGTTCCTTAAATTTCAGGGAGTCACCAACATCAAAGATCTCCGGCCAACGGCCCTATGTAATTGTCTTTACAAAATTATTACAAAAATCTTGGTAGACATAATATCCTCGCTAAACTAAATGGAGATGGACGACGTGCATTTTTGCCAAGCAGATTTATACAAGATCAAATCCTCATGATTCATGAATTGGCTAATTCTCTACAAAAAGCAAGAGGTAGCTCCATAATTCTCTAATTCCTATGATTGCATTCATCGGGCGTTCTTTAGAATGTTTTCGTTGAAACTTAATTTTGTCACTTATGGGTTGACAGAATTCTAATATGTATCTACAACCAGTTTTGATATGCTAATTAATGGTCGACAAAGTAAGTCTTTTGAAGCCAACAAAGTTATCAGATAGGCTGACTCTTTGTTACCCTTTTTGTTCTTAATAATCAAAGAAATACTACCTAGACGACCGAAAAGAGAAGTTTTTGTACATAATATGAAGCTCCCCAAAGAACCATGTAAGGTGGCTAATTTTGCTATATACTTTTTTGACGATAATGTTATCATGGTTTGTAAAGCACATTTACAATCCATCTTATGCATCAAATGTATCCTTGCTGAATTAGAGCCAAAGCTGAACTGAAAGTTAACTCACAAAAATCTGTTGTCACTTTATTCAAAATTAAAGAAAACTCCCGTTGATTAATTATTTGGGTTGGAAAGAAGCCAAGTCTTCAATCCACTATCTTGGTTTGTCGTTGTTTATTGGCAAGGTTTTGGTGAGGAATTGTGATATTCTTCCTAAGAAAGTGTTTGCTTGTTTGGCAACTTGGAAAGGTATACTCTTTCTTATACAGGTAAAATGTGTCGCATACAACATGTTATCCACCAAGTAGTAGCATTTTGGATGCCGACATTCAGACTATCAATGGAGGTGATTGGCCTTGTTGAGAAAGAATATAGTGATTTCTTATGGGGAGAGTGCAAATATATGAAAACTTCATTTGGTTATGTGGAAAAACTTATTTGTCTCTTGTAGTGAAAGGGTGTTGATCTATGCATATATATTAAATCGATATAATTTTTTTTGCTCTTTAGGATGTGGCAGAATAGATCCTTGTGGTCTAAATTTATGCGGATGAAATGTTTAGCTTCAGATAGCTTATGTCTTTGTCATAGTAAAACTAACGATTCATGGGTTTGGAGAGGACAGATTTGGAGATGAGAGGAGATTGGTCACATGACACAGTAGAATCTAGGTAACAGTCGCAATGCCAAATTTTGGTCTGAAACTTGGGGGTGAGGTTTGCTTGAAATTGTTACTAACTTTCATCATTTTGTGATATGCAAGAATATGGTTTGGAGACCATCAGTTTCATAACATAAATTCACAACGCCACTCTTGTAACCTCTCTTCAATATGTGTCACTTAAACATGTGCTACTAACTAATTCATTTGCAGCAATAAAATGGTATTCTTAAATGTGATGATGACTAAGTTTGCAAGTTATTTAGGTTTGATATGTACAACAAAAATCTGAGAAAAAAAAAGAAGTAGATCATTAGAAAGGGAGGATATGAACCAATGATGCCACTCATACATCACAATGATGTCTTTTTTAAGCAAGAACTAAAGAATTACTCACTTTTGACATGTTGCAAACTTTTAATACAAGTCTTACAAATTGATGATGTTATGTAGGATAGACTCAGAGCCTTCTACCCATCTTTTTCTGACTCGTGTTAAACTTCTAAGGGTATGGAGCTGTGTTGCTGACAAGTCTGATATCAAACTATGTTTTTCAAATTTTATTATATAATTTGACAATGGTGGTTGAGAAGGAAATTCAAATCTAAATGGCTTGTAAGACCATGGAGATTGGCATTTCTTATTATTATTTACAATATATGGAAGTTTAGAAATATTGTTTTTTACCAAGAGGGATATACATCTGCTCCTGTCCACATTTCTAATGTTTGAAATGATATAAATAAAACCGTTAATAATACAATATGGATGGTGAAGTGTCAAGCTTAAATATTAACACAGTTGAAATATAAATTATACCTAAACCCTATCTTTCTTTGACAGATCAGGTATCATTCTTCAAGTTGTTTGTATTGAAGATGACCATATACAAAGACTGATATATTTTGTCAAAACAAAATATGGACATTTTACAAAAATTGGTATTGATGTTAAATCTTGGCATAAATGATTACAAGTGACTGATGTTATTTACGAGCTTTTGTTCATACTCATAGTAATAAGTAAGAATTGTTTTGGGCCTAAAAGATAACGATTGCTTTTCTGAGGGCTGTGAATGATCTTTGTATAAGTGGTTTTGGTAGTAGTTTTCTTTTTCACTCACAAGGGATGTGCTTTTGTATTTTTGAGATGTAATCTAACCATATAGACCCTTGGTCTGATATATTTGTTTCAGTTGACTCAGAATGAGATTTTCTCCAGACACAAGGGATGGCTTCCCTTGGCTTGATCTATTGAGGGCCATTTTTTTATGTAATTGTATAGACGTTCCTTCATTTTTTGTGAATAAAAAGGTTATGAGAGCTCTATTTTCAGTGGTTTGCATCATAAACACCAACTTAATTTATTTGCATTATTTGGAGGCAATAACTCTAATGCATTATAAGTTAAACTTTGAAAACTTTTCATTAATAGATCATATTTTGACCATAATCCCAAAGGTGGGGCTCTTGTTTCTATCTTTTCTCATACAATTTTTGGTGTTTCAGTCTTTTGATTGTCTGGTGGCTCGACACGTCCTTGGGAGCGGTTTAGCAATCCAGTTCATCTAGTGACAATTAAATAATATGCTTAGTTATTTAACCTTAATTATAGTTATTAACCTCAATTAGAAGTCTTAAACCGAACACCTTATATGACCGGCAGCCTCACCAACCACAACCCTTTAACTACTCTGCCAAGTCTTTTCACATCTACCTACTTTTTAGTCTAACTCATACAAATCATAAAAGCCTCCTTTCTATTATAAAATTAACTCAAAATAGGCGCCAAAAAGGAACTGTACAGCTTCAGCCCTATCTAAAAATAATACAGAACTGAAATTTTTCTCGTATCCCACAGTTTGTGCTCAATACTTCTTCTTAGCCATTAACATCCGAATTCAGCTCAAAGACTCAACCGTATATCACATTCATCCCTATATGGACAAGAAATAAGAGATACAGGCACAATTCTACATTCTCTTTGAAATATAGCTTTAGCGTCATCTGAAATTACACCAAGGGCTGCCACAACTTCATGAGTTGCCATTGTGAAGGTTCTCTCTCGACCTCGAGTTCCACCTTGAGGTGCACCTCTCGTCCTCGACTAGGTTGGTCTGAACTGCTTGGTCTGGTAAGACCTGCAGTAGATATCCTCTTGATGCCTGAAGCCTTAGCCCCCACTTCGCCTTCCTCAAGCAAAGGATAGTCCTCTGATATGCCCCACTGCACTACCTCTATCCAATGGTACTAAGAGATAGACAAGACTTATTGTCTTGGATTAATTATATTATGCTCAGACCTATGTTGAATCAGGAAAAACACACATTGATGTGAGGAACTCGTGATAACATAATTGACTTGAAAAAAGAAGACACAATGTAATCATAAGCGAAGCTACTGTGTGACTGCTGTAGGCCACTGCCAACACCAGCTCATGAAAGCTTCCATTGTAATGGATTTGACCTAAATGCAACCATGTATAGTGCCTATGTTAGACTTGGGTTAATGCCCTACAAGTATCCAACCCACTAAACCAGAGGCCAGCTAATGCCCCTCAGCTAAAATTTTCTGGCTTTGTTGTTGAATCAGACCAAAGAAACTAGCTAAGATATCCCATAAGATCTTGGCATTGGCATAATGATGCAATCCTAAAAGCAAAATAATGTCTTATTATTTCAATTTAGGGTAGATTGCTTACGTTTGATAGTGTCTAAAGTTTTGGTTATCAATTAGCCAATAGATGCCCATCTTGTAAGGCTGTTGATGAATGGAGCAGTCATGGTTTCTTCAATTGCAAGGTTCATTGTTTCTATGGAGATTCTCAAGTGTGAAATTTTATGCCCAAATTTCTCTGTATGGTTCTTTCTCAAATGTGAGGAAATGATGATTGAAATGAAAATTTCATCAAAATGATGGAGGAGGGTTTGAAGAATGTGTTTCCCCTTGGTAATAAGGAACAAAGAAATTACATAAATAATAGGATCTAACTTTTGTTTTATCATAAATAAATAAGATTCTATACATAAATAATAAATTTTGATGTATAGATCCTTATACGCTCACCTAAATAGGTGAATTGCATTGTAGTGCACAATATGATAATAACAATGAGATACTTGGAGAAGGGCAATTCATTGGAAGATAACATCTTCTTTGAGAATTAAAGTAGGTTTTAGAAGAAATTCTACAAAATTATATGTTATTTTTGAACTCCACTAGTAATGCTTACAATCCTTTTGGAAAGAGTTGGTTCACTCCTTTTAGGATCATGGCCTATGGGCTTTTCTTGTTGGTCTGATCTCAACTTTAATTAGCTAGCCACCAAATTCCATTTAGTGTGTTAATCCCACATCCTCCTCCTCAATTGGCCTCATCCAACCCCTAATTTTACTGTGTCAAAAATACAACAAGATATAGCAATTTTACTACACAACACCTATTATTATTAACATTTTTTTTCACCACTTAGTCCATTTCTTATAGAGTAATATGATCATGATTATACTGATAAAGTACGGCCTCTCATGAAAAATTGACCGGCCGAGAGTTGGAAAATTTTAGTTGGACAAATGATATGACCTTGGTTGAGGAACACTTTCAATGAGGTGGGAGCCACTGCATGCATGATCATCTACCAATCAGATGATCACCAAGACCTGTTTGTAGCAACATATGACACCTCTGTACAAGATGGCAATATGCACTTCTAGTAACTGAATATATACAGGGTATAAAAACTTAGAACGTATAAATGAGATTCTTTTGGTTAGGAACATTTAAATAACTTATGAGATGTCGTCTGGGCTAAGGGCAGGTGAAGAGGCATGCACATCTCTAGCTCGATTTTTGTGGGCTCTATACTTCTACACCTTAAGTGGTGGAGGCATAGTACCTAAGTTGAAAGGTGCACTGCTTTGGCCTTTTGAACGAGGCTGTGTGTCATAATTCTCTAGCTCACCCTAAACTTATGAGATCAGCAACTCTTGTCGCATTTTGCAGAGGAGTTGAGAGCTGCGGTGTAGAGCTTTAAGGACCAGTTGATTGGAGTTAGCTCATCTTTGAATGATAATACCAATCATTTTGTCATATCTGTCCTGCTTGGCTTCCTTATCATCCACGCTTTATGTAAAAAGCATGAAAAAAATAAATGCAAGCAGGCAGGTTTGGATGCACTATGATATCCATTAGAACATTTAATAATCATGTCTAAGTTAGACTCTCTTTTCAGTAATGTCATATTGCTTTGTAGATTATAGATGGTACGTTATTTGTTGAGTATAGAAGGAAAGTGAACTACATTATTGTAGATGATCATACATATATATATGATCAAGCCCTTGTTTCATTAAAAGATGAAAATTTAAATGTAGATGAACAAAGTTTATACCATTATTGATGTACAGTACTGACTACTAAGATCCAGATCTTTTGGGTCGTTTTATAATGAGAACGGTTACAAACTGTTTCAAGAATCTGGTTCAAAATCAGAGCAAATTTGTCAGACATTATATTATAATGGAATATATTACATTGATCCATGAATCTACCTAAAGATTGGACCAGATTCATTTAGCAGTTTGTTACAGTTCTGATTAGCAAATGGCCCCTTCAAGTCATTAGTTTGTTACATTGATGTGGAGGAAGAAAAGACTTCTTTTCTAATCCTTGATCAATGCCTAAACTAAACTAGGGAGAATCTAAAGGACTACAAAAGTAAACAGAAAAAAGTGTAAGAAGGAACAAACTCAAAGGGGATTAGGTTTCATTCAAATCAAGACTGATTATAAATTATCCTTAAACCCCTTTATATGGGCTAGGAGTGAATCAAAGGATATGGATCCAAATAAAAGAAAATAACAATTAAAAACTCAAACTCAAAAGTGGATTTTTTATGCTCCACTCGTACGTCACACATCAGGCTCTTACTGAGATCTACTACTTTGCTAGAAAATTCTTGATTTTTCTTAGGCTAAATAAACTTAAACAAGGCCCCGACTTATAGGGTTCAGTACTACCAAACGTGTACACTCTTTTCTTTTCATGCTCATTTTGATGGCAAAGTGGTGTCCCATCTTACTCTATTTGATTTCACTTTATTGACAAAATTGATGTGCATTTCTCCTTCAATCATCATGTTTCATAGGAAAAGTCATATACGCGTCTTATTAGGATGACATTAAGCCAAACAAGTCCAAACTCAACAAAGGCTCCCATCATTTCACCAAAGACGTTAAAACTTCAAAGAGAGAGGGAGAGTGAAAGGTGTCCTTGGCTAATAAAAGGATTTGTGATTTATTTTTTTTTTTTGCTTGTTTGACAATAAAAACATCAAATTTTCTTGCAAGAATTAGGTGCCAATTGCTTGCGTGCATTTTAAACTTTTGACGTTTCAGTTAAATGTGCATATATATATATATATATATATATATATATATATATATATATATATATATATATATATGCTAAAAGCACAATATTAATTAGGAAAATGTGCCTTAGTATCAGCCATATTACTAAGTCAAAAATTGACAAAGATATATCGTCTGAATCTTTGATTTTCAGTGAACTTGGGAGACTTGATTCTCGTAATTACAACCAAAAAAACATGTTTGATTAAGACCAGCGTTTATAATATAAGAACGCAAAATTGAGTATTAATAGTTCAAAAATATTCCGTGTGGATCACATGGGTGGTAGGTAGTGCTGATAGACAAACATGCGTTGTTTGAGTTTAGCCTCATTTATACTACTTAGGTGCTCACTTATCCAACTCATATGAGAATGCATGGTCCATCTTCTACATGGCTCTTCTGGTACTTGATGCATTTCCATGAACCAAACCAATACTATTACTTAATCGTGTCCAAGGTTATAGAAATTAAGAAGTGAAATTTCAACTGCCTTTTTTTTTTCTGCAATTCGGCTTATAGAAAATCTGATATTTACATTTGCTAAGTCCATGAACATTCCCGCTTTTTATTTCTACACTTTCTCTTTAATGAGTTCAACTGTACAATTAAATTTATCAAGGGAAAACCTAAAAAAACCAAATGGAGTTACATTACTAAGTAACATATATATAATAGAGCCTTGAATATTTCCTTTATTTCCATATTTGAGGGCACCAAGCGAATTGAGGATCCAAGTTAATTCCAACCCATTGCCTTGTGTAATTCCCTATACAATGCAAGTTTATGTTGAAGATCTTGGTGGATAGAATGAAGCCTTTTAATTCGCATTATTAGCATGATCAAGCAGAGTTCATTCCTAGGAAAGTCATTTATGACAATATTGTTCTTGTGTTCTGGACTCCTTGAAAAAATTGAAAAGAAGCTAGCGGGATGGAAAAGCAAAATGCTTGCTTACTCAAGGAGATTAAGCTTAATTCACCACTTCTTAAGTCAGCTTATTCAATATTGGATGATGGCATTCCACCTCCCTAACGCAGATCCTAATGCTGGAACGCCATTGTAGCAGATTTCTATGGGGTGATTCTGAAAATCAAAGGAGATTACACCTGGTTAGTTGGAAGGGGATGTGCTTCCCCAAGGAGGAAGGAGGGGCCTGGCTGTGGGAGTTCTATTCAATTAACAAAGCTCACATGGTTTACTCGACTATTCAAGCAAGAATCACTGGACGATGCTCGTAAGAAGCAAATACTTAAGTGCTGATAGTTTGTGGAGTTATCACATGAAACCCCACTGTTCTTAGTCATGGAAGGGCATTATATATGGGGATGGCAAAACATAAACCATAAGTTTAGTTGGAAACTTGGCGATGGTAAATCTATTCGATTCTGGACTGAGAATTGGGGTTGGGGTATTTTGGAATACCTTCTTCATGATGAAGACACCTAGCTCAGTGTGTTGTCTATTTCTGATATGACTGGCTTACACACAAACAGGATCTATGTAACAACCTGGTATCCCCATGGATCAAGCATGTTCTACAGACAATTTCTATCGCCCAAGGCTGTGACAATCTATTAGTGAGTAATGAAAAATCAAACCAGGTGGATTACAATCTAGAAGGAACGCCCAGGGCTAAATGGTGCCCCTATCTGTTAGCTCGAGCTCGAGTTTGATTGCATTAGCTGGAGCTTGACTCGACTCGAGTTCTTAAAACTCGAACTAGATTCGATTAAGCTCGGGATTGGCTCGAGCGGAGGTGTTATGTAGATTTAAACATGGAACCTCCCACATACTAGTCACATGCATACCCACCTGAGCAATCTACTTTTTTTTTATAATTTTATGAAAAGTACTTTATATATTTTCTTTCTTGAGCTTCACCAAGTTTATCCGTGCCGAGCTCACTTAACTCAAGTTCGACTCGTTTAGGTTGTGGAGTTCATTTCTTAACTCGAACTTGACTCGTTTAATAAATGAGTCAAGTTCAAGTCAGGTTTATGGAGTGAATTCGAGTCAAGCTCGAGTCAGGTCGACTCATTGAACAACCCTATGCATGAGGATGAGGGTGAAAACAACAGTGATATAACTGGTGGTTTGTGGGCAGATGTAAAAAGTTTAATCAGCACTGCTTCCTCGGACTGTCAATCACAAAGAGGAGATATGTTACTGGCTGGCTTCTGCTGTTCGACCGGACCCTTGGCCTTCTTTTGACATATGGAACTACGTAGTGCTGACTACAATCATCTCGTGAAAAAACAAATTTATCCTAGACCAATGTTCTAAAAGGCAAGATAGTGAAGCGAGGCATTGAGCTCCTCATGATGCGAGGCGAAGCCAGGTGTTAGTTGAAGCTTCGACTTCAGGGATAAGGTTGTAATTTACAATATATACATCTATGATAATAAAAATTTGAAAAAAAGAAGAAGTTAAAATTATAAACATAGTAAACAAAAAACCATATAAAAATGCATTTACCTCATGTTAATCTTCTCTTACACACACACATGAAACCAAAGCCACATGTAAATCCAAATAGATACAATGTTGGCCTATGTAATTAGCGTATGGCACGACCTATCCTAACATGAGCATATAGAAGATGTTTGCACAATTGGGGCATAGCACGATTTGTCCTAAGCAGTTAAATTGTTCTAAAGTTCTAGTGAATTATTAAGATAGACCACACCGAAACAAGTATTCATCACCAAAGATAACCACACCAAAATTTATTTCTAACAAAAATGATAAAAGTCATATATGATCTAACATACAAGAAATTTGTGCAAACCACAATCTTAAAATAATCTAACATTCACAATTATGAACTATGAAACATTAAGAATGATCTAACATACATGAAATTTGTGCAAGCCACATTCTTAAAATCGTCTAACATTCACAAGTAAGAATTATGAAACATTAAAAAGGATCTAACATATAAGAAATTCGTGCAAACCACAATCTTAAAATGATCTAACATTCACAAACTGCTGGTAAGTGGTAACTTGAAAGATGACAAAGCTCGTGCATGATCATTTTCAATCAAAAGAAAAACGCTAAATGAGATGAATGATGTCAAATGATCAACATATAACAAGCATGTCAATCACAAGCTAAAAAAGACAGAGTGCGCGGCTCAAAGGTCCTGCTTCAAAGCTGAATAAGATTGAACGATCAAAATCATCATCTTCATTAAGCACTAAAAGAAGAGCCTTAGAAGTGCTTAAAGGCCCTGCTTCGTAGACAGTGAGCCTTATTTATGAAGTGCTTTCATTTTCTTTTCCTAAGGCAGCGTCCAAAAAGTTGCCCACTTGCCCTGTGACTTCATCCAATATGGACAAATGGTGGAAACCCTCTCGTCTTGCTGTGCTTGGTGTTGGGAGTGTCAAACAGTAAAGAAGTAACGAAGGAGAGGTACATAACACAGAAAAAACAGAGAGAAGAGATGAGAGAACGAGTCCGGCGATGGCAGAGGACTAGGAGTGTCGACGGTCTAGCGATGGCATAAGGGCGACGGTCGGTCCGGCGACGGCAGGCGGACGATAGCAGGCGGCCGACCGTAGACGATAGCAGATGCGGTCAACACCTTATCTCATGTCTCAAACACTTTGCCTCGAATAGCTAAAAGTAAGGGTAAGAGTGACTAAGGCTAAATTGTTAGATGACCATTCACTGCAAACATTGGCTATCTTTATCTCCAAACTCAGCTTCAAACTGATATTCCTCGGCGTTCTTCTCGGAAACTAACCATGCACATGTGATCTGTGTGCCCAAGAACCTTTGAGCCAATTCTTAGATCATGCATTTTGGATGAACAAATTAGTTGTTATAGAAATTTAAAAAGCAAAATGGCCTCGATTGTCTGGCTTACAAAATCTAATGGATACACAGCAAAGGCATTATTAGAAGTCGATTCCTAGATCATATGTGCATGATTCATTTGCAATAAACCCACCAGTACGAGTTTTACCAGGACACTGTAGTGCAGACAATAGAAGACAGGCGACGGTGGTCTGGCGATGGCAGGCGGTCGACGGCGGTCCGGCGACGGCAGGCGGGTGACAACAGGGACCGGATGAAAGCACGCAGTGGGGGTTAGATGGCGACAGTAGAAAAAGATGGTGACAGTGGAAAAACGGGACACTGCGATGGTAGAAAGGCAGCGGCAGCATGTCGATAGCAGGTAGCAGTGAAGCGTAGGCATTTGACAACTTTGGTTTGCCGCGTTAGGTGCATGTAACCCATACAAGTGAAGAGACATTTTGGTAATCATGTAAAAACAGGAACGTCCATCTTATCTTTTTATCCTGATAAAGAGTTCTCTTTTCTCATTGACCAGGAGTATTTTCATTATTAGCTACACTAGCGCATGAAAAAAATCATTCACCACTATGACTTACATAACCAGGTTCAACCAGATGCACCCACATCTATCATTTGTTCTTCTTCAGACATATAAATCGCCGATCAATATGAGCCATCAAGAATGAGTTGCATCAACGTTTAGGATGAGAGATTAATGCTTTAAAATCTCATATCTTCACGTTCAATGCCTCTAGTTGTCAACTTCTCACCTTCGCTCTTATCCTGAGCCTAAAGATGTCAACCGATCAGATTTGGGTCGGAGCTACCCTTAATCATATCTCTCTTTTCAGAGATTGACATATTCGTATTCAGATTTGAATCCTAATAAAGAAAACTTGTATTTGAATTAGAATCTGAAATCTAATTTTACAGTCCGAATCTAATCTGAATTCAAGTTTTATATTCATGTCTGAATTCTAATTTCAAATCAAATCTTGCTAATTTTCAAAATCTAAAAGCACTAGATATAGGATATTTGCCTAAAAATAAATCTGTTCATGTATCCAAATTCGATCAAATATTTGTGTATCTGAATCTGATCGGATGTCATTTCTTAAATCATGAATCTGATCCAATTTCTTAATCAGATATTAATTTATTTGTTTTCATATCTAAATCCAATTCAATTCAATGTATTAACACCATTGCCTACTGTGCTGTCTTCAAGCTCTCATCCTCTGTTACCCACTCTTGCACACTTTTTTGGGGTCGGCGAGGCTAGTAACTTAATGCGTCTAAAGTGGTTTCCTCGGTTATTTATGTCATGCTGGTGTATGAATTTTTAGTGAGTTAGTATACTTAATGACAAAATTACTTTTGTTAATAGGAAAAAAACTTTGTAAAGCAATAAAAAAGTGAAAGTATTAAAAAGAACATTTTTTTAAAATAATCACCAAAATACCTCCATCTCTTTCCCTTTTCTTTTGGCTTATATGGGTTGTGTGTACCTAACAGCGCACACAATTCACTCTCCCCTTTTCGTGAAGGAGTCGGTCTGCATAAAATCCGAGAGCTTAACAGAGTCAGTGTAGCTTTTCTCTCTAAACATCAGCGATATGCGTCAATTGTGGAAAGCATATTTCAACATTTATCCTTATATATGTATATATATAAAAATGTCATATCGGATATGAGTACTTTTAAACGAGTGTCTCTCCTGTCGATTTTTCTTGCTCCGCTATTGCTTGCATGAGAGGGTTGTCTCCTCACTCTTGACCGTCTCTAAAAACCAGGAATGCAACTTCATCTACAGGAAAAAGAAGGTGACTTCTAATCTCATCTTCATCAAATGGGCATTTGCAACAAAAAAAATGGACTCATATGGTGCACCACTTTGGCAAGAAGCGTACTCCCCACGCTACGCGTACAAAAGAAATTAGACTTTGGTTCAGCCCTAGCTTTAAGAGGATATGTCAGAATCTGCTTTCTCAGTGCCATTTGGAGCATTAGGAACCAGCAAATGCATGAAGGTTTCTGATTGCATTATGTAATGCTGGAACATGTGAGATATTTATGTCTTCCAATGTTTCCCTTATAAGTTGAAAAGTTTATTTACTTTGTAGTAAGAAAGGAGCAGGAAAATATCATTGTCATTTTCTTTCAACAGTAAATAAAAGCTCTTATTTGACATTTGCCAACAAAAGTGAGGCATATATTAAGGGCGGAACCAGAAATTTTGTTCATAGGGTACTAAATATATGGTTAACAAATTTTCAATTGACCATGCGGCAGTGACCCAGATCTCATGTGGCTAACTGGACCCAATTTCACCCAAGTTTGAACACTAAATTAAAGTTTCAAAGAATGGGCTCTGTGGACTGTGGGGCATGCCCCACAAGAGACCCTACCTACTTCCGCCCCTAGCGCACACACACGTATATATATATATATATATATATATATATATATATATATATATATATATATATATATATATATATATATATATATATATATATATATATATATATATATATATATATATATATATATATAT
>JAANDH010000221.1:143494-175969 GCA_011799765.1 Nymphaea thermarum | reverse complement strand
AATATCAATTTTTCTTGCAAAAAATTGAGCAGCCATGTTCTTTCATGGATTTTAAAATTTTTAAACTGCAGTTGGGAGATTTGATTAACGTAATTACAACCGAAAAACAGGTTTAATTAAGACAAGCGTCTATAATGCACTCCGCCAAAAATTGACTGATAATAGTCAAAAAATATTCCGCACATGTTCATGTTCTGAGATTCAAAAGCTGATTGTGGCAAAATTGACCGCGTAGATCACATGGGGTGGTAGGTAGTTCTGATACACAAGCAAGATGAGACAAATAATTAGTTAATATGGCTCTTCTGGTATTTTACAGATATAAGAATGTAAGGTCCATCTTTTATATGGCTCTTCTGGTATTTAGAGATGCATTTTCATGAATCTGAACCATATAATTAGTTAATCGTGTACGAGATTATAGAATTTAAAAACTGAAAAACCAATCTTTAAGTTGGATTTTATAGGGGTTTGAAAATTTCCAGTTTTCTGCCTTTGGCCTTACAAAGAATCTGATATTGACATTTGCAAAGTCTATAAACTTTCCCCTTTATGTTTTCTATACTTTGGATTTCATGAGTTCAACTGTACGATTAGATTTATCAAGGGAAATCCTGAAAATACTAAGTGGCATTATATTACTAGGCAACATATGTATATATAGATATAGAAGAATTATATCTAACTTGATGGTGACAAATGGCAAAAAAACTAAAAAATCTATCGCTAAAGGCACCATAAATCGTTTTAAGAAACACCACAAATCGTTGTTACACCATACCTGTAGCCAGTGCTCATATTATGACCGGTTTTTTGTTTCACAACATATGGCAGTATAGAATTCTCTCTCAGCTACTCCGTGGTTGTTTTTTTTATTTTGGTGCTAAAAACTATCACAAAAAGTATATTTGCGATAGTCACGGTTTTTAGTTATGGAACACACATTTTCTAATGGTTTTTAGCTCAGATAGTTTTTTATTCTATATTGCAAAAAACCGTTGCAAAAATTGAATTCATCGTTAAAAAATGAATATATTTAGCGATACAAAATAAATTAAAAAAAAAAAAAAAAAACCATCTAATCATAGAGGTAGCGGACTATTTTCATTTTATATATAGTGACTCTAATCATTCAGAGCTATCGAGGTCATTTATTTATGAGACTTTTGATCCATAAAAAATAATAAGAAAAATCTGATAGCCACTTTTATCAGTATTTTCAAAATGTCATTGACACCCACCTTTTACAAGAGAAAATGAGTATTGGTTCTCTCCCTCGCTCTCTTACCTAAATTTAAGGTAGGACGATCCATGAACTCTTTCCTCATCCTCTCCTAATAAAAGGGAAAAAAAAAACACCCTCTCTCTCTTTCTTCGTCTTTTTTATATTGTTTTTGGTCCATCTGAATGTGAAGTGAGATTAGAAATTTAGAACCCCTTCTATCTTTTTCTCGTTGTGTCATTAATCCCAAACATTTTTGTGCCTCGCTAAAAGTTTTGGCTGATTGTTTGAAAATAATAAAAAAATGAGCTTTCTCGAGTCGGGCAAAGCTATAACGATGTATTGAGTCGAGCTCGAGCATAATTTGTTGTTCTCGGCTCGAGCTCAAGTGCCAGGTATTTCAAGTGTTGAGCTGAGCTCAAGCTGGCCCAACTCGAGGTCGACACTGCTCATGCTCAGTCTTAGCGAACATGCCTTTCTCAAAAACTCCACATATTTAAATACTAATGTCACCAGCAATTGACATAACCAAAATTTTTAGCTCCACCCCTAACTGAAAGCCATCTCCACCAAAGAGAGATGACTGTGGCTCAGAGAGCTAATCGGTCCTGTACAGAGTTCATGGGGAAGACACATGTGGGGACGCAAACACCGATAGCGATGAGTCATGGATGCTTATAGGTGGTTTCATGCTAGAGTATCTCATGGCACCAAATTCCCCTCTGCACACACTGCAGCTTCGCCCACGAGAGCTCGACGATTCTGTGCCAAGCATAATCCTTTTTTGAGAGATCATACAGGCAAACCAGGTTCACAGTGCCCTGCATCTCTTAGATGCGTTGAAGAAGATCCTGACCAACCAAGATGAAGGACTAGTTATGAAGTGTCAATTTGGCACGAGAAGATGAAGCTCCCCATCCTTTCCCTTGCCTCCAGAGTCCAAAGTTGCATTATATGAGTTTGGTGTGGGCACAGTGCACTGTAAACTGAGTGCTGTGTTTCACCCTATAAGGTCCCAATGCTCATGGGAATCAATCTGACAATTAATTAGACTCTCCCCAGTATGTCAACTCAACCAACTACACTATGCTCCTTGAAGCAGGTTTAATTATGAAGTGAGATGCCGCAAGAAGCCAGTGCTGATGGGATAAGCTTCAAGGGTGAATGGTACAGGAGCTCCGCGGATAACTCACAGAACCTTGTCGACCCTGCTGAAGTTTCTGAACTGCTGGGCGACAAGAGAATTCTAGTGAGCATGCTTTGCAGTTTGCAGTGGCAGGGAGGTCTCCACTCTTCGACCGATTCATGTTCACGGACAAGTTAACCAATAAGGCCACCAGCCTCCTTCATCCAAACTCATTTCAAGGATCCATGGACCATTCTATCACTGGTGGATGCTCCCATTCTCTTGGTACACACAGACCATTAGGCGCTCACCGGATCTTGTGACATCATTTATGGCGTATTGTCCTCCCGATTCTCAACCGGACAAGGAAATGCTCCAGCTGCAATATAGAGATTTCAACAACATTCTGTTGTTTACCCAGTTTGCTAGTCATACACGTTCTGAACTCAAACTCAAACAGTACCACAGGCAAGCCAAGCACCGGGGTGAACACGAGCCGAGTTGAGCCGGAGTTCAGCCAACTCGAGCTCGGCTTGACTAATGAAACCTTGAGCTCGAGCTTGAGAATATCTCACAGAAGCAACTCGAGCTGGCTTGACAGTTTCATGTTAAGCTCCAGCTCGACTCGATTAAGGCTCGACAAACTCATTTAAATGAGCTTTTGTAAAAACTTACAGCGACTGGAAGCGACTGGAAGGTCAATCTGCAGAGTAAGAGGAAGAATCTAACTTCAAAAAAATAAATACAAGAAAAAAAAAAAATCCAAACCCTTAACCTGATCTGAAGGGCTGTAGGAACAAAAACCCTCGCTTCTTCCCATGAGGTTTCTGAAATGGAAAAAGCTCAAATTCTGAAACCCTCACTCGCTCGAGCAATGGGGTTTCAAGAAACCTTCGCTCGCTCAACCCTTGTCAAGCGAGGGTTTTTAAGGGTTTCAAAAACCCTTTGAGCAAGGGGTTCAAGAAACCCCTCGCTCAAGCAAGCGAGGGTCTCAAAGAGAAAGCTATTTGAGCGAGGGTAGCAAGGAGAACCCTCGCTCGCTCAACCTTTGTTGAGTGAGGACTTTTAAAACCCTCGCTTGAACGAGGATTTTGTGAAGCCTTGAGAGTATCAGATTGAGAGAGAGATTGAGAGACAGAAAAAGTATAGCACCTTGGGCGTTGTCTGCAGCCTCACCAATTGCGCATCGTCGGTGAGAGGGTGCTGGCCTCTCATTTAGATGAAAATGAAGAAAGTGAGGAGAGAGAACACATGTCGAGAAATGAAACTCAAAACTGAAGAAACGAAATAAGTAGTAATTGCATTTTGCTATTCAATTTTTACTTGAGCCGAGTGGAGCTTAAAAGTTCCGAGTTCAGTGAACTCGAACTTGGCTTGACTAAAAAGACGAGTGGAAATGTGAGCTTGAGCTCGGCTCGTGTGCCAAAATAGCCGGCTCGAACTCGATTTCGAGCTGAGTTTTAGCGAGCCGAGCTCAACTTGCTCGGCTCGTTCACAGGCCATCTGTGCCTCAAACCTGAATGACATAGAGCCTTCAATAGTAACAAGCTTAGAGAAAAACCAAACAAGATGGAGAACCAATCTCAATCATGCTTGCTTGAAAGGAACTCAAAGAAAATAAACGCGAAAAAGAGCCCCTGAACAGGTCAGTATCAAATGACCCATAGCACTAGACCGTCACAGTGAAGAGACCAAGTCCGTGTCCACTGTCCACTCGAAAAGCAAATCCCACGATTGATGGTGAAGAGGTCTTGAGGAAAGTTCGATGCCACCACTTTCAATTGTTCGATTTTTCAAGCGTGAAACCAATGCCAAAAAGATGAAATAAGTGTTGCAACAAAAAGGCTGTCATAAGAATATACGAAAAATGTTAAAAGTACACTTTCAATATCGATAAGCGACTTGATACATAATTTCAATGATCTGTTGATATGGATAAGCAATCTACAAATCCTGCATCTACCTTGGATTCTTCTTTTGCTTTTCTAGTTTTCACATCAAGGCTCAGATGTATCATCGGACTGCTAAAGAGACATGCTACACAGCCCCAAAACTGTAATCGAACCACCAACTGTCCAGCTTTCCCAGCGCATTACTTTGTGACTCTGTAAGCCTGTGAACAAGAAGCTAAGAATTGTTACAGAAAAAAAAAAAATAATTAAGGCATGTTAGGGCTACTGAGAGGTTAACCTGCAGATATATCTACGGGAAGTCTACAACAAGAATGCCTAGTCTGGTTCATAGTTACCATAGCCATAACCAGACTGTATCATGCCTCAAATGATCCAGAATATGAGAACTCAGACACTTTAAGTGCAAGCTGAATTCATGGATTAGTGGTTGTTTCCATGCAAGACAAAAGAAAGTGATCCATAGAAAAAAAATTACCTTGACGGTCTTAAGAAGTTCTTTTGCTTCACTATTATTTTTGAAGTGGTCCCTCACAGGCTGCATGAAAATAGTGAAATGAAATTAAGTCTTGGGATCACAGCAGTAGAAAACATTTAAAGGCAACAGCCAAACAATTCTCTTCTCCAAGAGAAGCACAATACAGCTTTCATCAGACAGTACGTCACGTCATTTTGGTGACAAGGAGCTAACTTCTTGCATGATCATGAACCAATTCAACTTTCAAACCTAACCACAGTAGCTGGAGGAGGTGAAACAGTTGATGGATGCACACTTGCACAGCAATTAGTTCCCTGCTTCCAGCAGCTAGCTGAAAGC
This sequence comes from Nymphaea thermarum, assembly GCA_011799765.1. Classification (NCBI taxonomy): domain Eukaryota; kingdom Viridiplantae; phylum Streptophyta; class Magnoliopsida; order Nymphaeales; family Nymphaeaceae; genus Nymphaea; species Nymphaea thermarum. Next base: position 170,894 of record JAANDH010000221.1, on the reverse strand, counting down.
AAATCACGAAGGCTCTCCTTCTTCCAGCAACTTAATGAAAGTAAATCACAGATGCAAAAACAGAAATGGAGGAAAGCAACCTGACATCAAACAGCTCACAACATAAAGCTAGTAATCGTAATTTCGAATTTTATCTTTTGGAAATTTTTGCCAAGTTTTCTTTTCCAGTGCGTATGCAGATGAAAAAAAAAGAATTTATGCTCTAAAAGTGCCCAAGAATGTGATAACCTTTCAGTTTCTAATTCCCAGTATTTACGCGGATCAATAGCATATCCTCAAAAAGTACAAATTACTCCAAGCAGTAACTTACTTGAGGATAAGCAAGTCACTTATTGAAACTACAAGAGTACCTAAGTCCTTATAATGTAAAGGAAAAAGGAAAAGAAGTGACTACCTGAAGTATTTTGTTCAATGCTTTTGAAAGAGCTGGCTTAACATCAGCAGGATGCAATTTCTCACTTTCATAATCTGCAATTAACTCTTCCATGCTGTTGAACGTCCTGAACAGATGTTAGAATCAGATAATAGTGAGAATCTCAGTATTCATTGTAGCAATAGTAATCAGTGAATTTTGTTATACATCCAATGAATCATTTATGTGATAGTTTCCAACCATCACAATCAGGTCTTGCTGCACCCTTTGGAGTGGTGCGTTGAAGCAATCCTGTCTCAAAGCCCAGCACCCACAGACAATTAAGAATGCATTTATAAAAGAAAGAATTGTTAAAATTTACTTGTTTCCACCGTTCTTTTCCTCCCGTTCTACGTCAAACTTCCCAAACCATGGAAAAATGATGTATTTGATGTAATCCAAGCATGGGTTTCCTTCAACAATCTTAGGCGGGCAGTAAGCTTTCTTGATTTTCACATTAACTTCTGCCTATAAGTTCCAAGATCAAAGAATAAATCAGTTTTCAGCAGAAAGAAACTAACCAGCCTCAATGTACAGGAAAGAAAAAAAAAAATTAGTCACTCGACATTGAACATGTAAAGCTCTAGCTATCCTACTATCTAATTCAATAGATTGAATCCCTTTTCTTCACTTTCCACTTATCCAATTTTATCCCAAAAATGAATGAAAGGAATCACATCTCAGCAACAAGGTCAAATGTACCAGAACGAATCATGAAGCATCTGTCAAAATTAATGGCATCTTAAACACAATAACCAGACATTATCAATGCTCATAAGATGCATGATGGTCCATTTATCATTAACATGTCAGACAACTATAGGTAGTCATATACGCAACATCACCAGCAACAATCCTCATATAATTTGATTAAGTTTCCTGTAAGGAAAGAATTCAAAAAAAGGTTTTTGTTCCCTGGTCCGTCTATTCTTACTGAATGCATGATGAGGAGGCCATGACATGATGGATAAGGAAAGTGCAGAGATAAGGAGATTCAATTCTTCTTCTGGTGACACTAGCAATATAAAAATGGAAGCTTAATACCTCTTCATCCTCCATGAAGATAGAAGATGACGGATCACTTTTTGACATCTTTTCTTGCCCCTGCTGCAACCCCGGAAGCATGTCTGCCATACATTTGCGAGTTAAGAATAAAACAGAAAAAAAACAAAAACAAGTACATGCGTCTCTTAGTAGAGAGAGAAAGAGAGAGAGAGAGAGTACGATGAGACAGGATGATTGGTTTATTCTTCCTCTTGATGTCATCACAGTATTCCCTTGCAAGCACATTAACCTTTCGTTGGTCCATGCCCAGCTGGCAGATATCAGCCTGAGATTTTCATTTTAACAGTTAAATCCAGCAACTTCGAACAGAGGAGGTAGAGAGATCATTTACATCATTGCCGTTACAAAAGTAAATCATTCAAGAAAGACCTGCAAGGTATACAAAGAGAAAGAAAAAATACTACTTTACCTTCAAGAAAAAAATATCAGCACATTGCATGCATGGGTAGAAGATTTGTGCTGCTGTTAGCTCATCCTGTTCGCTACGCCCCATGATCTGACAACATCTACAAATCAAAAAGCCAACCTTAGCTCCTGTATCTCTCTACGTTATCTATTGCAATAGCTGACATTCTTGTCACCTCACTATCCGTGCAAGATTGTTTCTCCGAGCAATATCCATAACAAGTGGCCAGTATTCATGTGCTCGGGCATTAATTTCATCTGATGACCACAGAAATTCTACATTCTCAAGGTCCATCCCTACAGCTTTCCAAATTTCGATCAGGTAGCGACCAACATTCCGAATTTTCTTCAGATCACCTCCCATTTTATTGTTTAACTGCGCAAACCAATCTGCAACCCAGAACTTCATTTTGCATCCAGCAGACGTAAGTTTGTTTACATTTATTGCCTTCATCACTCCCTGAAAACGCAGCATTCGATTCCTTTGGATTAAAAAAAAAATTAACAAATGAACCATCTAAAATGAGCCACTTGAAGTGGGCTTCCATGTAAATGAAAAATCAAATATTTAAGATATTACATTCCCACACATATGCGAGATTCGGAAGGGATATCGAAGAGACTACCATAAGCTCACAGGGAATAAAGAAAGAGAAAACTCAAAGAAGCCAAAGATGTATAGAGTGCAAAGGGAACGCTTATTTCTAACGGTACTTAATACATTCCCAAGATGATAACGGATTTCATAAATTCTCATATACGTCCGTCTTCCTCCATTTCATAGAACAGCCAAATGTTGAAACAGGCATAAGTATACAAGGCAATACAAGTATACAATGCAACGTGGCAATAAACATCAAAATCGTTGTAATGCTGGAAAGCAACATCTACGAATCGTGAAACCATCAAAATTTCCATAATTCTACAAAATAATATGGATTTACCGTCCTGTAGGAACAACCAATCACAGAATCCTTGTAATTTCACAAAACCAAATCGGAGCCAACAACAATTAGCACCACTCTATAGCGTACAAGAGACACGAATAGAGAAATATTGGCTGAAACCAGAAAAAAGATGAAAAAACCAACCTGAGCGATATGCATCCTTCCGGACGGCTCGAACCCATCGTAACAGACGGGGTTCTTCTTCTTGGCCAGCAAGTTCCGCAACTCGTCCTCCTGTATGCACTCCTCCCCGACGCTCCTCACGAGTGCGAACTTCTCCTCGAGCGTCAACCTGACAAACAAGAAAGAGGAGAATGACTCTCAATTGCACATTCTGGTTTACTGAGAAATGGCAGAATCGAAGGAGAGCGATGGGAAGGGGAACTCAGGAAGCAAACGCGTACTCGGAGGAAGGTCCGGAGGCGCCATCTGCACTCTGAATGGAGAGGGACCCGATCTCCATCGGCGACTCCGAGATCGGAGAAGAATTTTCAGACCCACCGTCCATGAAGAGAGAGAGAGAGAGAGAACGTCTTAGTTAGCTAGCTCAGACAGACGACAGAGAGAGAAAAAAGGGGTTCTTTGTTAGGGTTTAGATCTTTCGTGTCCGGCTGACTTTGGATCTGGATTGGATATTTAGACCCGTCCTATTTAGAGAAGGGGCCTGCATGGCTTAAAATCTTTTCTAAAAAAAATAGATTTAAATTTTAGAAAATTTTACTTGTTTTATATAAAATTTTTAAAAAATAATATTTTAGCTTATGTCAAAATTTAAAAACTTTAATTTCACTCTCTCCATGAAAAACTTTTAGCTTTTCCCTTCAAAAAATTGGACTAGATTCACAGCTTCATTTGATGAACATGCCTTACTTTTTGAGACAGATTTATAAAACAATTTTAAGATTTATGAAACAATAACATACTGGGTTACTAATTGGCACCCATTAAAATTTCCGACTGATTAAGCTTTGGGGCTTTGGCACGCCGGCTCAGGTCAGCTGCAGATAAGCGGCCATTCATTTGTTCAACTTCGGCTTTTAAACCCTTTATACCAATAAGTAGACCAATTGTATTTGTTGACGGCAGCAAGCTAGAAATTTTTGGCTAAGAAGCACTAAGATTTTAAGTTTAAAAATAGAGGCACCTATATATAAAATAGGTAAAACTTTAAAGAAGTATTAATATTTAAATACATGAATTTTTATGGGCTGGTGTGGGAAATTGCATACTAACCCAAACTTGGCTCGGCCACTATTGCACAAGTACCTATGCAGCTTTAAACCCTTTAAACAAGGGAAAGGAAGAGGAGCTTCAGCTTCAGCTTGCTTTTAGCGGAACCAAAATCCAATTGATTCCACATAAACAGTTTTAACTTTCCATTATGAATAGATCTAGGTTGATCTGTTTGTTTGATGCTGCTAAGTAATCATTCCAAAAACAAATTGTAATATTGAGGAAAACTAAAACTTTATCATATGGATCTGCTTCTCACATTTAGATGTGTTGTTAAATTCAATAGCAGCGTTTGATTTTAAGAAAATCACTGTGGGTGTCATTTTAATTGACATCCATGTAGAGAAATACTCGAGATTTTATGTAACTTGTTCCAAGAGAGTGTATTTCTTCAACAAAATTACTTGCTTTGACAAACACTATAATTGAATTGCATCTGCTATTATGCAGTGAGACATGTGTCACATGTATATATTGAATCTATTTTTATGTGTCTAAAAATACAAATGTACCCACTGATCTAGAAGATCAGTTATAATGTTATTGATATTGGCAAAAGTAATTGATGAATCCCCTTGTGAGAAGACATGTTGCAACAAATTAATTCGTGTATGTTGATTGTGATTGAAAAGAAATCACCAAAATATAAAAATCATCGAATCGGTTCAAAATTACCTCAAGGGGCATAGCATAGCTGTTGGTAGTGCAGAAATGATATGTTGGTAGTGCATCAATTTTATTAATGTGTTGTTAAATTCAATAGCAGCAACTGATTTTAAGAAGATCACTGTTGGTGTCATTTTAATTGACATCCATGTGGAGAAAATACTTGAGATTTTATGTAACTTGTTCTAAGAGAATGCATTTCTTCATAGAGCTCATCTCATTTGGAGGAACAAAATTAATGGTTTTCATATCCTATTTCATAGCTATCATGAATTAAAGGACTTGCTTTGACAAGCACTATAATTGAATTGCATCTGCTATTATGCAGTGAGACATGTGTCACATGTATATTGAATCTACTTTTATGTGTCTAAAAATACAAATGCACCCACTGATCTAGAAGATCAGTTATAATGTTATTGATATTGGCAAAAGTAATTGATGAATCCCCTTGTGAGAAGACATGTTGCAACAAATTAATTCATATATGTTGATTGTGATTGAAATGAAATCACCAAAATATAAAAATCATCGAATCGGTTCGAAATTATCTCAAGAGGCATAGCATAGCTGTTGGTAGTGCAGAAATGACATGTCGCCCATTTGAAGTGCGGTGAGCATTCATTAACTCTAGGGTAAGCGGGAAAGGACGTTGCGGCTCTTTTCTGAGTGGTGGTGGGTTGTAATCCTCTCGCTCACTCAAGACAAATAGGATCAAGAATAATGCACAATTTCCAATTTCTACAGCCCTGTTTGGTAGTTACTTTATACAAACAATTCTATAGCAATGGGAAACTCCTCCAACCATCAACACCAAATTAAGATGATAAATGTTATCCTAGTTCCAACTTTTAAATAATAAATGAATCTTGTTCTTCAACTCTAAAGTGTTGTGCAATAGTTTGGCATCCCCTTAGTACACTATCAATTTGTCAAAAACATCAGAAAAGCTTTTACTGACATTACCTTTCCTAACGTATCCTCCTAAACGTTGACAATAGTTTCACTGATCTTAAGCACTCGTTTACCAACGGTTTTCTTGTGTCAGTAAACCTTCTATTGTTTTTTGTACAGTGTGAAAAATATTTATTTCAATTGATGCATTTAAACACTTCAATGCTATGATTCCACACAGGGAAGTAGTCAGGCAAGAGCATGTGCCTCATGACAAACGAAATTTTAAAAACTTAAGAAAACGTCTCTAAAATTGGACTTAAACAAAACCCTATGTAGGCCCTAAGCATATATGTTATCTAGGGGTAGAGCCATGAATTTTTTTGTCGCAAAGGCCAAACTATAGTTTCAAAATTTTAATAAAGGCAGAAATAGAAATTTTCAATTTTTTTATATATATTAAACTAAAATTGTTTAGATTTGCATATAAATTTTTAAAGATTTTAAAATCTGAGGGGGCACTAAAACTATACAAAGCACAAAAGTTTGATTTGGATTATATTAAACATGCTGGGAATCTGATTGCAACATGCTAAACTATAATTGGCAGATCAAATAATGTAAATCTAACATGCTCCTCATTAACTTTCAGGTGAGCGAGAGGATTCTAACTTACCACAGGAAGAAAAGAAGTTAATATATATCCTCTGCCCAAGTCTTAATTTGAGGAAGACGAGTGGGCAAACGCTCCAATAAAAGGAGGAGAGAGTGTGGATTCCTACTATATGTGGCAATTCACACACACACTCTCTCCCTCTTTATATATATATATATATATATATCCAGTAACCCAATTCACTTATTAGGATCATTGTATCCATTGTGATAAACAGTTGAGAGAAAGACAGAGAGAGAAAGGGTCATGAATATTGTGATCATCTATAAATTGAGTGTTGTCCAATTTAGTAGACCAGATTTTAGCTGGTTGTTGGAAATTCTGCTGTATGTATGAATGGAAAACAATCAAATATATCAAAGTAAAAAGGAAAAATTAAAACATTGAAGAGTGTGCAGCTGTACATATCATATTCTATAAGAAATCTAAGTCAACGCATCATATTTTCAAAAAATAAAGTGTTATGAAATCACATTGACCCAAATCGAATCTTGCTGCTCTTTTTTTTTCACAAACAAAGATTTAGATGTTCCGACCTTGGTTACGTATATACTCATGTGCATGCACAGGAATATGTAATGACTAAAATGCTTCTATAAAAGTAAACAAGGGAACTTTTAAAAGAATGAAAAAGGAATTATAAAAATATTAAAAGACTAAAATATACATCCCTTTATAATAAAATTTTTAAAATGTTTCATCTCCCCTTTTCTTTTTGTATGCATATTTCTTGTGCACAAAAAGGTGTGCTTGCAAAAAATACTGTCCTAAAAAGAATTTAAAAAAAAACTTGGTGTTCTAACACGGTATTAAAAAGAAAATGGAAAGCATGATAGAACGCATGCTTTCACATCTAAGAGCAAAAAATATAGTTCTTTAAAAAAGAAAACATTATCTCGATCAAAATCAAGATTTTTCAATTCAAATGTCATATAAATTGCATTGTTATAGGCTTTGAGCATGGATCCTGGAAGTATTTTGTGCCTGAAATGTCTCAATTGATCAAACTGAGCGTTTTCTCTGATGGAAAAATTAAGGCAAACTTAGGAGGCACTGTTTGGTAGTAAGGCGGCCATTAATGACACTACTGATCATGCCTTTCTATCCTCTTAACCAAATAAGATACATAGGTTTTCCATGACTGTTATCTCCAACAAACAAACTTTTGAGTAGTTTGAATCATTCTTTTTCTCTTTCTTTCTTTCTTTTTCCTTTTTGGGGGTCAAGGTGCCGTCCTAAGAACCATTTACGTCACCGACCTGTCGCAGGATGTTTTGAGACCCCGGATAAACTCCAACTACTATCGACAAAAGAACACGGTAGAGCACAACAAAGATAAGGCCTCGTATCTTTTGCATAGTTTCTTGTCAAGATCATATGCGAGAGGCACAAGCCACTCACTTTCCCCCACCACTGAGGTTCGGGACTGTTTTAAGACTTGGGTGGTCTTACAATATACCCTTCAACTTGAGTGTTCTGCTTGTTACCGTTTGCAGTATAATGAAAACCAATTTTGCCGAGGGGCCTAAGACTTGACCTAAGGTCTTCTTCCAAGCAAGTAGAGTCACGACAAGAGTTTTTCTCACCTCATTCTCAGCCTAACTTGAGTATACATCGGAAGCCAAAGTTCTCTTTCTTTGCTACTTTCCTTTTCATGGCAAAGAATCATCCAGAGATTGAAACACTCAACTTACCTGTGCTCCAAGACATCCAGGGTTGAAATGGAGCTCTGAAATATTAAAAGAACGGATCTACATCTTGTGAAAGCTAAAGATAGAACGTATTTCATGTTTTTAAATATGCAAAAAATCAGAAGTTAGGCAGAGTAATTCCGCGAAGCTTATTTGAGTGATCTGAGTCAGTTCAGAAGCCAAAGAAAATCCCTTTCTGCTAATTTGCTGTTGTGACGACTTAACTGTACACGAGCAGAGTCGAGCTCGAGCTCGGTTAGCTTGAGCTTGGCTCAAGCTCAGCTCGAGCTCCATTCGAACTAGGTGGACCTCTGTTCGGCCATGGTTCTCGCCAGATTTAAAAGCTCCCCGAAAGAAAATAGGGCAAAATTTTAATTAAAATCGTGGCATTTTGCCAATTTTTCGATGCATGAACACAAGATCTGTTCATTTTGAAACTGTTTATTCATTTCAGAAGCAGTTGCAGCTTATAGCCACGGAATCGATTCGTTGCCTGGTAAAAGCATCAAGCTAATGAGCACTCGAGTTGGTGATGCATAAATGAGCTTAACTTCATCATATGGTGTTGTCGCATGAACTCAATTCTGTACATAGTAATATGCTTCTCACGTGAAAATTATTACATATATGAGCCGAATTTGATCATATGGAGTCCTCGCATGTACTCGATTCTGTACATAATTAAGATACTTCTCACGTGGAAATTATCACACATATTCAGCCATGGGTTTATATTTAAGACGTTACATATATTTCCCGGTGGACTGAGACACAGCATTTCTTTTGCCCATTCTGATGTATCACATATATACTGAATAATTTTTTCCTGTTAGACAAGTTGGGTAAGCATAGCCTTGCCAGATTATACCATCCAAGATGATCTCGACGGGATGAACTATCAACTTCCTTCAAGAACTAGCTGAGCTGAGCTCTTGTTAGCACATACATCAAAGTTTTTGAAGCATTTATGTGAGTAAGAGGAATATTTTTCTTACTGCTCAAAAAGAGAGCCGAAGACCCTCCTTTCCTCTTATTCCTTTATGGTACTAGGTCTGCTTTCAATGTGTCAAGTGATACAGCAATATGCTTCAACTTACATATCAGAACTCCTTTTTACAATATAGAAAGTAAACATTTTCGAAATTCGACTCCGAGACTGTCTGTCATCTCATGTCTCATCCATTGCACCAACCCCTCTGAGGACATTAAAAAAAAAAGAAGAAAACCCCTCTGAGGACATTAAAAAAAAAAAGAAGAAAACTTTCGAACACATTTTACAGGAGAACAAGTAAGCAAATGTCATTTTCCTTCAGCGAGAACAAGTTCTATGTTATGTCGTTGACATGAAGAGACATGTTTTCATGTTTTACTAGAAGGGCATTTTCATGATTTTACAAGAAAATTTTTTCAAACTGAGGGAGTCTTTCATTTAACAACTGGAGGCATCATTTTCAGCCAATATAGGCATTCTGATCATTTTCATTAGCCTCTAGGTCTCCTCGTGGGGGCCAGAACATATAATTCTGCTCCGCACTTGAGCTAAGATCCTCTGAACACAAGCCACCAGACAAGCTCCGTATGAACAAGGCCAGCTGAAATACATACTTTCCCTATGTTCATCCAAAAAGAAGCACGAAAAGAAGGTGACATGGGTACGCACGCCAATCACATCACTCCACCCACACCAGAATCTCATCCTAATACAATTGCAGTTGCACCACTTGATCAAAAAATTGCAGAATTTTTTTTTTAAAAAAGAAAAGGACCCACCAAATTCCTATATAGATCATCTGGGAAGTTTCAATCGAGAGCTTGGATATCTTGAACACGTTTCAAAAGCAGAACCCATAAACGTTCAAACACAAGCTCAGTATTTGCCTGCAACTACTAAACAGAGGCCGCCTTTTTCCATTGACTGTTTAATTTTGGTGAACAAGTAAACTGAACTAAGTAAATTTCAGCTGTAAAAGGGCAATATGAAAAGGTAAGTAAAGACCAAATACAGGCCATGGTGAATCAGCGAAAGATCGCACCTTACCAGGAAAGTCAGAAGCACGAGGCCAATTTTGGGTGTATAGCCAAAGAGGTAGGCCTGCAAATGGAAATTTCCTATAAATATTTAAGAAAGAGTTTCAAGTCCAAGTCCCGTTCCTCAAATTAGCATGTCACAGGGACACCGCATAAGCATATAAAGCAACCAAAAACAAAGGAAAGCTAACAGAAACAGAACAGAAACACTACACAGGTGAAGGAAGTATATACAAAATTCCCCATAGAAAATGGTCCCTTTTCCCTTCCACTAGCCACATACCCATATCGATATCTCTATGCACGGGGCCCAATCATACAACATAGATCACACATCTCCTCCCTTCCAATTGCGTCATCCCATGCATCAGCCCACTAGGGCCAGATATTCACACCATCTCTATAATCTAAATTCTTGTCCTCTTTCAATGGCCCTTTAAAGATTCACTGCTGCAATTTCACTAGCCTTTCATCTCCTAGGCAGAAAAAGGGAGAGAAGCAGGAATCAGTTTTTGCTCCTAAATCTTCAACTCATCCTCGTTCGCTACATTAGCACCCTTTCATCACTCTTGAAATAGAAGTATAAAAGAAAAGGGATAAAATGAGTGAAACACTCGCTTTGCTTGTTCCATTAACTGAGAAGAAAAATGAACACCAAACTTGAGATAGATAGACTCAAGGTTGCAACCATGGCATCTGAAGGTCTACCACTTCATGTCAAATGTCAATTAGATTGTTGCTGCTTCGAAAAAGTAGTCTCAAGAGCCTGAATAAATGTCCCCCACCACCACCACCACCAATTGAAAGACAGCCTAGGATTCATGGCCAGGTGCTGCGGCAGTATTAGCAGGTCCAAGTTTCAAGCTTTTCACCTCTTCACATGTGCAGATGACGATCTTTTTTACAGTTCTACAGAACTCCCTGACAAAGGAAATGACATCATGATGCATTAGTAAGGAGATCCACAAGTGCACGGTCACAGAGAGAAGTTCATTTGATAGTGATTTACAGAAAGGATTTATTACAGAAATGTAGGATTAACAACGATTATAGAAGTGACAAGCTATTGATTCAGTTAACTAAGGAAGAGTTTATCAGGTAATCAATACTTACTCCCATGGATAGTCAGCGACTAGCATCATGTCGCCTTCTTCATCTGTGAAGACTACCTCCCATTTCTTGTTTGGTTGATGTAGCTCTCCCCTGATTTCAAACCTATTCTCTAACTCTGATATGAGATCATCATATCCAACCAAGGCAGTCAGGTCTATTGCCCTCCCAAGAGCAACTCCTTGCATGTGCACCTGCATGTTAAACAATCAGTTTTTGATGGAATGAACATAGAATTTCTGAAAAGTTGAAATCGAGGTAAGTGATACCTTAGTTCGGCTTCGAGTTGTGAAGCTTGGACTGCTCTGAGTTTCAGTTGGTGATTGCTGCATCTTCTTCTTCACTATGGTTGTGAGATCAGATTGAAGGTCTGATGCAGCACATTTACCTTGACCAAGCACATCGTCAACAGCAGATGCACCAGGAGCAGAAGAAGGTTCAATCGGATCCTCTGCTGCAGTAGACTCTTCAATCAACTGGAACCCAAACAACCGGCAGCCATTGCTTTTACCCTCAGGCCTGGAGTTTCTCTGAACAGCATGTTCTGTAGGTCTAGAGATGTTTGAAATTGCTGTCGTGTGTGAGTCCGTCGTTGCTTCAAAATGAGAATGGGAGTTCAGAGGTGCATGCATTTTTTTTGCATTGTCGATAGTGGAGAACTGAGAGGCTGAGGACCACAGTGACTCAGTTTTATTCTCTTCAGATTGGAAGATATTTAATTGGGCTTTCACTCTAGGGGATGATGCATCTTGTTCATTCAAGAAAATATTGTGCCCATCTCTGATTGTGGAATCACTTCTCTTACAAGACCAATTGATCCGACACTCATTAGAATTTGTCTCTGTTACACCACCGTATGAGGTGAATCCCTGATTTTGTGTTACCCCTGGATACCAATAGGATGCTGCAGACTCTCCAGGGCTCTTACAGAGTCCTAAGTTATGATAATGCAGTTAAAGACCAAGTAAATACACAGAAAAACAATTATTTTCCACCAAACTGAAAACATGCAAGATAAAGGCTTTACCAATAAGAGAGAGGTCCATTGGTGAGAGAGGCCGCTTGTTATTCTGCACAAGCAAGGTTGGAGGAGGAGCTGGGAGTGCTGAATCATCAACTGGTTCTATCTCCCAAGGAGAGACTTTGTCTGGACGAGGAATAGAAGATGGTTCATCCCATTGGACCTGAATTTAAGCAAATAGAGATCCAAACATGAAAGCAAGACAGAAGGCACACAAAACCAATTACAGAATCAAGGAGCACAGTTGAAAACTAGCTAAACCTTGAGTGACCTCCACTTCGAATCAGCCCATTGTGAAGCCACGGGCTCAGCAAATCCAACAACTGTACCAGTAAATCTGGCAGGAGAGAATGCAAACATACTTAGATGCTATCTTGTAAGAAAATTACAGAAACCACATACTTGCCCCCACATACCTTCGTTCAGGAGATTCTTCACCTTCAAATATCATCTTGAACCTATGGCCCACTGACAATCCGTGTCTCATTGACTCCAGATACTTGTTCACGTTAATAATGAATTGACTAGTCCTGTGTTGCAATATAATGGACACAACCACCAAATATTATCAGGATGTTCCAGACCAAATCTGGGTCACGCCCAAAGCAGTCATGAAGTGCAAAATGGAAAACCCTTTTAGAGAACTTGCAAACTGCATGATGATATACGCTTGCACATTCTTAAAGCAATTTGCAACAATAACTTGTTACCTTGGTTTGTAAAAAACTGTAAAGAGTGTCCTGGAAACAACAGCATGTGATGCAGTTGCAAGGACACCAACATGCATGCTCTGACTGGAGATCACAGAGGATGGCATTGAATTTGTTTGTCTCAAAAACCGTCTGATTCCAACACGGAGTTCTTCATTTTCACCTCTGAAACATCAACAGATTATACAAATTGACAATCAGCATAGGCCATATGTTTCCACTTCAAGGACAACATCCAACAAGGAAGAAGATAAAGTGATCAGCAGGGAATAGTGACTCAGTACCTGAGAAATATGAAGGTATCTCCTGCAACAAGCCTCTTAGATGTGACGAAGGTGCTCCAACCGGTAGTCAGAAGATGTCTACGCGGTTGTCCTGTTAAGAACATAGGAATAAATAATTTGAAATAACACTCTAAAGCAGCAGATACGTAACTGCTCAGCTTCATCACAAGATAACCAGAAATAACTACAAAGGGAAAAAGGACAGCAGAGCGGTTCCTAGCAGCAGCTTGGGATGTCAGCAGAGTTCAAGGCTCTCGCTTAGAAAGTTTGTACCTCTAAAAATATGTTTAAAGCGCCACTCATAACCATGGAGATCCTTTGCGACCAATTCCTGGGTTGGCGTTGGTTGAGACATATCCTAAACAAAAGACAAAAATAAGCGAGAGTTATCCAGATAACATACTACTAGAAATGATAGAAAATGAATTGATCTTTGCCTTGTTATGACTCCCGAAAATAGAAGGAAAAAGCACTTTGCAAAACAAGAAACTAAATGCAAGATCTCTAAACAAAAAAGTACTTCCTTTAAGCAAGTGCAAAGAGTCATAGACCATTATTTTGCTATTGCTAACATTAAGAAAAAATATTTTTTTAAGAACTTATAAGACAATAATGTTTGTTAACCTAACTACGGAATGAGGCCTTCAAATTCAATATTTAGGAAAAAGGATCGATCCTCGACATTTCGCATCATATTAACAAACTTTTTTAATTTTTCTGAAGAGAGGAAAATAAGCATCTTGCATGAAGAAGTCACTCCAAGCTTCGTCAAGATGTGAAGGTGCGAAACTTTATAACATAAGATGAAAACATGGAAACTGCAACAACAAATTGTAAAACCAACCAGTGGAGGCAGACAGTCATTGGCATGCCTTCTAAGAACAGAGAATCCCCCATGTGTGCTAGTATCAGAAGCCGTGAGAGTTTTGCAGAAGGAGCGGACATTAGGTCTAGGAATCTCAGGGAGACAAGGATCAGGACTGGAAAGTTCGACTTGCTGCAAACAAGGAAAACAGTTCCACTCATCCAACAACCTATAAAAGGAGACGAATAAAATTGAAAATGAAGAAACTAAGAACACTACCTCTGATTCTGGCATCAAAGTAATTTGTGCATACACTTCATCCGTTTCAGGTTCAGCCTTCAAAATCCATATGTTGGTACGACTTACAGTAAAAGAGAATTGTTGTAAACAAAGGAGAAACACCATTTGTCTTGATAAATTACCTGAAGTCGGACGTTCACAACACGGCAGAGTATCTTTGAAGGGAGATCAAATAATGGAATCTGTTGATCTAGTTCCTGGTTTGTCGAAGCCTCGAGCTAGACAAACATGAACTCAAGCCAAAGCAAATAAATAACAGTAATAATAATTAATTGATTACGCCTTCAAGAAAGAGTGTTCATTTAGAAATCAAATATAGAAGCAGAATGTGCTTAAACCCCAAAAACCAAGGCGGTTCACACACAGTTCAACAGACCTGCTCCATGTGGCCTTGAGGGAAATAGTACACCCGTTCTGATTTGCGTGGTATTGTAACAAGCGGACCGGCACATGCATGCCATAGTTCTTCATAAAGTAAATCATCCATAGACTTATCTGAATATTTGAAAAAAAAAAACAGTAAACCGACAATTATGGTAAAGCTTAAAAAACACTTACAAAAAGCAAAATGAGTGACAACAGCTAATGTTGAGGCAAATTTTTGCAAAGTCGAGCAAAAGACAAACTAACGAACAGAGATGGGCTGCCCTTATTTCGAAGGGGCATTCGCACCCACAAAATCATGAATACTGCTGGTTTCCAAGCGCCACCAGAGATGGAGGAAGAAAAGAAGAAAAGCTACCTTGCGGACATCCAGAAAACCCAAACACCCAAACAAGCAACCCCAATTGTTGAAGAGCTCTTTCCCAGACTTTCACAAGATGATGTTGTAAAAGGCACATCCCCTTGTGAAAGCATGAAGTTTCGGAGAATGAAACAGGAGATGAAGAGATGCCATAAATGCTGAAAAATAGAACACTACAAGGTACAAAGCGAAGTGAAAACCAAAAATGGAAGTTTCCCTGAACCAAACGCGCGCCAGTACTACGAAAAAGTATCCATCAAGTGAAAGAAATCGCGGACATGATAGTTCTCCGACAAGAAGCGCCTGTACAGAAACACCCATTTTTGTGAGACCCCGATCAAGAGACACTCTAGCTAATAAGAAACCTCCTGCCCCCAGCTTAGATTGACAGGAAAAGGCAAACAATCTCTGTTTATGGTGAAGAGCTTATCCCAAAAGGGGCATTATCAAGTTTTATTTCACCGACCAAAGTAAATGACAACCACCATCTCACCCATATTTTTCACGAGACAGAAGCACTCTAGAGAGACGAAGGACTGGACATAATTTTGAAAAAGACCAGAAACTCTAGCATCTTTAATAAGAGAGAAAATATACCAAAAACAGCAAATACTCTTGAACCGAAGAGTTTTTTCTCACAAAGAAAAGAAGAAGGTAAAACCGTTGAATGAAAACCAGAAAACGTGAATCCTCCGTCCATAAACTCCATCCCGAAACGAGGAACTCGACCCTACACGCTAGACATCCGGGAAAGAAACCGAAGATTTCGTCTCCAAGCGAGAGGAAACAAAAGGTTCTACTTATCTCTGTTCATAATTTTTCCAGAAAAGCCACCGAAAAAATCATCCGTCGGAAACATTTTGATTACGAATTGACGGTTTTCTTAATAAGAAAAGCCAAAAAGATCATCAATTCGACGTCTAATGAACTAACTGCATACTCAATTTCCTGACATCTATGACAGGTCTTACTAGAACAGCTCAATCTTAACACGCTCATTTCCACTGGAAAACCGATCGTGGCAGTTTTCTGGTGGACACCGGCCGGAATACCGTCAAAGTAATCCTTCTCGCCTCACAGAACCTAATCACAGCAAGCCCTTCCCGTCGATCACGAGGTGAAACACCATAAGGAAGCTAAATTTCAAAAAAAGGCATCGGCATCCTTCAAACCAACTACAGCTCAACGGGAACCCAACCCCTGACCATACTAAAGAAACGAATTCAACTCATCCGCCGGGATTTTCTTCAGCCGAAGCAGCAGGAAAATCGGCACGCTCCCTCAGCTTCCAATCGCACGATCGCCGCATGACGGCCGCGTTCCGCGGAAAGCTGCCGGACAACGGGGCACTTATAGAAGCAGAGGGCTTACCGCTGGCACTTGGAACCTTTGAGACGTTCAGCCTGGAGATGCCCGGCGCAGGCATCTGACCTTGGCCTTTGGTAACGGCGAGTGACTTCCCAACTGCCGACGCCGGGCTCTGACCGAAGCTTTCAACGTAGGCCATCCTCGGTCCTCTTCCGGCAACTCTAGCTGCTTTCTACCATCTCCGTAGGCTCATCCTCTCTCTCTCTCCCTCTGTTGCCTCCGAATTCCGGCCCTCTGCGTTACCGCCAAAGTAGTAAATGCTCAGTTAATTAGTGATCAGATTACTTCCATCCGCCAGAAACCGCCACTCCGTCGTCCGGAAACCGAAATACTTCTCCCTCTCTCTCTCTCTCTCTCTTCTCTGTGACGAGGAATGAATAAGCCTGGAGAAAGTTTGACAGAAGAAGAGGACGAAGCGGAATGCGTGAGCCCCTGATATTTCTCGTATCTACAGAAAGTCGCCCTAAGTTTTACGTTATTACACCCAGCCGTCGAATATTTCATTATATTTTAAAAACGTGCCAATTTTTTTTATCTTCCCAGGGTGGAGGCAAGGAGAAGTCACGGTTCAACGATCTCCAACTGTTTCTGAATTTGGGTCCGATTCACGTTTCATATAATTCAAATTTAATAGAATTTTATGCCTTGGATTTTCTCTCAAATTTGAATCAATTACATATAATAAAAAAAAGTGTTCTGTAAGAACATATATTTTACAAAATGAATCTAAAACAATTTCAGGTACACGTTAATTGATTAGTTTTGTCATTAAATCCGATTTGAATCGAATATCGCTCGAAAAGCTTAAAAAGAAAAGCAAAAAGAAAGGAGTATAATGCAGCAAGTTGGTGGCGAGAACGGCATTTTGTAGTTCATTATCAGCTTGTATCCAATTAATTATTATTTTAAAATTTTATTTATTTATTTTTATAATTAATTCGTTAAATATTTTTAACCGATTCACATTGTGAATCGGTGGGCTAACCGATTCAGCACATTGGCAGCCTCGATGATTGGGTTCGCAAACTCCTGGTATGGTGGTCTCCTTAAACAGGACCAAAACCGGGATCGTACGCGGGGCCCCCATATCGAGGACAGTAGAAGTCTTGTCAACAGCTGCCTCACTGTGCTTCAGTGCGTGTACGGTTCGTTCGCTCAATCTGCTGCGGGGGCCCACATTTTGATGACTCTGACCGTCCGATTGCTGAGATGGACGGTGGCTAATGAGTCTCACGTTAGAGGTCGTAAGTGCGCGAGATTTCAGGCTCAGGTGCTTGCTTTTGGTAATACAAAATAGTCTGTCTCTGTCGTATCGCTTTTTGTCAATCATGTTTATCGCTTGCTTTTTTATTTCGTAACTATGAACCTAGAAATAAGAGCTATTTCCGATATGCATCCCCTTCCTATAATATCCTTTCCGTGAGAGTTATCAAAAAAGAAAGGATGATTCTACAAAGAATCTTGTTTTATTTTTTCATTATTTTTGTAATTTTCATTCGTTTTTTTAAATATATTATGATATTGTTTTTGTATGTAAATTGCTGGATCTACGGCTGACTTGATTGGATTCAATTATCAATTTTGACAACATTGTTTTGAGATAGTCGACATATTCTAAGTTTGTGTGGTATTGTTTGGTGAGTGGAGAGGCAATCACTTATTATCGATATGACACATTAACAAACCATTTCAATGACATTAAAATTATGTTAGAAGCTTGCTTTGGGAAAATTAATATTTTTTTAACGAAAGATAGTTCTTGTGCTTAGTCATGTTTATACGATATTTTTTCACTATTCGCCATGTTTATTGAAGCCAAATTTTGCCTAGCATCCGATATTTTTTAATTTAAGAGCTAAATATGGATTTTTACATATGAGGTTGAATTATAAACCGATACGACCCTTATATAGCGTCTCGGAGCAACCATTCAACTCGGTTTCATTCATTTATCTTTCTTATAATCGATAAAGTTGGAACAGTACAATGCCGACGCCGGTGATGTGTCGCCGGCCGGCGGCGACATCGACGACACTGGAAGTTTGGAATTTTCTTTTATTTAAAAAAATAGAGGCACTAAGAGGGAACAGGGATTTGGTTTGGGGTCTACTTTGTAATAGTGTGAAAAAGTTTGGGGTCAACTTTTGAGAAGGCTTCCGTTTAGTTCTTCGAAAGGGTATCATTAAAGAAAATTAATTGCCGAAAATATCCCTTATGTCAGCACAACGGCAGGCAGCCCGTGTTGCGCGCTTCCTGCATGATGGTGAATTACCTTTTATGCCCTCGACTTTCTCATAATTACACCCCACGTCGGTGGCGTTTTGTGCGTTTCTTCCGTCTATTTTCTTGCCGTCCCATAAGTTTGTCTAAAAGTCTTTTTTGGAATCGGAGGACTTGAAGTAATGATTTTTCTTAATATGAATAAAAAAGGAAAGATATTGTAAATATTCTTTACTTGGAGAATTTGGCATAAAGGGGACACCTGAAAACACACTAGGGCGGAGGTCAAGAGTTCGAATCTTGGCGAGCATGTCTATGATTCAGCAACCAATGGAGGGCTTTCAGTTTCGAAGGCTCTGAAAAGAGGCCAACTGGTTTGATGTATTTATGTGACAATGATGCCTCGGGTCGTGTGACTTATGTGACAGTTCTTGCATATTAAAGGGAAGTGTAATCAATCAAAGTAAATGATGATGCTCAATAATGGAAAGATGTAAAACAATGCGGAATTGAATTGATGGCAGTTGAATCAGAGCATCCCGGACGTCTCTAATATGGGGAGCTATGGTCGAGTTAGGCAGAGTCAAGGGTGAACTGGGCCAACCTTGACTCATGGTCAGGCGATCTGAGCTGACTCACATAATTCCCGAGCTAACTTGGCGAGTTAGCCAACTACTACAACAACTGCAGGTTTAGGTCGACCTCGCTTCAATCACATGTGATGCCTACATCAAACTGTCGATGATTCAAAGTATCTCTCACCTAAAATTCTCGGCTCCTTTATAGACAAGATCCATTTTATAGATTTCATAACAATATATAGTATGTTTTATTGTGTGTTTGGATGACATTTTCACAAATCCCAATTTCAGGACCCTAACATGATATTTTAATACATTTTATATGAATGGATATGTTTTTCATTTCCTACTAAGCATTGATACAGATGGGACTGGAAGGTCATATTCTATTTATAATAAATACACGCCCCGGCTATTTGGGCACTTTATACTTAGTATTTTCTATTAACATTTTCATGCAATAATGGTCGATTTTTTTTATCAGGTTGCCGCATTCGTTTATTACCTTGAAAAGTCTAAATATGCATATAGTCTCAAAGATGAGCTGACAATAATACATCAATGCCAAACTTGATAACTTTGATGAAAGACTCTTTAATGTCGTTCATTTCCTATTCATAACCATAAATGCGGGCCAGGCCATGTCACGAAGGCACGTAACGTCGTTGATGAACATCTTACGATTTATATGTGTCACATTATATTTTAATATGTTTTGACAAATTTTATTGCATGCAATTACATTTTGAGATCCAATCTTCGAACGTGTACGTGATTCACACTTTGACCTCATGCATTCCCCTCTTATGGGCATAACATGGGACTCGGGCTCCATATCCTTACTTGTACAAAGGGGTTGCTTTCATTTAAAAATAATGGTTGCACTGAGTCTGAGCTGGAGAAGGAATGTACACCAAGCGAGCCTAGCTCAGCTCGAGTCCGGTGTTTGCTCAACTTGAGCTTGAGTCCGGTGTTTGCTCAACTTGAGCTCGAGTCGAGCTTTATGAGGTGGAGTTGAAGGTCGAGTCGGTGAAGTTTATGTCAGTTGATTCATATGTGTATATTTTTTCTTTAAGTGAGAACGAAAACCATAAAAGGGATGTTAAAATTCATAAAAAGTACCGACAAATAGGGATGATATGAGCCAAGTCGAGCTCGTATAGCTCGAACTTGACTCCTTTATAACTGGAGTTTTAACTCAAGCTCAACCTTCACTCATTTACTAAACAAGTCGAACTCAGGTCGAGCTTACACGGGTGAGTTCGAGCCGAACCCGAATTGACTAGACTCGTTGTACATCTCTAGGTGGATCTATTAGAGGAACGTAAGGATCCAATTAGTAATTGGATCCGGATTTGATCCACAATCTTTTCTCAACCCCTTTTACCTCATTTTACACGGAAACTTAAGGAGGCTGAGTTACTCGGTTCTGGTTTTTGGTGTTAGAAGATCAAATCCAATCCAAGATGTCTAAATCCTTTTAGGTCAGACTTGGAGGAGCCTGGATCCAGCTTGAAACCCAAACCCACCCGTAGGAGGTGCGTCCAATTCCAAACCAGCGGTACGGCAAGCAGGCCGAATCGGCTTGGAATGACCAACTCGGATCGAATCGGTAAAATATCAATATCATACACCGCCCGATCCCAAGACAGCACTGAATTTTAACGATTTTTTTTTGTTTTCAAATTCTTTATTTTTTTCATTTCCCATTTTAAAAAAATAAAAAATAATTTTTATTCATAAACTCATTCTTGATACATTACTCCGGACCCTAATTAGGACTAGAATATACACTGCTTAGAGGCTTACATTTAAATTCAACCATTATTAAATAAAAATAAATAAATATTTTGAATAAAAATTTATAAAAGTAATTGGCTCTTACGCTTTCCGAGACTGTGCATGACGTCAGCGTGATCCTTCGCCCGTAACCTACTGAAGACCGGCACGCTGCCCAACCCGACCCGACCATCGGCCGTCGCCTGCAAGGACAAAAATATCCTCTCAAAAGAAGCGTCCATCCCACCGTCCTGGGCTTCTACTTCAGGGGCATTATTGTAATCTTTCCAGCAGGCAGCCTTTCACCCATCTCGTGATGGACGGCCAGATTGTCTGGCCATTCGAAGACAAACGGCAGGAGATCAGCACGCGGGGCCCACTGGAGACGGAGCCACCTGACTGCGGTGAAAGGTCATTCTTGACCCAGGCAGATCCAAACCCGGGGCGATTCCGTAAATCAGCAACCGAGGACATCTTGGTCATTTTCGAACAAATTCAATTGGAGGACACAAGCGAGATTAGTGCATTGCTTTATGATTAGTTTAAACATTGTGGTTAAACAAGATTGAGAAAATAATTAACAAAAAAAATAAAGCTTAATAGAATAACTGGAAAGGAGGTGGAATCCTAATCACTTTTGGATCCAAAAGCATAAAATAATGGTAATTAACTTTAATAATTAAGTTTAATAATGGCAACAAAGGGGAGCATGTCTGGCACAGTGAAAGCTGTTTCTGCTTGCCTGAAGCAAGCAAGACAAGGCAGTGTTGATGGGCTCACAGGCAAGAAAGTGATGGAGTGAGCTTAATTACCACACTAGACATGTATTTTTATATTAATTACAGGCTCGCCCTTCTCGTTCAAAATGATCGCATTGACACGGAACAGCTCAAGACCCTGGAGGCAGGAGATTGAGGATGACTTCCGATCTCTTTTTCCGAGAAGTAAGTTGTTAACCTCCTGCTTACCAAACAAGTAGGACTGGTATTAATGTAATATTGACATGGTTTTTTTTTTTTTTGTTGCTATTAGTGAGTAAAGTTGTCTCATGTTTCCTAAGGAATGACTTTGTTTTCTTGTTTTGGGAGGAAAAAGGAAAATCCAATCATCAATCACATGGTTGGCTTTGAAGAATGAAATCATAATTCATTTCTGACAAAATTTTTCATTTCAGTTGTTTTGTATATGTTACACTTGTATCTTTGTCGGTCCATCTTAGTTTTTTTTTTTTTTTTGCTTGCTTCCCTGTTGTTTCTTGTTTGTTTCTATGTTTGCTTCTAAAATTTTTCCTTATATTATTCTTTGATTACATAAGCCTTCCATAAATATATCTTGGTCCCCATTTGCTATTGCTTTTTAAATCTTCAGTCTTGCTTCATGTTTTCCCTGTCACTTTCCCCAAAAAACAAAGAGATGGAGACTTAGGTTGTACTTAGTGGGAGTCTGCCCATGTAATTTAATTTTTTTTTAATATTGGTTCCTCTCATATTTTAGTTCACTACATATTGGTGTCTCTCAAATCTAAGATTTTTTTATATGATTAGACATTGGGTCATTATATATTAATGCTCCTCGGCGACAAAATTCTAGCTCTGTCATTTATTAACCTCTGAGCATTCTAAGTCATGCGACTAATATATTCTCTAGGTGAGAGAGAGAAGAGATTTTTCACCGCACTGTAAGGCCCTTATTCTTTTTAGCTTAGGGTCCAAGGCTATGCCGGTGCCTTTTGTACTAAATGTGTTGTTAACTTAGGAATATAGACGCATAGCATCTATAGGAATTGATCTGACCACACGTTTTCTCTGCATAGTTAGCTCGACCAGCTATGCTATGCAAAACCCCATGATAAGCTATGCAAAGCTCCATGGCCGATGCATGCTTCGACTTGTGCAAATACCAACTCCTAAGAATTTTCAATTGTGGTTGTAGATGCATTTGCGGCCACAAACTTAACAACATTAATGTTTGGAGATGAAGTAGTGAGTTGATCATGAATCACATTGAATTCTTTTTAATAATTTATTGTGACTTTCATAAGTACAAGCAAACGTGCCTAGGCACCAGGCTGGGCCGACGACTAGACAGAGCGTTGTAGGTAAGCCTGGGTATTGGGTCGGGCTGCCGGTGGGTACCTGGTAACCGGCTCGGGCCCGAAAAAGGGCACCGGGCCAGTCTGATGCTCAGGTTTCGAACAGGGCTGAGCCCGATCTCTTATTGGGCCGGCCCGATGCCCAGGCTTTAATTTGTAGGGCACGTGACTTAAAAGACTCAAACACAAATTCACAAGACTTTTTTGAACAAGAAAAAAAGAGTGGAATGGATATGAAAAGATTTCTTCTCCAAACTTTTGTCAAATAAAATGAGTTCTTATAATTAGATAACAGAAATATTGCTAAAACAATTCACTGGAAGCTGCATAAAGACAGCAAAGTGCGTTAGGTTAGGTGCCCTAATATATGACAAAGATAGAATGTCACTGTAGTTCACATCTTTTTCTGAAAAGGCCAAGAGGTGCGTGCCTTCAAACATTGTGACAATGCATGAACCAAATTCTTGACTTCCTTTTAGCTGGAAATGATTAAATTGACCTAACTAGCTAGCCAACTCCACATTCTTTATATATGGACATGTGCCTTGTGTTTTATTCCCTATGACTTTCCGTATATGATTAGAATATATGATCAATTAATTGAAGCAACGATTGCGGCATTTTAGGTGAATGTCTTAGCAATGGACTTTTTATATATATATATATATATATATATATATATATATATATATATATATATATATATATATATATATATATATATATATATATATATACACACACACATAATCATGCTAATACTTGATTTTAGAATAACCACTAACTAGTTTGGTGATTTGAGCCCATTGCGACGTGGCTTTGGGTGGCCGACATGTGATATACTGATTTTCTTAAATGGAAGTTTAAGCACCATGTTAAGAACAAGTAGCAAATTTTTTTATCATTTTTTTGGGAGATGAAGCTAAGATATGTTATCTTTGGACCCGGATCGGCCCGATAAACCCGATTTGCGCCTGATAATTGGTTTTTTTTATTTTTTTTATTATATATAATTATAATATTTTATTACAATTGATTATATTTATATATTATTTTATATTAAAACATATATTTTAGACGGGCTTGAATTCGAGTTTTCTGATTTAAGTGAGGTCGGGGCCCGGTTTTTGGATGTCGGGCGGGCCTGGGCCCGACTCTTTGTAAAACTGATTCAATGCCTACTATGAAACCTCCAGTGCAAGTCAGTTAGTATATAGATACCATCCCATTCTAGTAGGAACAGTTGATGCATGCCTGTATCATTGAAACCAGTGATCGGTCGCCTACCAACCATTGGCCCAAGCGGGAGCGCGAAACCCCATCGGGCCGAGAGATTATAGAGCGGCTGATGCGGAAATTGATGCTTAGTGCATCTTATGTGGTTGGAAAAATTTTCTCTTTTCCCTTGGAGAAGACAGTCTTGTTTAGTCCTTGAAGCTTGGAATAAGTCATTGCAACAGTCCTTATTTTTTGCTAGGCACATTGGATGGCTTTGCTTTCTTGCTTTGCACACTGCGCTCATTAAACAACTCTTCTTTGGAGCCTTTCCAAGATGCTCTTGGTTGGACACATGGTCCCCCTCAACTTTTGTTTATGATTATCATATGCTCATGACATAAGCTTTTCTAAGATAATGTATTTGCATTTTAAATAACATTATCAAACATTATACTTAGGCTGGGGAAACTTTTTTTTCATCAAGTTGGTGCCCAGCAAAAGTTTATACTGAAAAAGTCTTTAGAATCTCATTGTTTTGAGTTGTTACATTATATTTGACCAGATAGATGCAATATCTGGTTGATTCTATAAGAAACAAAACTTTTTTGACTGTGCTTGTCACATAAAAACTTATGTGTTTTTAAATAACATAAACTTGGCATTTTTTTCCAGTTCCATTTATCTAGTAGAGGTGATTTATGAATGTTGCTATTCTTTATAACAAAACTGAAAGTGGGTATATTTTCTGGTTCACATCAGGGACCTCAAAAACTTTACAACCAAAGTGCAAGAAATTTGTGGTTGGTGATTCAATGGCTTCCACTGGCCTCACTAGAAAAACAATTATTTAAATGGTCATCAATTATTGAATTGTCAGAAAATCTATGCACAAGGTGTTTATTGGAGATTCAATTGGTGAATCTTATCAAATCAATCATGCTCACAAAATCTAACTATTCATATCTTCATCAGAACATCTTTCAATAAATGAAGTTGCATTGTCCAATCATTTAAATAACTAGGATCCAAGTTGCGCTAAGTTTAACTAAAGGTAGCTCAAGGAAACAACTGCTTAATGACACAATGATAAAGCTAAAGACTGTTCACATTCTAAATGGTTAGCATTACACATGCTCATCAGCTTTATGGGGTGGAGTGTCGTATTAAGATAAAGGTATACTATCTTAACACCAGACCCCGACGCAGCCCCAAACCCCAAGAGCAGAGAGGCCTCACCTAGCAACTTGGCACCACCTGTTTCCACAAGGTTGAAGTTGATATACTTTCTGAACATCGAGGATGTTAGCAAACTAAAGGCCGACAATATTAAAACATATGAAAGAGGATTTTATCTTGGTATGTTAGATAAATGAGTTTTCCAATAATTTGCAAACTCTCTATCATTCTCCTTGGTTATAGGGTCCAGACCTGTGTTGCTGATAGGGTCCTGACCTGTGTTGGTACCAGATAATGAGATCTCTGGATATTTCAACTTACGGCTCAAGTCCACCCGTTTGAGCTATGCCCCTATGAGCATCATGCTCCCCAACTACTTTTGAATAAGTTATGGGCTTTTTTCTCATCTTAAAAAAAGTTTATCAAGCTAGGCAGCCCCAATGGATGGTGAGAAAACTGATGTCCATGTACCAAAAAAAAAAAGTCCTAAAGAGTATTATTAGTGTTTGTGTTAGTGATACCAAACACGCGTGTCTTCGTTCTTAGATAACATTTCGCGTAAAATAAATCGAAAATAACAATTTCGCTTACTTTTTGAGGCGCAACTTGTTAAATTTTTATTGATCGGATGCGTTTAAGAATGCATTATTGGAGTTGGAATCTAAGTTACAAGTGGGGGCCAATTATGGGCACTCAAGATTGTTAAATGTTAGTGGGTGCCCTCCAACCTTTTCTTGCTATTAGAAAACAAGATCCTTGTTGTTTGTGGATTGGTAAAAGACAC
Organism: Nymphaea thermarum; assembly: GCA_011799765.1. Taxonomy (NCBI): domain Eukaryota; kingdom Viridiplantae; phylum Streptophyta; class Magnoliopsida; order Nymphaeales; family Nymphaeaceae; genus Nymphaea; species Nymphaea thermarum. Next base: position 144,684 of record JAANDH010000221.1, on the reverse strand, counting down.
ACCATGGAGATGCAACCTCCCCTATCCACATCAAACACAGAGGGGGAAAAAAATTAGACCCTCTTGTCCTGCTCCTCCAATGTGTTTGAATGCCTTAATATCCGAGTTGATGGAAAGTTGTAGAAGTGTGGATCTAGTCACTTGGACAAGTTACATTTTAAAAAGAAGCTGGCGTCCTCTCATCGATTTGGTTAATTTCATCCTACCATTTCCCAAGCAGGTGATAAAATTTCCTATTGTCCGATCATTTCCATCAAAGATTTCTTGTCTCCAAAGGAAAAATGGTAAAAGAATGTGCTCAAGTGACATATATAGCTTCATGACTCTCATCTCATTGTATGCATGCTATTTCACCTCTAGGCACGTACAATCGAGTGTTCACCAATAAAATAACTTTTTTGGTGCCCCAACAAATGGATTGTGATGGCTTCAGAAAAGAATCATAAATAAAACTTTTATATATATATATATATATATATATATATATATATATATAAGTGATTAGTAGAAACCAGACCAATAGATCGTGAACAAAAACCAGACCCCTTAAATATGATATTTATAGTGTATTTTTTTTTTTTCAATTTAACCTTACCAATATAGTTTTACGGATAAGTTTATGCAAAATATACATTAAGTTGATCATCTTTTGGGTTTTAATAGTGTTTCTATCATAAGAAAATATGAATAGCTTCCATAACATTAACATTTTAATAATAAAAAAATCAACATTTTTCATAAAAATAGCTTGATTGAAAGCATGCTTTATATCAAAAATAGTTTCTATAAATATAATAGGATGTTTATATTTTATTTTAAATAATTTTTTAGTAAAAAATTAAAGGGTATTGTTTTTGTCATTGACCTATTGGTTTGGTTTTTACCTATATATATATATATATATATATATATATATATATATATATATATATATATATATATATATATATATATATATATATATATATATATAAGAGAGAGAGAGAGAGAAATCCTTCAGCCATCTTTATCTTGAGTCAAGCCTAATCATGGCAGCCTAATGCATTGCATTGGTATATCTACGGGTGTGATTGAAGATACCTCGATGTAATGTATTGGGCAGTGCATTATGAGAACCCATAATTTATATATATATATATATATATATATATATATATATATATATATATATATATATATATATATATATA
>JAANDH010000221.1:130063-143394 GCA_011799765.1 Nymphaea thermarum | reverse complement strand
TTTTGACTTGACATGATAATGTGAACATGCATGTTTGTTGTAACTGCTGAATTATTACACAACTTCTATTATCTGATATTATCTTGAATAATTGAATCTGGGTTTTATAGCTTTTGCCCTTTCTATGACACAGAAAAGCATTATCTAAATGCTAAGAATGGTTGACTTAGCATATCTTCTCTACTAAATCAATTTTAAAATTAAATTTCAAGGTCAGATTACGTAAAAAATTCTTTAGGATTTTTTGTATGCTTTAGAATGACATGGCATCATATATCTGGAGTTCATTTTCTGTCTACAATAATTGTAGGCCGTCACGTTCCTGGGTAAGCAAGAGGATCACAACCCACTGCCCGAACAAAAGCACGAATATCTCATGTCTCTAGGGACCCGGCTGCATCAGCGTTGACAGTTGGAGCGGTGCACCTGTCAACTTAGGTAGCACGAGAATGAGAAACTAGTAGGGGCCTTATCCTACGTACTTTACATTACAAACTAGACTTTTTCTGATTCTACTCTTATAAATTAAGCTAGGGACATAGGCGTGTGTGCGCACCTGCACCTGTCATCGGATCTAGTAGTAAACTACTAAGCAAGCAACTAAGGGTGGACATTAGGCTGAGCTGACGGATCCGTAGACCCACCCGTTAGGGCTCCACCGGCCCAACTGCACCGACTTTAGGTGGACATTAGGCTGAGCTGACGGATCCGTAGACCCACCCGTTAGGGCTCCACCGGCCCAACTGCACCGACTGAGCCATTTATTTTTGGGCTGGGCTGGGTTAGACCCGAGTTTATATGGGCTCCCAGTCTATATATATATATATATATATATATATATATATATATATATATATATATATATATATATATATATATATATATATATATATATATAGAGAGAGAGAGAGAGAGAGAGAGAGAGAGATGCCTCATTTATTATTTTTATCTTCACCGTAAATCAGTCATTTCCAAAACACTGGCAAAAGATAATATCTGGTAAACAATATCTAGAAAGTTGAGAATAGTCTAGGTGACGGTAATGGAACATGAAGTAAGCAAGAAAGCACTATTTTGCTCGTTTCATTGATATTTTTTATTGTTTCTAAACATACGAGGCGAACATGCATGCAGCATTTAGAGCGACAATAATAATGAGAGGTCACATAGTGCGCCATGTATACAGTCATCATGGCAATCACCTTAATTAGCTGTTGAACAATAATTTATTATGCTAGGGATTAGGTTGTTGATGGGAAATATCATATCATAATCTTCACCTTCATATAAAGTGAGCATGAAACTGATCAAATGCGGCTTGCTTTAGTCTGTCTGTCCATTAAATCTCAACATACATATGTAAATGCAGTCCATGACAAAATTATAAGAAAGAATTCCTCATTTATGAAATCCTGGTGAGATGGAAACCAGTTTTACTGCTTGGGCTTACTGCTGGAACCAATGTTTCATCTAATTGATGCTTTTGATAAATAAAATATGAAGGTCACATCTATAAGACTTGATCTTTAAAACAAGAAAAAGAACAACAAAACTAATATGAGAGAGAGAGAGGTATTATAAATTGGCAATGTTATTGCTATCTGTAAGTTTCACCAGCATGTCAATATGTCATGTCCAAATATAGTTCACAGTGACCACACAGGCAAAAGTTTACTTCCCAACAAAATGCACTGAGGCTTGTGCTGAACCTTATATTTCTTTCCTTTTTTCCTTTGATGGCAAAGAGGGGAGATCTTTTGGATGTGTCAGACTTGTCTATCTATAAGTTTCATGTTTCGAACTCTTGACCTCCTTCAACTTGAATGCGCTAAGCGCGGCATGCGGCAGTAGCCGAAGCCCTTTAGTTTCGGGGCGCAACATGGCCATGAAAGCACAAGAAAAAGCAAGGCAGTGTATAACCCTTTATCAAAGGTTTCATACTAAAACAATGAGGTGCCCACTGCCAAGAAAACATGGTGAGGCCAGAAAGCAAAAAAAATGTGGAGAGGCAAAAGAACAAAAGGGCTTCCTAAAGTCTCCAAGGTGAACTCAATGTCTACAGTATCTAGGAAAAGGAGGTTGGGCTTTCAATGCGTTGCAAGAACCAAGGTGTCCTTAAAAGGGATGGGTTCAGTCACATTCATCAAGCCCTACTTTTGGAGACCTCCAATGCATGACAGCATAAGAGGGAAGGTGCTAGGGCACATGCATTAACCGACTAGATTCAAATCGGATATATCCTTGACCATATCTTTTTTTTTTTTAATATTCACATATTAGGATCCAAAAATAAATAAATAAAAAAGCCATACCTGAATCCGAGTCTAAAATCTGATTTTTTAATCCAAATTCAATCAAAATCTTATTTTTTGCTTCCATATCTGAATCCAAATTTTGAACAGAATTTGACTGACTTTCAGACCATCGGATATAGGACATTTATTTAAAACTAAATCTGATCAGATATTTACGTATATTCAAATATGATTGGATGTCATTTCTTAAATTCGACCTCATTCTGATTTTTTTTTCCCACATTTAGGATGGTTCGGTCTCATATCTGATCCAAATCGGATATATTGACATCCCTAAGCTTGAGTGGCATGGATCTAAACTCTTCTTATAGCAATAGAGTGCGGAATAATAAGTATACTAGTTGACATGTATTGAGGGTCAAACACTAGGCACCGATGCGCCCTGGACCTTTTATAATATCAATGAATACATTGCTCCGCAAAACAAAGCATTTATATAATGTAGATTCGATATAGATCCATAGAAAAGTGGATATCGATCCAAAATTTGCAAAGCATGAAAGATCAAAATCAAAGGCAACAAGAGAGTTGCACTTAGCAGAAGAAGCCAACGGGAAGACACACAGTGTTTAAGCAAAAGCTGCTGAAGAAAAGAAAAGAAGGAATTCCTTATAAAGGCCCCATTTTATCAGAAAACCCACGCGCCGTAACGCCTTTTCTGAATTTCCTGAAATGGACCATCTCTTTTATGTTTTCGCAATTGACGAATCCTACAGTTTTAGAACTCAATAGTATAATTTACTGGCGGTGCCGAAGGGTCGGACACTCGACAAAGCTGCCTGGTCTGGCTAAATAAGGAACGTGCTGCACCTGGATAAGGACTGGTTGGAACTTTTTAAGTATTATTATATCTAAGTCTTACTAAGAGGACTTATAAATTAAAACCCCACCTATATACAGAAAAAAAAATTTATGTTTTTTTTTTCAGATTAAGAAGCTACTAATCTTATGCATGAACTAAGATAATTTCTTAATTCTGGGCCCGCTGTGGTATCCGACATGCATTGCTGGGCCTATCTCAGGCATCAACGCGGCGTTGAACCCTGAAAAAGATAAAAAAGGAAGAAGATGGTTTCGGCTCGAACCCTGAAAAAGATAAAAAAGGAAGAAGATGGTTTCGGCTCTCGCTCGGGCAGTGGGTACTCCGCGCACCATGATATTTAATCATGCAACCACTCATGCTCCTTCTCTCTGCACCAAAGTTGTTTCTTCCTTTTCCTCTATTGAGAAAGGAAAAAAGATTTTCTAGCTTGTTTTAGCAAAGGGCGACACGATAAGTTCATAAGAAGGAAACGCAGTTCACATGGTCTGCCTTCATTCAAGGCCCTGTTTCCGAATGCCGGAAAAGTAAAAGTTGAATCAGGAGATTTGGTTAAAAAAATGGACGCCTGAATTCGGTTTGGCCCATTGAGTCTGCACCAGAAAGTTGCTAAAGAAAATGATTTATTGAAGGCATTCCTGACAGCTTGTTTATGTGAAATTTTGCCAGTTTTAGCTTAGATTCAAATAAAACCCCAGTGTGGGCAAATGGGTTGGCGACGAACATTGGTTTAGGTGTGCGCTTGCAACTAAGCGAACCAGGCTGCCGTAAGAATTCGCCGGAAAAGTGGCCGGAATCGCCGGATGTGGTTACTTGGCCGGCAAAAAATGTATATGAAAAAGGGACATATAAGTAATTTAGATGTGTATATGAAAAAGGGACATATAAGCAAATGGGTCGGCGACGAACATTGGTTTAGGTGTGCGCTTGCAACTAGGCGAACCAGGCTGCCGTAAGAGTTCGCCGGAAAAGTGGCCGGAATCGCCGGATGTGGTTACTTGGCCGGCAAAAAATGTACATGAAAAAGGGACACATAAGTAATTTAGAGAAAAGATAGTGGTATATTAGTCAATAGTTAGAGATTTAAAACACTAAGTAGGATTAATAGACCTTAATTACTCAGTTAATGATGGTTTAGGACAAGCTGACAAAGAACTAATTTGAAGCACCTAAGTTAATCTAGACATGACATATTTGTCAATGACAAATGAGGCATAAGTAGCCCACAAGTCCAAAAGCAGGGAGGTCTATGGATCGGATGGAGTCCCTATCAGATCCAATTCATTGGGTACGTAATTGGAACTCAAACGAAGAACAAAACTCTGATTACGAAAACCGGGGCTGAATTCGATCCGGGATCCGATTTGTGAATACAAGTCATAATGTTGAAAGCAAAACTTGAAATACACGTAGAGATAGCCTTTTGCATTCGGACCTATGATCAGTAGCGGAGTCAGAAATTTATGAATAAGAAGCACTGCTACATTAAATTTCAAATACGAAGAAGCGCTCATATCTCAAAAGAAATTAAAAGATAAACAATTTTTTTTTGTGTATAAATAAAACAAATTCTGATAGATGTTCATGCAAAATCAAATGCACATCCAAATCCAATTAGATATCGTTTTGCAGAACTGAACCTGATCTGGCTTCTAATGTGGTTTTCAAATGTTCTCCTTTTTCACATCCAAATATCAGATGTCGTAAGAACATGTACTCTAAGAACACAGTGTCCTTTTAAGGCAGTAGTGGAGGTTCACGTTGTGCTTCCTGATTCTGTTGCTTGTATTGTATTAGTATTCAAGTTAAAGAACCTAAGGTGCACGTTCTTTGCCATAAGCTCAGGCTGACAAGTTTTTTACACTAAAAGAGCAGCAACAATAACAACTACAATAGCAACAATAATCGTAGAAATGACAATTAATGAATAAAAAAAGTTACTATGCTAAAAGTTTTAATTTAAAACAATTTTAACACCTCATAAAAGATTCTAACCCGTTCAGAAATTTATGACATGCATATTAGAGCACTGCCATCAGGGGTACAGTGTAGCTAGTCGTGCTGGCACTAGTGAAGTCCTTAGTTGTTAATTCAGTTCCCATGGGTGCTATGCTTATAGGTCAATACTAATTGACATTATATGAGGCCCACACCATGTATCCGTGGGGCAGAGGAAATGAGGGGCTTTTGGCTACCAGTCTAGCTGATTAGATGAATACTCCTCTCGCTCACCTGGACATCGTAACAAAGTGCCGGAACACGTGCAACATAGAAATGGCACTGATCCGCCACCGGTGGGTTCACTTATTTTTGTAGTGTACATTAAGGCGAGTGGGGGAGCAAGAAATTTGAACTCAATACACACACACAAATATTCAACAACTGTAAGAAGATCAAAATCTGGAAGCAAGGAAGAGAGAAATGGCATCGTTTCAAAGTCCAAGCACCATGGAGCGACAGCCTCAGATAAAATTGAAAAGTGAGTCTTGTGTCTGACAAAGGTTTTTTTTTTTTCATTCATTTATGATGAGTATATCCATATGGCATTTGGTAACAAGAATGTTGCCCAATGGATTCAAGAAGGCATTTGGGAACAATGAGCCAAGCAACTCGATCTCGATTCGCTTAATAAATAAGTTTTGTAATAAAGTAAACTCGAGCTCGATTCGCTTAGTAAATAAGTTGTGTAATAAAGTAAACTCGTTTGATTAAACCCAAACGGGATTCAGTCAGGTGATCTTTGGCTTGACTAAGCTTGATTAGGCTTGCTCAAATTGCAACAGGTATGGAAGAAAGTAGGCCTATCCTCAGCATATCTGTTCTCGAAACATGTATGGAGTTGGAGCAAGGTTATGAGAGAGAGGAACTGAACCAGGAGCAGAGCCAAAAATTTCTCAACGAAGTTAGTAAGAAATTTAATATTTTAAAGAAGTTACCCTAAGGTGTCAATATAAAAATAAGTCTTTTTTTTGTGGCTCTGTGTAGGCAATTAGCCACACCTGCCTCCACCACTGAAGTGAATCATTCTGTGGAGCCATACAAAGAATTAGGCCGTATCGGCCATACGAATCGGGTTACTTGTTGTAGTACAACTTTTAAATTACAGAAAAAACGAAAGACTAACTCAAAATAATTTGATTTAACAAAAAAACTTGTCAAAGATTGAACTTGTATCTGTCAATCTGCCAATACAGCTATAGGATAAGTCTGTTTTTCTGGAATTTGCTATCGTAAATGGTGGAGCAATCAGTAACATGTTTATTATTGGAACAAGAAAAAGGAAATCCATAACTTGCGGTCAGTTGGATGATGTGAAGCATCAACACCATTCCCTTGGCCTTGTTTCATTTCCAACGATTCTAATGCTGAAAAATGTTTTCGTAAGGAGAAACCATCTAGAAACGTTTTACAATGTTGATGAATAGAAACAAAGACGCATGATCAATACAAGAAAATTCTGCCGAAGGATGCGAAAAACAAGCGAGACTCTTCAATCAGTGGGGCTTTGAATTGGTCAGTTTTTGCTTCATCAACTTTCTATGACTCCAACCAGCGTGAAGCAACCACACCGGCAAAATTTGCATGGGGAACAGAAGCACCTACGGTGTGAATGGAGCAAAAACCACAACTGAATTGTGTCCACCAAAGCCGAATGAGTTCGAGATAGCTGCCACGAGAAGCAACCCATGCAAAGTCAATTCATGAGAGCGAAGCAAATACTAAGCATAAGCAATCACACCAGCACAACCATGGCCCCAATGCATCATTAGTGTAAGAGACAGAGCTCTCGTATGATTCAAATGCCACTTTCAAAAGATCAACCTATAACAAATTTAATGATCAATCACTTGAGAGACATAGAGCACGGATTGATGCATACCAACATTGACATCGTGCTTCTTCTTAGTGTTGGGTACCGTGTCTATTGTAACATCAGGTTCCAAGTCCTGCAAAATGCAAGCCGATGAGCATTGGAAGCAAATAAAGGTGAGGAAGAGATCTAGCAACAATAACAAAAGAGCAAGCATTGAAGAGAGATACGTCTTGATTAAGTGTGGGGTGCAACCATCCGGTAGTAATTGCCTTGATGGTAACTATAGCTTCTAATCCACCAGCAGCTCCAAGACCATGGCCAATCATAGACTGAAAGGAAGCAAGGTTAATGCGATTGAAAGTGAAAACTACCAGACAAATCAATATAGAAAATCTTTTCTTTATTATCTATTGATTTTTTCAAGACCAGAACATGTCCTGTGTGAAAAATTTCTTGCAACTATGAGGAATCAAATGATAATGGATAATAATACTCAGGAAAATGTTAGATACTGTTCGTATCTGTGTGGGGAAAAAGATCCAGGTTGATAGCCTACTTTTGTGCCGTTCATCTTTATTTCAGAGGTATCTTTGAAAACTTTCTTGATGGCATTAACCTCTGCCATATCTCCAGCAAGTGTAGACGTTGCATGAGCATTGATGTAGTTCACCTGCATATTTCAAGATACTGTTTTCAGAAACACAAATTTTAAATTAACCAGCAACAGAAATGATAATAAGCACAAAAAGGATGCAATTGACATAGCCATTGACATTATTGACTATTGTGAACACAAGGTCACAACTGATCTACGGCATAATCAGTGAGGAAATCAACACTCATGAATCTAGATTATCAGGATTATGATAACAGCCAATAGAAAAATAAAATAAAATAAAATAAAACTGCGTCACAGACATGCAAGCATGTGCAAGTTTGTGTGCTTTATGTATGTATCTATGAATAAACCCTGAAAGAAGAAGGAAAAGAAAAATAAAGTTCATATTGTACATGCCAACTCAATAATCCTCATTAAGTAGTTATTTCTCACCTCTTCTGGTGAAACTCCTGCATCTTCTAAACTCTTTATTATACAGGATGATACACCAAGTCCATCAGAACGGGGATCTGTCATGTGATATGCATCACAGGTAATGCTACCTCCAAGGTACTCTGCAATAATATTTGCTCCTCTTTTTGTTGCATGCTCCAAGCTCTCCATTATCTTTTTCACGTCCAGCCAAAAAACAGATATACCCAATTTGAGAAAATAGTTCCAGGGTTTTGCAACACATGAAAATTCTGAAACCTCTGAAAAGCAAAAATACTTTCTGATAACAGACAAACTACTTGGATATTCCAGTTTTAAGAAAGACTAGAAAACAGACTAGAGAAACAGCTTACCAGCACCCCGGCACCTTCTCCCATGACAAAACCATCTCTGCTTTTATCCCATGGTCTTGAGGCTTTCTCTGGCTCACCATTCCTTTGAGAGAGTGCCCTGCATGCAATAAAGCCACCAACACCGGTGGCCATGATCGCAGCCTCTGTTCCACCAACAACCATGACATCTGCTTCACCTCTCCTAATATGATTTGCAGCAGAATAGAAGCAGTAGTTTGCAGTTGCACATGCTGTAGAAATTGAGTAATTTGGCCCCATTAACCCTTGGTCTATTGCCAAAAGTGCAGATCCCATGTTGGTAATAGAGTAAGGAATGAAGAATGGAGTAATCTTCTTGTAGCCCTTCAAGACAAGGTTCTCAACTCCATTGCTGAAAACACTCAACCCACCCATGCCCGATCCAACCAATACTCCAAATTTAGATTTGTCCATCTGCACAAAAGTTGGCCTATGCTTTACATATGGCAGAGAGAAAAACAATTACTTCCTGTGGTTAACAGATCAAGTTTCATGTTCCCTATACTTGACCGAGTAGAAACGACTCCAAATAGGTAACCGAAGGCTCAAAATAGATATCAACTGCAAAATCAACATATTTCACGAGAAACTTAACAAAAATAAACAATTTCTAATAAATAGACAGCACATCTAAGTGTAAAATATGTTTGTTGAAAAAATTGCTCTCCTGATTCTCTTCCTGCTTTTCGTTTTCTTTTTTCCCTTTTCCTTTGGTGGAATCAACCTGCAATTGATTGAACACAATTGCAGTTGCTCCTTTCATCTGCAGTAAGAGTGTCTACACATGATTGTAAGACCATCAAAATTAGGCTGCATTTCCAGTTTTGATTTTCCAAGTTTAGATTCTACTTACATTTTGTAACTGTTCTGGTCCAAGATCAGCATCTTCCAGGGCTCGTTTGCCAGCAACAAGGCAGTACCTCCAACAATCATCAAGTCGCCTATCATTCTTTCCATCAATATAACCTTCAGATGAGAAGCCACGAATCTGGCCTCCAAAGCGGACAGAAAATGATGATGCATCAAATCTATCAATCAAGCTAATTCCACTTTTTCCCTCTAGGAGATTGTCATAGAATATGTTGGCGTCATTTCCAAAGACAGAAACAAGGCCCATCCCTGTAATGACTATCCGCTTCTTGGGGTCTTTCTCGCGTTTGGGAGCAGTAACAGTTGGAGAAGCCATGGCCTTAACAGCTTTGGATTTTGGAACTGGTGACCAATCCAAAGAACAATCAAGCTAAATATTTTGCAAGACAAATAAATAGTTGAAATGATCATGGAAATGAAAATTTCGTGAAATCCTCAAATAACATGACTATCAGAACAAAGTATAGGAGAAACACCAAAATGTGAACAAAATACAAACTTCAAAGTGGTGGGAATTATGAAGTAAGCAATTTGAGGAAATAGAATGATGATGACCACATTATCTGGTGCATACAAGCATTTTTTGAGAAAATAAAATATGATGGTCTACATAGAACTTTGAACAGATGGGAAACATGGAAAAAATGGCACCTAAAAGGACCACAATAATGCATTTGTAACAAAAAAAATCATTTTAAGCACCACAAAATAAACTGCCAAGCAATAGAAAATATGGACATATTGTTGGATCCATTCACTGAGCATATTTTTTGAGGTGGTGTACAAGCACCTATTGTTCTTTGTGCCTCTAATCATATGATTGATCCTTATTTACACAAAAATCATAGTTGCAGGTGCTTCCTCCTTATGCTAAACTTGTAAATGTTATCATGTTAGGCCCATAAAGAAACACTTAAAAAAGACAGGGGTTCATATACCAGTAATCTGAATGATGAAACATTAAAGCTTTACTCTCACACGCACACAACAAAAAATACATTCGATTAGTAGCTGTCATGCGTAGTTTCACAGTTCACTTTCCATGGTAACCATCAATGTCATATTACACTAATCTTGATAAAAAGAATTGAAACCTTTTCTTAAACCAATTAACTTCAGAGTATGCCTTTTTACAATGACAGACACATTTACAAGTACAAATGAAAAAAAAAAGCACCTATAACTGAGATTTACAAATGAAGAAGGAAGCACCTACAGCTGAGATTTTCTGAAGGGACGATTATATTATACTCAACAGAAGCAAATTATACGTTCATAAACAGCATAAACATAAAATAACTAGAAAAAAAAGAAAACAGTCAAAAAACTGAACTTCTTAAATCAAGAGGTAAGACAAACAACCGTGATTCATTTATCTGCAACATGTGATAAGGCATGCTGAAAGAACAGCAGCAGCAGAACAAAACAGTAACAACAATCACCATTTCGAATTACTGCAACTTGAAAAGGCAAAATTGTTGTTGAATGCAATAGTTGATTGATGAGAAAATTCAGCTTCTGTAAATGGCAAAGCCCACTGATCTTCTATAAGCAAATAGCAACTTTCTCATAAAAAAACTATAGCTTTTGAGAATTTTACACCAAGTCACCAACATAAAATTCAGCTTTGCAAAAAAAATGTATAAAAACGTGTGTTTTGTAGAGAAACAGAGGATGTAAAGAGACATATAAAAAAGGATATATAATTTAAAGGTGTCAGTATAATGAAGATTCAGAGCTTTTTAAAGTCATAAAATCCTGAACTAGATATTGTGCTTGAAATGTCATTAACTCCTGAAAAATACTGCGATAAAATCGTGATGTACTGTATGAACTATATTTTCATATCAACAAGATGTGGACTATGATGATAAATGCCTGAATCTTTACAAGGCTTGATTTATAGGAGAGTTCCATTTTTTAAATAAAACTCCAGCTTGGTTCTCCCACTCTCTCTCTATCCATCTCTCTCTCTTGCACACACACAACAAACTTGGTCCTTAAAACTCCAGCTTCGTTTTTAGAATTCCAGCATTAATTCAGCGTCACAGGCTCCAGACTTATGCATAATGTAGCAATTTAAAAAAAAAACTCCAGTCGAAACTTACAATCAACAGGATCTAGAGTAATGCATATCTCTTCCTAACTTGGTTTTCAAAAATTCCAGCGTTAATTTAGGATCAAAAGGCTCCAGACATGTGCATAGTTTAGTGAACTGTTTTCAAGAACTCCAGCATCCATTTATACCAACCAGGCTCCAAAGTTATGCATAATTTAGTGAAAAGGAAATCTTGTTATCAGGCTTGAGTAAGAAAGTTTCTCACCCTAAAATATGAAGGTTATGTGTAGAAATGGTCTGATTCACATGGATGATACTTGAAAAAATCGAACAGGAAAGTTCAGGATCGCAGCCATCAATTGATGGATAAAACGAGCTCCTAAAATACCCTTTTTTGTACTTCTTTCATCAGTTAGATGTTCGAGACTAATTTGAAAAAACATGAACTTTGAGCATATGATATTCATCATATACATATAGAAAAGTAACGTACAGCAATCATAACATAAGGTTATAGACTTAAAATTTAAGATATGGAGAAACAAATCATGTGGAGCTATGCTGGTTCTGTAGGTTAACAAGTTAGTACGCATGAGTTCTGGTGACCTTCTAGACCTAAAACAGAAGTTAGACGACCAGGAAGACGACGATTCTCAGCATCCAAGTATCATTACTTTTTTAAACCAAATATTTAACTGGGAAGCCTTTCAAAATAGACAAAGCAATCAAATTTTAGCCAATAAAAAATCACTTTTCGCTTTCCTACATACACAACAAACAAGTTCTAAAAGAAAGGTATTACTCTAGAAAGTAAGGCCATTAATTCTTATCGATTAAAAAAAAAAAATCTTTGTTCGAGTTGTAGGTGAACCAAATCTAAAGACAGATCCCGACAAAGATTGCTTGTAAAGATCCACATTTTCATGTTGACATCAGCATAAGTCCAGTTGCAGATCTAGGCTCCAAAATGAAGCGTTTCTGAAAGATAGTGCTGCATTTTTGGCATCATACTAGGTGCCAAGTCACAAAGTTGAACAGGAAAATAGAAATGGTTTAACTTCTCAAGGCCAGTATCTCAGATTTCCACGAAGCTCAACACTGTCCGTTTCACGCATAGACAGATCGATTTCTTCAGAGCACAATCAACTATTGGGAGAGCTAATAATAACGAGTTAATAAAAAATCCACAATGTCGACATAAAGCATTGGGCACATGCAGGAAAAAAGACCATAAAATGCAAACAGATATGGAAGAAGGAACTCAAAGCAGGCCGACCTCTGAATCCAATGAATCCCGCTTGATTCCTTGCAGTGAATGCGGCTCTTCTGCTCGAGTAATCTCCTCGCCTGAGTCCCTCATAGCTAGAGAACGGAGATCCCTTCAACCCCAAAAGATCTGTGCTTCCCCCCATGGCCGCCATCTCTCTCTCTCGCGGCCGCTCGATCTCAACTTCTGAAGAGGACGTCTTAGTCCTTAAAATAGAGATAGAGGAGACGGGCTGCCGTGGAAAAAAATGGGAGGCGAGAACTCCGATGAACTCTAGAGGGATCAGAGAGAGAAAGTTGGAGAAGTCAGAAGACAAAGCGGACGAGATATAAACTGGGAGCTCAGCCACATTAAAGCTTCAAAAAAAATAAAAAAAATTCTTGGGCAGTCAAAAAATTGATTCAGGTTCTTTATTTTTCCACAATCTAAATATTTTTATTATCAAATGTTTTAACTTCTAATAATACCATCGACTGTTGCAGCGTTTGTTGCATGGTATCTTTAGCCACCATTTATATATATTTTGTATTATCGAGTTGATTTCTAAATAAATAAATATTTATAATATATATACATATACTGAAAATACTAAATACTTAAACAAATAAAAAACAACCTTTGATTGTTTTTCCTTGGTTTTGTATCTACCATTGTTCTCAATCTGAAAACATCAAATTATTATATATATATATATATATATATATATATATATATATATATATATATATATATATATATATATATATATATATATATATATATAT
>JAANDH010000221.1:96406-129963 GCA_011799765.1 Nymphaea thermarum | reverse complement strand
TCTTTTATTAGTTTAGCATTGACAAATATTTAATATATCTTTTTCTCAAGGCAAGAACCTCCACCGTGAGATGATGAAACCTTTTTCTTATTTCATTAATTTAACAATTTATGAAAAAATTATCTTTTATCGTCAACTTTAATATTGATGTTAAGTTGATTATATGGCTATACTGATGCACGAGATTTAGCGCGCTAGTATAGTAAATAACAAAATTACAATCATTCACACAAAAAATGACAAGTTTTTGGTAAAATAAAAATGTAAACAAAAAAGTGAAATAACTACAAAAGACATGTTTTTTTTTAATTACAAAAACAATTCTCCTTCTTTTACTGCCGCACTTATAACCGTGCATGCATAACGGCGCACGCAAAATCTAAAGTCCATGAGATTTGTAAACTTTGTTCTATGAATTTGTAAACTTTGTTCTAACTTGAGATTCATATATTCGAAACATAATCAAAATCTAAAGTCCATGAGATTCAATTCTACAATATGCTAAACTTAAATTAAAGTGAGTCTTATTTGAATTTGACCTCTGGATCTAAAGTCTAACGTAATCTGGCACATCCCAAGTGAAATATGTAAACTTGAAGATGCATATGTGGATTTATGAGATGTCTAAAAGCTTGTTTGAGTGACATTGTTAAAGATCATTTTCGATTAAGTCGTCCTCGCCGCCGGGAGTTAGGTTCCCTACCTTTATTATAAAAAGGTGTTAGGTTCCCTACCTTTATTAAAAAATAACAAGTAGTACAAGTCTATATGCTGGGAGTTTTGTTGTCTATGGCGCAGATTGTCAGAGCCGAAAAATGTTATTTAAGTCGCATTTATGGAACTAGGTTTGTGAAAACTTAATTTGGGCAAAATGGCATTTTATTGGGTTGGTATAACCTCTCTGTCTTGGTTTTTCATTGAAAACATCGTTTTAGTCTTGTCGCTTAAACACACAAAATAGGTTCTTGCCCTCCTCAAATTTTTAAAAAATAATATATATATATATATATATATATATATATATATAATTTTTTTTGTTTTAATCTATATAAAAAAAATTTAAGAAGTTAAATTTTGACCTGTGTTAAAATTTCGAAACTATAGTTCAGCCACTGTGCTGTGCTGAAAAATTCCTAACTTTGTCCGTGTATGAGGGAAATATGAACTGAACCTTTTTAGAAAACCGAACCAGCATTCAAAATAATGCAGAGTTTAAAACAATGAGGCCCAAAACTCCACTGAAGAATGATCAAGGATTTAGGAGAACCAACTTTGCTCAGTATAGTTTTTCCAGATATTTACATGCATTTTTTCAGAAAAAAGAAAAGAAAAATTTGCCTTCTAAAAGCCATGATTTATGTCGCTGATGCTATGAAAGTCATTGGGCTTAAGATAGGGAAAATGTTTGGCATATGAGAATCTTTTCAAAAGCATCATAGCTAACGTTATAATTAGAGGTGTTGAAACCAGCATGTCATAAGGTGATACGTAAGCTTACAGATTAAACTAATAAAATACGCAATGTTAGTAAAAATGATAAAAAATTAAAATGATAAATATATAAATAAACAATAATCATATTAAAAAAAAACATTTAACCACCATAACAAGCATCTACCAATTAGGCAGTGGTGGAGCTAGAAATTTTTTGTTATGGGGCACTAAGTACATAGAATGTGATTTTTTTTTTTTTTTTGCTATGGGACAGTAGTACATAGTAACATGAAGATGCAACAGGCTAAAGGAAAGCTGGAGAAAAAGGAGAAAGAGGAGAAGGAAAGCAGGACGACGAAAAGGAAAAACCTATAAAAGGTTGGTTTATTCCACAGTCTCTGTGTGGTTTTCTTCCTCTTACCGAAGTCTCATGAAAAAGCTACACATCTGACTCTTTTTTCTTTTTTCCCTTTCTCCTCTCTCTCTCTAAGGAAAATTCTAAGTCATTTTCCCTTTTGTTGCAGCCTTTCACGCAGGATTTCATCGAGAACTTGAGAGGGAAACAGAGAAATTAGTTTCTCTTTCCCAGTTTGCTTTTGGAGGTAGTGAGAGTAAGGTGTTGGGAGGGGAGCGATTGACTGGCATGAGCGCCAAGGGAAACAGAGGAATTAGTTTCTCTTTCCCGGTTTGCTTTTGGAGGTACTGGGAGTAAGGTGTTGGGAGGGGAACGATGGGCTGGCGTGGGCGCGCTAGCGTGGGCAGGCGCCCACGCCAGCCCCACACTGGCTCCGCCACTGCAATTAGGCAACACAACAAATTCATATTTAACAAAAACAAATCACATACAGAACAGAATTGATTTGCTCTCCTCTAATCCCATTTTGGGTCTAATTTTTTCTTCTCCTCTCTCTCCATTGGCTTTTCTCTCTTTTGAAAAACGGTGCACTTTTCCATGACTCCTAGAAATAGTTCTACCCACAGAATCGAACTGATGATTGAAATTTCACTGGGCCGCCAGCCTGACCAACGCTGTGCTGTGCCTCGTGGGGCCAAACAACGAAGAAAGTGAAGGAAGAAAACACAAGTGATAAAACAATCATACAAGAGCCAATGAATGGTGGAGAATTTAAACAGAAAAGAGACCAAAATGGGGCCTCCTTGAATCTAAATATTTTTTTATTTGATATCATATTAAAACCTTTATGGTACATTTTACATCAAGTGGTACTTGTCCTCACACAGGTTCCGTACATGCCATTCTAGAATAAAAAAGGAATAAAAAATTATTCTTTCAATTATATATATATTTTTTTTGAATATGAAGGTCGAATTGGTCAGTTTATAATTAATATTTTAAAGACCGTAATTCGCCACCTTCTGTCTCCTTTAGAAATGGGGTCGTTTGGCAATAAGAACAGGTTATGCACTGTATATTAGTGTGGGCGAGAGAGCGGATACCAACCATAACCATAATTCATTCTTATTCCTTAGAATGTCATAAGTGTCGAGGACCACGAGAAGTTAGAAAGGAGAATTAAGAATGGTAGCTGCCGCCTGTGACTGGTATTAATGGCGAAACACGCTCTCTCTAGTTGCCAACTCAAATGATATTTAAGTTGGTAAGAAAAGGAAGCGGCTGAATGAGAAAGTGGGAAAGCTTCTTTCTTTTTTCCTTTCTTCCTTTCTGCAGTGGAAAAAAAATTACGGCAGGCTTTTGAGTAATCAGTTAAAAATTTTTATTACATGAGAAAGAGCGAGAGATCTAGAGACCCTTTTTTTTACTTAGTTTTATTTCAAAAACCATAATTATTACATAAATGTTAGGTGTTAGAAATGAGAATTATTTTTTTCAATATGTGCATATTGAAACCAAATGAGCTTAACATTAAGAGCATAATATAACTGGTAGGTTTAGGAGTCTACTAAATGGTAGATTTTTAATTCGATTTCTATGGTGCAATGTTTCTATGTCATAAGTGATGTGAGACACGTGATACAAAAGTTGAAAGATGCACCGCTGCTATTGTAGGCACCGACTGAATTCGAGACCCTGAGAGCAGGACAAATGAGAGGCCTTCGGGCATCTTTTATGCAATGGAAACCAAATAATCGTTTGTTAATTATGGAGAAAGTATAAACCAAATGATCAAGAGTGCGTGGTATGGAAGGAAGGAGATCAATTGCTTCTAGATTGGCCAATATTTTTTTTTAGAAATGGAATTCATTGCCAAAATGTCAAGTGTTAGATCCAATTACACACTAATGACAAAGTCGACAAGGAGAAAAAAGTAACGATAGATATCTCACAAGCACCAAATTGATGGCACATCAGTTCATGTTCTCCAAGGCAATTGATGCAGATTACATCTTCATGCTCGTTATGATATTTTCAAATGAAAATTATGAATTGTCCTATAAACCGTAGGCTATCGGTGAACATAGTAGGCATGCAACTCAGAACTGATCCCTAAATTGGGATACCAAGAAACTTTCAACTCAAATGAACCTAAAACTTATCACACTTCAACTATTACTGAGATGAATCTAAGTTGGTCTCCTACGTCAGGTGCTTCATATATATGTTCCAAAAAAATCTTAATTTCTTGTTGACCTTTGCACCTTTTGCTGGAGCAACTAATACCCACAAGATATGGTTTGATAATCAAACGCATTGGCAGCACCACTTTTTACATTCAAATGTAAATTTTGTTCTGAAAGATGTCATGATCACAAATAAGCTCCTTTCTGTAAATGAGTTCCAACAAAAGGATCTGCCTGCGGGGGAGTTAGGCTCCCCAACCTTTTATTGAGCAAAAATGAAGGGAATATACAAGGGAGATGCATTGTATCAGGCACATGTAAGGATTAAAAACAGATCATCACAACCAGTGGCTAAACCTAGCCACTCCAAAGCGAAGAACATCCAGAATCCTCATCATAGCATCATGTAATCAACCATTGTCATTTCTTTCATCTCTTTCCCCATCCTTCATAATGACCTTACCCACTTCCACCGTCAGGAAGGTCCAACTGCAGAAACATATCTGATTTGCATTGATGAAAAGCATGCCAGTTAGGTGCAATCTGCCTTCTGCCTTCAATCATTTCCTTTAGACGTCTCCTCCATCCAGAATTGTTAGAGCATATGTACTTGATGCCTGTAGAGAAGTTAGTGCTACTCAGCCAGTCCATTAAAATATGCATCTCAGCATCATCACCTCCACCACTGGCATCATCCACACACTTGAGGCATACGGTTCTTTCTAAGGGTGAGAACATAGAGCTGCCGCCCTGCCCCATCTTCAGTAATTACTGTATCACAGACAATTTCTTTGCTCAGCCAAACTCCAAGCACCGGATTCTCATCCTCGCTCCATTGCAAAGCACCAATCGCTTCCTTAAACCATCCTTTTAAATCTCCCTTTAGTTATATTGACAATGCAGTTATGAGCAATCGTATTCCCGCACCACCATGTTTTCCACACAACACATTGGAAACAAACTCGCCAGCACCTATGCAGCCACTTCGAATTGATGTTCACCTTATACCAAGCTTTCTTGTTCCGTTCTAACGCTCATCCAAGGGATCCCCGTTTGCCCAAACTGCTTAACTGCGAACTTCTAGCCTTCCACTACCATTGGGCTAAAGACGATAATGGTAGTGATGGTGGTGGTAAAGGCGACAATGGTGGTTTGGACAAGGAAACAACATCTGGCCAAAATAATGGTGGTAGTGATAAAGAGACAACACAACAAGAGATAACGATGCAACTATCAAACAAGGAGGCACAACCACTAAACAAGGAAATGGCAATTGTAAATTGAATATTGTTTCCTCTTGTAAAGATCGAAACAATCCCTCTAATTCAAGAAATGATTTTCATGGTGCTCGTATCCTCCTTACTCCTATTTAAGAACATTTGAGACTAAATGTTTTCCATATTAAAGAGACTTCCCTTTTTCCTTTTTTCTTTTAATATAACTATAACTGATGTTTCGCTCCTTTGATGAACTTGAGCCGAGGTCTCTAATATGTGTATTTTTGGGATATAGTATTATACTCAAGGGATACAAGTGCTTCTATCCACCTATAGGAAGAATATACATATCCTGACACATTGTCCATTTTTTCCTATAAACAAAATGGAGCATTATTTTCTTTACAACAACCCATAAAGAAGGTGTAACCTATAGTGATTAGACCGAACTAGATCGTTGCCCAAATATTTTCAAAGATAAAAACGAAAGAGATCAATGTCAAGTGATCAACCACCACAACAATACATCACAAGAGGCACATGTTAGAGAAGAAAACGATCAGTCCTCAATAGAAAATGAGACACAAAATCATCATCATAAGCATGAAGAAAGACAGTCAAGTCAAGAAAGCCATCATGAAGGAATAGTTATTCCTCCACGAGCTCAAATGCCCACTCCATGGTAACTCGGGCTAAGGCTGGTATCTTAAAACCAAATCCCAAGTATTTATTGGCATTAACGGTTCTACTTGAACTTAAAACTATCAAGGAGACTCTTAAAGATCCAAGTTGGGTCGCTGCCATGAAGGAAAAGATGCATGCCTTGGAACAATGCCACACTTGAGCGTTGGTACCACACAAACCAGTTATAAATGTCATTGCAACTTGGTGGGTGTTTTTCAAACAAAACTCAAGAGTGATGGAACTGTAGAACGATTAAAATCAGACATGTTGCTCGTGGGTTCAATCAAGTGCCTGACGTTGATTTTCTAGAAACTTTTTCTCTTGTTATAAAGTCTGCGACTATTACAATTGTGCTAACTATTGCTCTATTTCACAATTGGGATATTAGACAAATGGATGTGACAAATGACTTTTTACATGGTAATTTGGATCAAAATGTGTTTATTGAACAACTACCATGATTTATTGATGGCAAAAAACCAAGTTATGTAATCAAGTTGCATAGAGCCTTCCATGGCTTGCATCAAGCTCCAAGAGCATAGTATGACCGATTTGGTACTTATCTTTTATTGAAAGATTTTTTTTTTAGCATCTCTGACTCTTACTTGGAATAGAGGTAATTAATTTTTCAGGTGGGCTCTTTCTCAATAAAAATTAAAAAGTGGTATGCCTATAGTTTGATGGAGAGAGTTACAATGACATCATGCAACTGGTAGTCACTCCCTTTATTCAAAATTATAAAAATCCAGTTGATGATACTCCTTTTTTGGATCCTACACTTTTCCGCAGCTTGGTTGGTGGATTACAATATCTTACTTGTACACGGCTATACATCTCTTTTGTTGTCAACTTCATTAGGTAATACATGCAAACACCTATGGTAAGTCCTTTCCAACTGATTAAAAGTGGATGATGTAATCTTAACTGGCAGCAATTATATGCTTCTTCAAGAATTCATTCAAGACATTAGTAAGAGTTTTCTAAGGAAGGCTTTGGGATATCTACATCACTTCCTTAGAATAGAAGTAGTTTAATTTTCAAGTGGACTCTTTCTTAATAAAAAATGGTATGGCTATAGTTTGATGGAGAGCTATAATGATATCATGAAACTAGAAGTCGCTCCCTTGATTCAAAATTATAAAAATCTCGTTGATGATACTCCTTTTTCAGTCCTACAATTTTCCACAGATTGGTTGGATGATTATAATATTTTACTTTTACATGGCCGAGCATCTCTTTTGCTATCAACTGCATTAGTCAATACATGAAAACACCGATGGTAAGTCATTTCCAACTGGTTAAAAGGCTCATTTAATAAGTTAGTAGCTCCATTGATTTCGGATGTCATTTATACTCTCAAGAGCAAATTCAGCTTCATGCCTTCTCTGACTAACTAGGTTGGTTGTCAAGAAACTCATTGCTTTACTACTGGTTTTGTTAAACTTGTTGGGACTAACCCTATCTCATGTCAGTCTTCTTACCACTCAATTTGTTCCACCAACTCAACAGGTGGCCAACATATTTACCAAGGCTCTCTCAAGGACCACCTTCAAATTCTTAAGAGGCAAACTAGCACTTTCCATATTGCTACCTAGTTTGAATGAGGCCAAAGATGATAATGGTGGTAAAGGCGATAGTGGTGGTATTGATAAGGAAACAACATCTGGCCAAAATAATGGTGGTACTGATAAAGAGACAACAACTGGTCAAGCAATTACTAAGATTGTCAACAACAAAACAACAGATAACGATGTAGTTGTCAAACAAGGAGGCACAACAACTAAACAAGGAAATAATTGTAAAGTAATATTGTTTCTTCTTGTAAAGATCGAAACAATCCTTGTAATTTAGAAAATGATTTTCATGGTGCTTGTAATTCTATTATAAATAAAAGGGAGATATAGGTCTATCGTCATCAAGAACGATACCTGCCCTTTCTGTGGACGTAGGTGTGAGTTTACACTGAACCATGTTATACCAGGCATTCATCTCTTAAGTCTCTTTTCATTCATGGGTACCTAAAGAATAGGTGTTCATTGCTCTCAATAGCTATACAATGGATATTACATTTGTTGGCAAGAGCAACCTCCCTCCTTTGAATTTTGTCATAGGTATGCAATCATTCATCCACAAGGTATATTAAGAAACCAGCAATGTTGTTTCGCACATAAATACTCCAATCCAGGGCACTCTCTAGGCACCAAGTATTTCTCCAAAATTTTGCTCCTCCCAACTTCATCTTCTCATTAGTCTTCCAAATCAACATATCTTCCTGGTTTGATCTCTGATCATGCTGCAAACTTTCCCACTGTCTGGATACTTGATAAGGTCATTCCTCATCCACTAGATGTGTGTCTCCCACCAGCTTGTCAAGGTCATCTCTCACCCGGTCATACTCCTCACCACTGATCGTTTGGACAAGAATAGAATCTGCCCACACAAGTCAACCCAGAACTTCACACGATCTCCCTTCCCAAGTCACTGCCTCTTGATCCTCACTGAGATTAAAGGGAATTAAGGTTGACTTACTTTTATTAATTTGTAGCCATGCATTAGCCTCCAGATCACTTAGTAAGCGCTCAATGGCCTTGATAGATTTCTTTGTAGCCTTGGTAAACATGAAAACATCAATTGCAAAGATCAACATTTCCATATTGGGATCAAATACAAGCATTTAGGCAATGATATATCTTTTTGAATGGTTCTTGCATGGAGGCTTTTAAAAAATGTTTTCCTTACGACAATGAACAAATAAGACAATAAAGGATCACCCTGTTGCGATCCACTCATGCTCTTAAATTGTTCTTCTTGCTTGCCATTAATACGAACATAATAGGAAGTTGCCGTCATACAAGCCATCACTAGCCTCACCCAAAGTGGATGAATCCTTAATAAGGTTCCATGAAACTCAATCGTAAGCTTTATAGAGATCGAGCTTCAACCCTACTACAGTTTCTCTTCCAGCTGAGAAAACTTCCATGACCTCATTAGCCAGGAAGATCTGGTCATGAATAGATCCAATCTTGACAAAAGCTCCCTGATTGGCCCTATGATACAAGGGAGGATGTTTTGCATTCTCATGACTAGTCACAATTTTATGAAGGTTACCACACTATGCCAAATGTCTATAATCTTCAACTCTCATTAAACTTAAGAATTATCATGATGTTGGTATTGTTGATTCTTCTCACCATATTTCTAGTTTTGAAAAAGCCAGCCACTACTCTGCCCACATCCTCTCCAATTACATCCCAATATTTCTAATAAAAAAAATTTAGGTATATTCTCCATTTGCTCAGCCATGGCGTTATCACCAATGAGAAAATTCTCAAAATACAGACATGCTTGTTGTAGAATATCCTCTTCATTCTTCAATTGTCTACCATTAACTAGCAGCGAGGAAATTTTATTTCTATCACATTTAAAGTCGGATATGGTATTAGTGAAATCTGAATTTGGTCTTCAAAGATTTTTTTTTTAATAGACATTCTAATGTATAAAGTGAATCCGATGGTATTATCGGATCTACAAATGCTTAAATGCAACCTGCTTTTTTTTGTTAAGGGTGAGTGGTTCATTCCATCGCCTCTAAGGGAGGCCACTGGGCCACCCTCTGTACCCACCCCCTAGGTTTTTAGGGAGCATGCTTAAGACCCTTTTACGAATCAGAAGTAAAGCACATTATTTTCTGTTATTTGCTTAGTTGAAGTCCACTTAAGTTCGCCTATATGATTGCTTAGTAAAAGAGGAGCTTGAATGTGTAACCCAAGAGGGAAAGACCCCAAACGAGTACCCACAAAGGCAAAGGTTCTTTTGAAGAACTAGGTAGTTGGTCAAACCAACTTGCTGTGCAATACGCTAGTATTTTTGAATAAGAGCTTTGTGACTAAATATTTTTAAAACAATTTTTTTCTTGCATAAGTTTATTTGGGCTCCTGTGTCTATATAAGCCGTGTAATATCTATTATGGTGTCCTCTTGGTATAATTTTTACTAATATATATACATAAATTTATTTTTATTTATATTCATCTGTTATCACTTGAATCTTCATCACTATAAGCTGGTCGTCCAAATGCCTTGTATGTAAGATATGATTTTTTTTTTCAACCTAGTATATTACAAATTTCAATTCTGCTATTGCTCTTGCTCTTAAATAGGTAAAGAATTGTCTTCTATAATCTTTAAATTTTCTTCTTATTACTCTTTTTCCTAATATTCCAATAAATTTAACAACTCTTATATAGATTTTGAATAATCTTCCGATTCTATTTCGCACAAAATTTTTTTGTCTCTTGTCGATAGGCTTTTACACTTGTAGTTGAAAACATTCTATCTCATCATATGATATTTCCGACATCGTTTCATCTGAATCTATGTTTCTTATTTCTTTGAGTCATTTCTTATGTACTTTATGGATTAGTTTATCCATAAATTGTCTTACTATTATCATCTTTTTTAACCATAATATCCATCTGTTTCTTGTAACAATAGTTTTCCTTCGGTTGTTTATACTAATTGGTGTTATATATGTCAATCCTAGTCCTAATCTAATCATTTTATCCTTCCATTCTGTTGATTATATTTCGCCACATTATGTCGTCATCATAATCATAGTAATTGTTTTCATAGTTTGTTAGATCATCTGTGTAGTTTTCACTGTCATAATTTTCATATTCATATGTTGATTCTATAGCTAATCTTTGTTCTTCTTCTTCCACTATAAATTTGAGGTTGGTTATGAATCTATGTACTAATGTACATATTTTGAATATATTGGCTAACTTTTCTTTTCGAACTTTTTTCTCTTCTAATGCTCCGTTTAAAGCTTCCCACATGTCTTGTTCAAAGTTTTTACTGTTTGTTTAGCTAATCATCAAAACTTCTTGGAATGATTATATGTTTTCCTAAATGTTCAATTTCTAGTATATTTTTCTCAATTTTTAAGTTTTCGTATTTATTTAACCATTTATTTCCTAATATAATTCATGTTAGATTATCACTTCTGAGTGCTTGTATTTCAAACTCTACTTCGAACATATAGTCGGCCATCTTGATTTCTTTACTCACTTTTCCTATATTCTTAATAATGTTTCCTTGGATATCTTTATACATGTGTTCGCTTGGTAATACAATGTCATTGTTTACCATATCTGGTGTAATATAGTTTTCTTCTGATCCGGTATCTATTAATATTTTCTTTATCATATTGTCTATAGTTCCTCTTATGTGGAATTGTTTATGATAACTGGGTTCTCCTGATGTACTAACACTTAGCATTTGCTTGATAATTTGTAGTTCATTTTGTCCATCTTCTAGATAGTAAGATTTGTCATCATTTATTATTGTTATTAGTTGTTTGAATGGATTATCAGTTTGTACTGTATCGTTTGTTTTTCTCTTGGTTGATATTTTGTGTTTATTTGTTACTACATACATATTTTTTCCTTAATAGTCATTACTTTACATCATTTCTCAAGTTTTATTCTTTATAATTTCCAATATAAGACTAGACTCATGTCTATGTGTTTACCTGTCAAACTTATTGTATAATTTGGTTTTACTATGAACTTAAGTTTTTGGTAGATTAGATTTTCTCTAACTTTTGCTATTATGGCTTTCTCAGCTGGGTATATTATTCTATCGTCTGATAAGTAAAGTTCTAGAGGGGTATTTATGTCTTCTTTGAAACAGACTTTTACTAAGATCTCTATTCCTCCAAAATATACATACTTCATAGGGTCTTTTATTTTTAATTGTTTTAATTCCTCTTGAATACCTTGTCTACTGATAAGTGGTACTCTAGTCTCTATATCTATTACATGTTCCCTTTGATTATTATGGAGTATTCTTCAACATTTTTCTTAAGCATTGCTTTTATTACTGGTATTTTTCTTATTAATGGGAAGTCATATATTTTTCTGTACTAATATCTAACTCTTGTTTTTGTATTTGTCTAAATATTTTCTCATTGAATATAACTCTTTGAATTGTATAGTTTTTTGCTAATTCTTCCTGATATCTAATGTCTTGAGGTTTTTCTATTTTATCACTCATCTTCATTGCTTTCTGTTTCGTATATTGTTTCATTTTCTAATATATCTGTTTCACTAAGGTCTTCAATATTTATGTAATCATTTTCTATTACGTTTATTAATTTCTGTTTAATTTGTTGTCTGCAGTCTTTAGCTATATGTCCAATTGTTCCACAATTATAACATTTACAACTTTTAGCATTTTTTGGGTACTTATTTTTATTTTGATGTAGTACCTTCTTTTTGGGTATTTGTTCTTATATTTTTTGTACTTTTTATAATAGTGTTTAAGTTTCTTATATTTTTTATGTCTTCTAGGTTTGTAATATGATTTACATCCTAACTGTGGTGTTATATGTTCTTCACAACATTTATATGGTGATTGTGTTATAAGTTTGAGTTTTTTCGATTTTACATATTCTTCACACATTGTTTTAAATCATGTTCTTAGGAATTCTACTCTTGATCCTAACGTATCTTCTTTTGGTTTATTTTTCTAAAAGATTTTTATCACTTGTCCATAAATTACTGGTGGTAATTTTGAAAAGGATATGTCTAAATATCTGAGTTTTTCTTCTGTAGTTATACTTGACTAGTAATAATATTTGCTGAACAGTTCTATATATTCTTTTAAATAACCAATATCACATATTGTTAGATTTAGGATATTTTGCCTCGCAGTTATTCTAATTTGGTCTTCATATATTTTTTCGATGTTTGAATGTAAAAATTCCGCTTTGATTGATCTTAAGTATTTCTCCAACATATCTAACGGATTTGTAGTTGTTGTCCCTTTACTATCGATTTCTGCTCTTAAGGATTCTTTTAAAGAACTAGGTAGTTGGTCAAACCATAAATATACATTTCCTACAAATGAATTTTCGATATAAGCTGGTACATTTTTTTATTTCTATTTTACTTTCAGAAATATGTTTACTCATTTCTGCTTTCTATATTTGTAGCAGTATTAATATGTTGTTCGTATTATCAAGATTTAATATTCCTTGTTTCCATTCTTTTTTTTTTATTTTAGTTTTTAGTCTGGATTTCCAAATTCTTTCCCATCGTTCATTTTTATTGTAGTCATCATAATGTCTGTTTCTACTTGGATTTCCTTTATGGGTTCTTCGGCCTGCTGAATATTCTTCCTTGATCTTGATTCCTTCCTTAGGTGTCGTATTCATATTTATTTCCATGTCTGCATCTTGTTCTTGATTCATTAATTCAGTATATGTTACACTTGGTTCATAGTTTTCTGTTTCAATTTCATTATCAGTTTCTGATTTTTGTGGGCTATTGATTTTTAACATATTGATTTCTTTATCTTCTTGTATACTGTTTAATTTTAATTTATCTAGTCTTTCATTTACTTGTTCAAACTTTTGATCAATTTTTTCAATTAATTTTTCTAATAACCTTATTACTTTGTCCATTTTATCTTCCAGACGTGCCGGGCAACCTTGCACCAACAGTTTTTGTTTGGCAGGGCAACCTTCATATTGCCACGTCTTTAATTTAGGCTTAGGTTTATTTTCTTCATTAAGTCTTCTTATCCTGTGTAGTACAGTTTATGTATTCATTTCTTCTTCATCTAGTATTAAGTACATATCATCCTCATTTAGTTCCAAAAATTTTCTATCTAGATTTGTTTCAATTATTCTACACTTTTGTCCGAAAACAAACGTTTTTTTTAATCGGTTTCGTATTCTGATTTGTTCATATAAATGACTCTGTTATTACTATTCCAATAATTAGGTCCTGATTGTACATAGCTGTTAAATATTTTATTTCTCTTTTAGCTATCTGGTCTGAAATATAAAGCTTTTCTGGTTTACGTTCTACTTTCTGAAGTTTCGGTTTCTTTTGGTCTATATTTCTTAAAAGATCATTTAACTGGTTACTTATTCTTTTCTGATTTTCCAAAACTATTTTTAAATATTGTAATATTTTTTTCAAATTCCATTTTATCCATGTTTTGTGAAGCGTTTTCCTCTTCGAGTAGTGCAAACATTTTCATTCTCAGGTATGTGCTTTGTGTCCTGTAATCTATCGATATGCCAAACTGAAATAACCATTGTTCTCTATATGATCTATC
This sequence comes from Nymphaea thermarum, assembly GCA_011799765.1. Classification (NCBI taxonomy): domain Eukaryota; kingdom Viridiplantae; phylum Streptophyta; class Magnoliopsida; order Nymphaeales; family Nymphaeaceae; genus Nymphaea; species Nymphaea thermarum. The sequence goes on along the minus strand of JAANDH010000221.1, from coordinate 115,958 downwards.
CAGCTCAAGACTTGCATTTACTGTGTTTCACTCATGACATGACCATCTCACTTTCCCTGATTAGCCTCTGCCTTCGTGGGTATTCGTCTGGGGTCTTTCTCTCTTGTGTTACACATTCAAGCTCTTCTTTTGCCAAACAATCATATAGGCGAACTTAGGTGGATTTCAACTAAGCAAATAACAGAAAATAAGACTATTCTACACATGCTTGAAAATCAAAATATCAACACATGCTCGTAAGGAAAACTAACACTTTTATTCCATAGCTAAAGTAAATATACTCACAGAGATTTCATCGATCCCCGAAGAGGTTGACGATAACTTGCTACTATTCGTCTCTGGAACAGGCTCTATGAGAATATTTAGTTACAAAGCTCTGATACCAAATCTGGGAAGAAGATGTTAAAAACTAGGTAGTTTGTCCAAAACTATTTTTAAATCTTGTAATATACCCTAAATCCTTAAATGAGCTGGACCACATTGCCGTGCAATACGCTACCACCCTTTAGGCGACCTGCTTTACATCCCAACACAAATTATGAATAAATAGGACTAAAAAAAAAAGATGTTAAAAAGCTTCTTGGCGCTTTAGCTTTAAGATTGTATATAGGAAAGATATTTTGAAACGTTGCTTTTTAGTGCTTGTTTAGTCTACCGAAGACTTGTATGGGAATTGGAAAATGTCGCGAAAATAACCCCGTTAAAATGACTGAAAGCCTAGGGTTTACCAGTGAATATGAAATGACAAAATGCCCTTGGCCGGGAGACCCGATGGTCGCTTGAAACTGTAAAAGACCTTGCGAGGACTGGCTTCTCCATTTTGCGTCTTCTTCCTCCCACCATATTCGGACTCGTCTACAGAGTGAGAAAGAGAGAGATGAAGATCGTCGCCGCCTACTTGCTTGCCATTTTGGGTGGGAATACTAATCCCTCCGTCGGAGACCTCAAAACCATCCTTGGTTCTGGTGCGCCTCTCTCTCTCTCTCTTAGACATTAACCTAATGTCGACAAATTGGGCGTTTGGTTTTCGTGGATTATGTGTTTTCCGATAATTGTGTATTGTGACGCTTTAATTCCCTTGCATTTTTTCTTATTCTTCGATGTTATGAATTGTGGTTGTTGGTGATAGAATTTGGCGTGGTTCTAAGAGTTTTCACAACCACCGGTGTAATCAGTGTGTGTGATTTCTTGATTAAGAAATTTTTATTTCTATTGCCTTTGTTGTCCTGTAGATTTAATGTGCCACTATGAGCTTATTTTCATGGGTTTCAGTGAGAAGAGTGTTGTTTCTTGACCACTTTTTGGTTTGCTGGGCTGTTTGTTACGTGTGTGTCTTAGTTGCTTTTCTTGCTTATCTTTCAATCCCTCTGGCAGGGAATGTTATGCTTGTAGGGCTTTTCAATGTGTTAGTATTTGTTAATTTGGGTTTTAGGACTGAGGATCATGTCGAAGTAAGGGTGTCCGATGGACTATTTTTTCCGGAATAATATAGCATATGGGGAGTATTTGTATCTTATTCCAGACTAATGTTTTAGCTCGTCCCACATTTCTGAACTGCTTCATTTATCCAAACCCTAGCAAACCTTTTTTTCACTTTCTTGCTGCTGAAGGTTGAGTATGAAACTCTTTGCATTTGGATCTGGATACTTTTGATGACCTTGAAGAGCAGTCTGGGTGATGGCATGCAGTTGATTTTTTTTTTTTAGATGAATTTGTTGGGAACTTGAGATAAAAATCGATTTCACATTTGAGTTTTTGCTATTGGTTTAGTTTTGGGGGTTTGTTTTTTTGCATTGTGCCCAATTCCGATTGATTTTCGGTAATTTCACTATCTCATTTATAGACTACAAAGAGGTTTGTAATTATCTTTGGCTTTCGTTCATTTCATTGTTGAAATTTGTGATTTTTCTGAAATTAGTGGAAGATTGGTGTTGTGTTCTTGTTTTGAAGTATTCTACAGTTCTATCAATGTCTATTATTTTCTGTCATTTTTCTGAAAGCAGCAAACGCTTTATCTCCCAGATTAAGGACTGAGTCATCAAAAGTTGTTTCTTGACCATGATGAACTTTTGAAAATATATCATACGTTTCTGAAATTAATATTTTGGAAATTGTAAAAATAAGTTCTTCTGATATAAATATAACTGTGTTAATGCAACTGCGTCCATTTGAATTGGTTCTAGTCTATAAACCAATGTTCATAAACGAGACTGTTTACTAACTGAAATATGTTTCTACGTTTAACGTTAGTTACAAAGATATGTTTTAGTAAAATGACAAACATTCTACAAGAAAAGGACTAGAGCAAGGTTTTCGCCAATGTTCATCTTATCTGTCTGTTAAAGTTGTTGCCAGAGTCAATTAAGTGAAGCAAGTTTTCTTCAGAACCAACAGTGAGAAAAGGAAACGCGAAATGATTATATCTGTAGCTGTGGTCATAAAAATTCTCTAGTCTCCCTCTAATTTATCAGTTGAGTGATTTTATGGTAAAACTTACCAAGTATTGACATTGATGATGTCGATGATATGTCATATTATTCTTGCTACTATTGGTTTCTTGTTGTCATTGTTCTTGTTGTTGTTCATCTTTTACTTGTCAATCCTGCTTCTGTTATCCGTTGTTCAGATTCAACCCAATTTAGAAACTTCGGGCGATACCTATGTTTATGTATAGGTTAAAAGCTAGAACTATCGGTGAAAACTTGCTGTGGTTTTCATTCCACTTCATCAGCTACGGTTTCTCTTAGTCAATTATCTATACCAGGACCACCGTGCAATGACACCTTGCAGCAGATATTTGAATCAAGCACCATGGTTCTTAGGTCCTTTAGTGCGGTGGGTTGACCCATTTGTGACTGTTCGTCAGACCTCTGTTACTGTACTATGGAACTAATACATATCTTTCTTGCCAGTCAGCTATCTGTTTGCTTTTTGAGCATAGCCTTTAATTCTCAATTTTGATCTTCGCAAACTTCGGGCCGATATCCCGGGTCTCGGCCCGGGCCCGGGCCCAGCCCGGCCCGGCCTCCCGATTCCTTTCTCCCTCCCCTGGCGGGCCGGCGGCTTGGCCCCTTTCCTCCCGACTCCTTGGCTGACAGGGGGACAGGAAGGGAGAGGGGGGGGGACAGGAAGGGNGGACGGGAGGACTCAGAGGAGGAGGGAGAGAGAAAGGAGAGAAGAGGGAGCGAGAGCGTGGAGAGGAGGGAGACCAGAGGAGGAGGGAGCGAGAGCGGGGAGAGGAGGGAGATCAGAGGAGGAGGGAGAGGGCTCAAAGGAGGAGGGAGAGGGAGAGAGAAAGGAGAGAAGAGGGAGCGAGAGCGGGGAGAGGAGGGAGAGAAAGGGGGGAATCGGGTCGGGCCGGGCCGCCGCCGGGCCGGCTTATTGGGCCCGGGTCCGGCCCGGGCTGGGAAAATCCCAGCCCAAGCCTGGCCCATACCGGGCCGGGCCGGCCCGACGGCAGCCCAGCCCGACGCCCAGGCCTACTACTGGCCGGCCTGCCGGGCACGACTGCACAGCGAGAATTATTGAACTTCTCAGTAGCCTTGGTTGGGCAGCTGCCATATTAAATTCAGAAGACACTGTTTGGTTGCAGTACTTCTTAAATGTGCCCACATGTTTGCAATATATATATATATATATATATATATATATAGGAAAACAAGTAGTTGTCAGATCCTCATATGCCATATTTCAAGGGAATTGTTTAAGTTCATTAATTTGAAAGAGATCCAATGATGAAAATTAAGTTGAAAATATTGAAAGTCTAGTTGTATTTTCAAAAAACTGAAATACACTTTAGTGGAGAGGAAACAAATAGGTTTTTTCTCAATTGATACTTTCTTGTCTTCTTTGAGTACTTTAGTCTCTTAAAAGTACAACTAGGTTCTCAATTTTTTTTAACTTAATCTACACCATATAATCTTTTTGAAATCATTGGCAATAATTTCTGTCAACTATATATATATATATATATATATATATATATATATATATATATATATATATATATATATATATCTGTGTGTGTGTGTGTGTGTGTTACTGGATGACTAAATGTTTAAAAACTGCAATTAAAAAAAAAAACCATGCCACAAAAACGGGAAACATTAAGTATGTTTTATGTTATGGTAACAGTTTATGGTGTTGTTAATGACGATTTATGATATTTGTCGCAGTAGTTACCCAATAACATCCCACAGCTATTTCAAAATCCTCATATGTTATATATATATATGTTGAGAATTTTGAAACTGAAGAGATATTTCTTTGCAAGTTTGGTGATATAAATTGACACACTAAACCGCTGACGGTAGGCAACTGATGTTGTTGCATGAAGCTGAGGGTGTCGTCAGTGATGAGCAATGCTCCCATACTTCTCAACCTGGACTGCGACATGTACTCGAACGATCCAATGGTGGTGCACCGAGCCATGTGCTTCTTCCTCGACCCGCCTCTCTCCACCATCGCCTTCCTCCAGTTCCCACAGATCTTTCCGGGAATCAACAAGCATGACATCTACGGCAACGAGTACAAGCGCCTGTTTCACATCAATCCCTTGGGCTTTGATGGATCGCTGGGTCCGAATTACCTCGGCTCCGGAACTTTTTTCCAGCGCAGGGCTTTCGCCGGAAAACCATCGAAGCCGCCGCATCCGGAACTCGTCCGGGGACAATCTTCTTGTATGAATGGCGGGATCAGAGAACCCACCTGCTCAGAGGCAACCATGGAAGCAGCTCATGCTGTTGCAGCCTCCAATTATGAGCAAGGATCTGAGTGGGGATCCACTGTAAGTATATGTATGGATACATGACTTTGTGAGGATTTGAAAGGTCCATCTTGATACATAAAATCCTATTCTTTGTCATTTCCCGTACTTGAAAATTGATGTTGCATGCATGTAGTTAGTTTCTTAATTGATATTAAAGTTTCAAATGATTAGATCAGATACAACAAGATTCATTAAAGGTTGGATTGTATGTACATGCATGGATACACATTATGTATTTGTGTTCTAAGAAGATTAGTATTTGTTGAATGCCAGATTGGATACAGGTATGGCTCCCTGGTAGAGGACTATTACACCGGCTACCTCATGCAGTGTGAAGGATGGCGGTCGGCTTTTTACAGTCCGCCGGAGCCGGCATTCCTCGCCGACTTTCCAATTTGCCTGCTGGACATGCTGAGCCAGTGTAGGAGATGGAGCGTGGGGTTGCTGGAGGTGCCCTTCTCTTCTGGGCCTTATGGTCCATCCCTCTCATCATCTATGCTCTCCTCCCGCAGTTTGCTCTGCTCATTGGTTTCCCTCTCTTTCCCAAGGTCTCTCTCTCTCTCTCTCTCTCTATATATATATATATATATATATATAACATTCTCGCATTGCTGGAATTAGTTATTATCACTCATTCACTGTTAAACAAAAACAGCTCATTTTTTTAAATCTGATACATTGTTTTTTAGTTAAAGTGATAGAGTTTGGAACTCCAGTAGCTTTCTGATTTGATGATGATATAGATTAAAAAAAAAAAGATACTAAGATTTTTTTAAGTAGAAATAGTAGAGTATATTCTTGTTGCCATTTTCTTTATTGAGTACAATCAATAATAATAAATAATGAAAATCATGGCTCTAAGAATCAAAAAGACTATTTTTTTTATCAAGTAGTTAACTTGAATAGGATTTTCTATTATGCGGCTCATCCACAGTGTGCCTGTTCGTGGAAACTTAACGTGCTCAGTTCATCTATTATGTGTATATGCACCCATGCATTTATCAGTACACAGAATTTGAGGACATACATTTATTGTAGGCTTTACACGTAATAATAAAGGATCGACCAAATTCTAGAATCAGTACATAATGTAATAAACTGATGATAAGATCACTAGAATGTCCAAATAGAACATACGTGCAAGAGCGTGCAACACGAACTTTGAGTTTTCGACCTATATGGTTTTATATCTCAGCCGTTCATCACCTGTCTCTTAAAAGCACAGTTTTAATGCCAAAAGTAGCTAATCTGATATATATCCTGTTACATAGAACATTATAAATGTGTATCAGTTTTAAAGTTGAACAAAGAAACTGATGGTATCATGGTACAATCTCAGTCTGGACAAATGCATTCCCTATTCAATAAACAAAAGCTAGAAATTTAACTTCAAAGTTCAAACTATTTTCACAGGCATCTGATCCATGGATTTACCTCTACACATACCTCTTCCTGGGCTCCTATGGCCAAGACATGATTGATTACATCATGGAGGGAGGCACATTTGCAAGATGGTGGAATGACCAGAGAATCTGGTTGATCAGAGGGGTCTCCTGTTTCCTCTTTGGCCTCTTTGACTACTTGCTGCAACGCATGGGCATCTCCATCTCTGGCTTCCACGTGACCAACAAGGATGTCGATGATCAAGTTGTTAAGCGATACAAGCAAGGCCTGTTTGAGTTTGGGGTCGATTCACCAATGTTCTTCACCATTTCTGCTACTGCAGTTATCAACTTGGTTGCACTGGTAGTTGGTGGAGTTAGAGTAGTGATGCAGGGGGATGTGGAGGAAATGATGGCGCAGTTGTTCATATCCGGATTTGCAGTGGTGAACTCTTGGCCTGTGTATGAGGCCATGGTGGTTAGGAGAGATGGTGGAAGAATGCCAACCAAGATTACGGTGCTCGCTGCATTATCTGGCTGTGCTTTCTATCTGGCGTCTGAGTTTGCGAGGAGAAACTGGACTTGAACACTCTGCTGGTGAACAAATCCCATATTGGCATATTGAAGCAGTTTTCTCTGGAAACAGTACAATAAAGGCAGAATAAAATCTCTCTCCTTCATGGACAAAGGATCTGCCTTTAGATTTGATACACTTGAGTGGTGGTTAGTTTTTAAGACTTCCAATTTTCAAGTAGAAAGAAGTCTTTAAGAGTTTCATACTCTAGCTTGCCTCACAAAATCTAGTTCATCCCTTAGTTTATTCTGGTAACTATCTGCCCAATCCTAAACTGCCAACAAAAGATGATTACCTGTAAATTAACCAGAGATCGAGCAAATAGATAGTTTTCAACAATCGATCTCGCCTTATCTGCCGTTTTCTATCTGAATTCGAATTTAATTGGAACCAAATAAACTCTGAGTATGTTTCCACAGAAAAAGTCAGAACCAGATATCAACCTTAGCTCAGATTAAGAAAGTTTGAAAATGTAGAGAACGTGGTTTTGCTTCCAAAATAGAAGATGCAGGAAATGACTTTGAATCTGTAAATATTAAAAGGTGTAAAACATGGTGAAAATAAATAACGAATCACCCACGTTGTTCTCTTTCATTTTTACAGGAACACATTTTTCTGAACTGTTACAGGAAAATATATAGAAAACGTAGTTTTGCTTCTAAAATAGAAGATGCATGAAAGGACTTTTAATCTGTAAATATTAAAAGGTGTAAAACATGGCAAAAATAAACAAGCCACGGCGTTCCCTTTCATTTTCCAGAAGCACATTTTTCTGAATGGTACAAGACAACCATCAGGTGAAAACCAATGTAGTCAAAATAGAAGAGATGCATACTGAAATGTACATTCGCTGCCTTGAGATGCTGAAGTGAAGCGTCCAACATAGTTGGCCTTGAGGTACGCCTCAGTGATGAAGCATGTAACTCACTACCAACTTTCTCTGAAATGAAATTTACTTGAGATGCTCAATTGCTTACGATTTCTTTCTCCTAGAAAACATGGGGAGTACATTTTCGCTCCCATACTGTCTGTAACTTTGAAAATGGAGCTTCCATTCTCGTAGACGATTCCCTAAAGCTATATACTCCTTCTCCTGCCCTCCCAAAACAAAAACTCCTTTAAGAATCCATGGTGATTTTCTGTATTTCTTGTTTTTCCTCTTCTCCTCATCCGCATCTGAAACATGCTGCTTTTGTGCGTGTTTTTATTTATTTTTGGTACAATTTGTCATACTCAGCATAATCATTCAAGTTCTATTGACCAGAAAATCAGAAAATCATTATAGCGAGGCTTGCAAATCCATACAGCAACAATCAATGTTCCATCGAGTGTATTTGTTGTCTGGCAGTGCTCTCAACTCGTTGCTTCTTTAGTTTGGTTTTTCCCTTTGTCGTTGTTTAACTTTTCATAGTGTAAAACGTCTGCCGCTTCAAATTTTGTGGTATCTATCACTGCAGAAATTGATGATAAATTCATGGTGGTAGGACTGGTTCCAAGGGAAGCTTCTCTTGTTCCTTTAGAACTTAGTTGCCCACTTGCATTTGGGATAACACCGATTTGGTGTCTCTTTCCTCCAAACCCAACTCCAAAGTTCCTTGAAAGAATTGTCCTGTTTATTGCAGTTGAACTTCTACGAGATTCAATATTTGATCCTTTCGCTACTTCCTAATTGCCACCTATTATATAAAACTGATCCATACCTCCTTCCATCATTAACATTTCCACTGTCCGTTTTTATGAATTTGCTGTTATGCACCTTTCTTCATTCTTTACTAAATGCATTAACTTTATTAATGCTTTTAAAAATTAGCATTACTTTGTTAAGGTAAAGAATTAGTGTCATTCTATTTTCAGTTTTATCCAGTTGTTTTCAAATTGAGTTGCATTGTGTTTTGTGGAAGACCTTATCTTAAATCTGAATATCTTGTATATGTAATTATCAGATGTTAAAGTGGTTAAATATCATCTTTTTAATTGTCGTTACTTATATTGTGTCACTTTGATTACGCAATGTATTTGATTTGATCCTGAAGTTTACACAACATCTTAAGGCATATGTCTTGCCTCATAATAAGCTCAACGCTTCACTTTGTGTCAATGCCTCTTAACAACATTTGAGAAACAAAGATATACAACTTAGTAAAGCCTCAACGAGATTATGACTTATATAAAATTTTATTATCAAATGATAAAGAAAAGACCTATTTAAAACTTATTCATATAAAAACATGAAATCTAGCATACTTAAATTTGTTTTCACGAATCCAACCCTGTGATTATACTCACGTTCAGAGCTATAAAATAAAAAGTTTACAGGTCCAACATTAATCTAAATTATAATAGTCTTAGATTCATCGGTTCTTCAGAGTTTTCAACTTTCATTTTAATCTTATAACTTTGAACATTCCAAAAACACACACATTTGATTTGAATGAAAAAGCAGGGCATCATAATCTACATACAAACTAAATCCAAATTTATGTCAGATATGACATCATGACAACAATATTTGTCTTTTTTATTGAATATGCAACAATGAGCATTTAATTAGAGTTCAATGAAAATAAAAATACTTGAAAAGAGTTGCAAAACTTGATATTGCTCCCATATTGATGTAGTACATGTGTGTGTGTGTGTGTGTGTGTGTCTTGCATCATAAGAATAATATGATGTCTTTAAGGCTTCTAATAACAACCCAAACATAAGTAACAAATCTAAGCAAAAATTAATTTGTGATATTATTTCATCAAATCTAAGAATACAAATCCATTCCACAGGCTATGCAAGATCATGGATGCCAAAAGGTTTCTCGATCGGGTGAAAACAACACCCATGACCAAGCCTAAGAATACAAGAGGCAGCATTCTTTGAACATTGAAGTGCGCCAGGGCAAACATTAGAGAACTGACACCTACTGCACACCAAACAGGCATGTACCGGGTAAGTGATGGCAGCAGGAATCCCCGGAACATAATCTCTTCCCAGATTGGGGCACAGACTGACACAACAATTGCATAAAGAGACATAGCAATAGGGTCACGCGCCATTATCGATTGCTCCACATTCGATGTCATCGGTGAAGGGAAGGGCAGAAGATCGAGGTTGATCTGAGCCAACCGATTTACCAGTGGAAACATGAGGCAGCCCAGGGCTACGTCAAGTTGCCATTTTCCCTTGAGACTGAAGCGGAACCAGTTTGGTGGAAGTGGCTGGTACCGAGAAAGGCAACTGTGGAGGATAGCAATTCCAGCAAGCCCCTCAGCTATGTCTGTTAAGAGGCTATACAAAGCCTGGCCTCTGTAAGTTAGTGTTTCTTTGCTAATTCCAGCGGTGTGAGCAATGAAGGGGATAGTCCAAGAACCAACAAACCAGAAAGAAGCAATCCACAGGAGCATGACCTGATAATAATCTCTTTCAATTAGATAAAGCATTGAAAATTTTCTGACGCCATCTGCCATGGGAAGTTTGAAACAAGAAACATGAGAAGTTTTTACTGCAAAATCTGACCTGGAGAATGGTTTCTGCTGTCCAAGGTACGGTCCAAGGCTCCACATGAAGGAATCTAGAGACAACATTGACAATCTGGAACAAGGGAACAGAGGTTGAAATGTTCTAAATTTCCACAGCAAGCAGAACTTGATATGAAGTGCTATCTATGAATGACCAAATAAAAGAAAATCTAAGGCCAATGATTCAGGCAAAGGGTGCTTTATCAGCCATGTTGTCTTCATCTGCATTTCTCCCATGCAATGTGAAAAGTAAACAACATAAACCACTAATTTCTTCTAGAACCAAATCTACTCTCTCTGACGATGAAAGATGCTTTGGATTCATTGATAGTCTGCAAGTATTTTTTCATGGGACCATAAATAAAATCTCTTCATTTTTCATGAATGGGCCAGGATCCTCCACCATGGAAGGATATCCCAACGTCAAACAAGATAACAAAAATGTGACTACTATGTTTGTACACTTAACCTAAAGGCAATAGATGAGGAAAAACCTTTTGAAGTACACGTGTTGACTGCTGCTTCTCCACTGGCAATCCGTTCAGTTCAAGATTAGGTTCTAACTTTTCTGACTGGTTTTCTTCAGATTCTGCATTATTAACGTCAAAAGGCGATCTCTCATGGGCATAACATCCTAGTTTCCATGCCTACAAAGAAAGGACAAAACAGAAAGACGAAACAAAAGTTAGTCCAAATAGCCCAAGAATGATAGGCTGTAAGTTTGTTATTATGACAATTAAAAAAACTCAAATCACAACTTAGTTTGCCAGTATGTGTCAATAGCAGAGACCTATACTTGATAAAAGTGGAAAGACGTGTTTCGTTATTCTAAACAGACATTCAGTGACCAACAAAAGCAAAAGGTGTAGCAGGCAATGTCTGTTTCTCCAGCTATCCCTTTTGCTTTTGTTGGCCGCTAAATATCTGTTCAGGACAATGAAATTATGAAATACATCCTTTCCACTTTTATCAAGTACTGAGAGCTGATTCTCAAAATCTGTCAGTACTACTCAAAAGAAAAATCACGAGCAGTCCCAAGCTCCAAAGATTTGCCTGGTGGCAATTCATACTCTCTCAGTATGATTTTTCAGTTGATCTGGTAAAAGGAGTGCATCATTCATTACCAGATGCCCTCACCCATGAATGCAAAACAGGTCTCCGCTATTGATGCATATTGATATTGGCAAACTAAGTTATGATTTATCTACAAAATTAATATAGAAGCAAGAAACATCAAACTGCCCCTAGATTGTGATGAACCACTTCAAGAGATATCAAATATTCCATTCTAGACAAGTTGGGAAAAATTCTCACCAAGTAATGTTACTAACCAGCTCCCATTTCATGAAATATGAACTAATATAGAAACTGTATGCTACTAAACACATATTTTCTGGTGATTTATGTATAAAAATAAGTGAAGCGGTCAAGCATTGGACCTAAGGCCCTGTATCATGGCCCAAATGAACAAATTTGTTCCAGCTCTCCACAAGATCTTGTTGAACACTAATCCTCTTGATACAGAAAATGTTTTCATTCATTACAAAGAAACTTCTTAAGTGATTACTTTAAATCGTGTCCAAGGAAGTCTTACAAATGTATGTCATAAGGATTTTTCTGTGTTTTCTCTTATGGCACTCTCTCCAAGAAAACTAACAATGAAGAGGCAATAAGTAAATACAGAAGGAAGTTGCTGAAGCACATTCTAATAAACAGCTCTCAGTAGCCAGCATATACAACTGGAAGTTGCTCAAACATAGAGATCTCAAATTGCATAAACAAATAAAAGTGTTCTTGCATTACTATATGAATAATTTTCTGTTTTATGCAATTTGATTATTCACCATTAGTTATGAATCAGTAAGCAAGTGTGAAATCATGTTATATTGAACAGCAACTTAAAAACTAAAGGAGGAAGTTAGTCCAACAACTTAATGTTGGATAGAAAACATTTCAGGCAAACAAAGGTCCCATAAAATCCAAAATACAGTCTGGTGGTTTGCCTGAACATTGATGCTGTTATTCAAGCCTAGACAGATACTTGGACTTTAGTTGAACATTAGAAGCCAATATAGGGGAGGAAAATTTAATTAGGCGAATCAATGGAAATTTCTTATGATTGCCAGAGCATTATGTGAAAGCTATGCAATTTCATTCATCAGTTTCTTGGTGACTTATAGGGGACTTCAAACATAAACAGCTCAGAGATACACTCTACCATTTTTCGATGAAACTGTTGATGGCACTTTAGCCTTTCATTGGCACTTTCATGTGCTCGTTCACCATGTCATCCCTCTATGAGATATCTCCTAGAATTGTACTCCCTAATATTAATTCCTTTAGGAACACAAGGAGCCACTGGAATAATTATTGTTTGCAAAACACCCACGGACTTCTGTTTCACCACTTCCTTTCTCCTTCTATCTTCTGTGTCCAAGTTTTCAAACACTTCAAGCATGATTCAACCCTATAATTACCAACTGAACCATCAGGATAGCCGTTAAGTAAGCAGTAATCATAGTTTGGTTTCCAACAAAAGTCTCCATGAAATTCTTTATAACCTACAAAATTTAACTAAATCTAATAGAAAATAAAGTGACCTCTAACAGTGACACCAAGCCGGCATAGCTAAAGCCTAAAGGAATGTGTCCAATCGCCTATCTCACCCACCATCTTCAAGGAGCTAACCTTTTTACTTCAAACTAGTGAACATTTCGAAGATACCTCATTCATCTGGACCAACTTGCACGGACGCTGTGAGATATCTACTTTAGGATAATACAAGCTTCAAAAACTGTCAATCCAACCAGACTACTAATAACAATTCACTTCATAGTGGTATGAACTACAAAAACCACAATACTGCGAATGCAATAAGCAATGGGGAGAGAGAGAATTCAAACCTTCTACACAGTGTAAACAAGAGCTAGTAAATACATGCCAGCAGCTCACTTGCTCCAAAATAAATAAATAAAAAGGTCCCCAAAATGACGAGAACCAACGAATTCCCACACCACACTGAAATAAAAAAGGAGCAAAAGGAATTAAGCGCCCGCATTTCACCTGAGTGGGAGCCCCGGAACAAGAAAACCTTCCGCGAGAGCACAGATTCCGAGGCGAGAAAGCTAGGGCTAGGACTCTCGTCTTGCCACCGGAGGTGGGAGCGGAAGGAAGAATCGACGGCAACGGGCGGCCCGAGCCCACGCGGAGGCCGATCATCTGGCGGACCGAGTTGTCTCTGTCCCCCCGTAAGCCCTAGTCTCCTGCATCAGAGGAACCACCGACCTGCAACAACCACGACGCCACAAAGAGAGAGAGAGGCGGCTCTATCCGTAGACAGCGGGCGCAGGAGGAGGAGGAGTCCCCGCGTTGCCGGCCCCGCGGTCACGTCTTTCTCTTAAATCGATGAATTCGATCAATGAGATCGTCGTTATGAAGCATTGTCAACACTTTAAAGCAAGTTTAGACATTTTTTTCCGTCGAAAAGAGAAATATCAATCCATTGGTAAGAAAAGTTTGGACGCTCTGCCACGAAAAATCTATTGATTCGAATGCGAGGTACTTTTCAATACCTCATTTATGAACGTTTACTTCAACGTAAATGAGAAAAAGACTATATTATATTTGAACCCAATTCCAAAATTTGCAGTTTGAATCTAATTGGGCCCTAAGTTTAAATTGGCGTCTAAATCAGAATCTCATTAGATTTCAAACTGCATTATGATATTGAGAAACGAATTTCTGAATATAGGCAATGATAGAGGATATTTATTTGAAAAGAGAATTTTAATCTGAATCTTGCCGAATATTTAGTTAAAACAGAATTTAAATCTAAATCATACTGGATGCCATTTTTCCAATGAAAGGAGGGAAATAAAAAAACTAACAAAGGAAGTTATTGCGTTTGTTTGGTGTGAATTGAGGATGAGTGGTGGTTGTTTTAGCAGTAGCCACGTCCTGGACTGAAAGGGATGGCCTTAACCATCAGGAACAAAGGGGGCTGAACCCAGTGTTGTCAATCTCATTTTTCTATGTCCTTTCTATTTGCTTGCCCATCAGTACATATCAGCCCTGATTATTTTTTCATTTATTTAAAAAAATAACTATAAATGCTTAAAACATTTAACAAATTAAAAAATATTTAATACTCAAAAACCAATAGCAATTACATCCATTTTTGTTTGCAAGGACCACCACTTAAGTTGGCGAGCCGGATCATGGACAAAAATTTGGTAAGGGAGAGATACCCAAAAGAGGCCAAAGCCCTTCTCCCTTTTTCTTGCTTTTGTGGTTCATAGTTGTTTCAGGACTTGAGTGGGGACAGTGGGGGAGGGAGGGGAAGCTCGCTTAGGCCATGGCCCCACCCAACCAAATTTAAAAAAAAAAAATCTAGTATAAAAATTGAAAAATTGTTTTTGTCTCAATATATTTTTTGAATATAAGTTCAGTTTGGGCATACTCAAATCCAACCCATAAAATTCAGTCTCCATTTGACCCGCCCTTGCGAAAATTTCTGGCTCTCGTCAACTAAGTGTTTTGTATCTACTTTTAGCTGTTGAGGGAAACAACGACAATAAGAATCAAACTGATGACCTGTCCAGCATTCAAATTTACATGTCGAGTGAAGCTTTTGGGCCTCTTTTCCGAACAGTGGATTCTTAACATCTTTTTCATCCTCAAGTATTTTTTTTTTTTTAAAACATCTCTCTCTCTCTCTTGTGAAAGCAACCAAGAAGTGTTTTTCTCTTTCATGGCCTCAAGGTTTAGCGACAAAGTCTCTTGACTCGAAGTGTAGTTCTTCATATGAGAAACTAAAAAAGAAAAAACTAATAAGATGTGCAACAAAGAGATCTTCAAAACATATGTGAGGCGTTACATGGATATATATATATATATATATATATATATATATATATATATATATATATATATATATATATATTAAAATTATTATTTTTATTATATAATTATGTATATATTTCATTATAAATAAATGTTTTATGTTCAATAGATGGACTCCATTTCAAGCTTTTCTCCAGGCATTACCGGAGGAAAGTGATAGCCACCCCTTCAATGGTACATACTCTCTCTCTCTCTCCATCTTGGTAAGAAAAAAAAAGTTAGACCCACTAAAAATAATTATTAAAGTGTTGGTTTTTGCAATCAAACTTTATAGATACATTAGGAGTGATTTGGTGACAAACATGTATTAAGTTACTTATGTTTTTACTTTAATAACATTTATTTAATAATAAAAAGTGAACGGTTATCAAAGCATCCAAATTGTGGTAGTAGAAAAATCATTTTTTTATAAAATTAACTTAAACAAAACTTGGTTTATATTAAATTGGTATTTGTGATAATATTCACATTTTGTTTAAAATAATTTTCAATATAAGTTTAAGTCATTTAGCTTTTGTCTTTTATATATATATATATATATATATATATATATATATATATATATATATATATATATATATTGTATATTAAGTGAGTGAATGGTTAAATAGTCATCCAATCATCTAACCAAAGACATTCATTTAAACGAAATGAATGGTTAAGAAAAAAAAAGTATAAACTAATATTAGCTTATGAAAATGCAGATCAACAATGTAGATTAAATGGATGAACAATGTAGATTAAATGGATGGATGACTTTAAAAAAAGGTTAAAGTTGCTAATTATTTTTTATTATATATATAATTTAAAAAAATAATGTTTTGATCGAAAAATGATTTCTGTTGTAAAAAAAGTAGTGGAGTTGTAGGCAGAGAGAGAAGCAGAGTGGTTTGTGAATAAATGTCACGTTAGCAGCCTTTCCGCGATTATTCTTCCCCTCCCTTATCCATCTCTCTCCCTCCCTCTGATTCTTCATCCTGTTTAAACCAGTGACTGACTAACTGCTGCCTCGACACACAAAAATGGCTGCCTTCTCCTCGTCGGCTCTCCTCTCCCCTTTCTCTCCTTCCCTGAAATCAAACGCCAACTTGGGTTCCTCTGGTTCCCTTCTCCTTGGGTCGTCATCTCCTCTTGTGGTCTCTTACAGCAATGGTCCTCGTCCTACATCGATGAGAAGAGCCCGCTCCTTCAATTTCGTCCGAGCTCAGACTCTAGACTTCTCAGGGTCTTTCTTCGAAGACGGTATCGGCGATGGCGACAATGATTTCGGGCCGTCCGCGTCGTCCATTGCCATTGATGAGAAGAAGGAGGAGCCGCAGTGCCCGCCTGGCCTCAGGCAGTATGAGACCATGGCAGTCTTGAGACCGGACATGTCGGAAGATGAACGGCTGGGGTTCACTCAGCGATACGAAGAGGTGGGTTTTTCTAGTTGGAAGGGGATTTGCACAAAACACACAAAAAGAAAGAGAGAGAGAGAAAGAATGAAGAGAATGATAACCCTTCAATTGTTTTTGTGATCATTCTGAACATCTATTGGTCAATGTGTAATAGATTTTGCTTTCTTTGACAATGTTGCTTGATTTTTGTTTTTAGGAGGTGCATCTCCTGATCTGTAGTTTTTTTGCCCCCCAGTTCCTTGCCGCAACTTGGAAATTCTTGCATTTTCCATATCGAGTTCCTTGTTGTTATACTCATTGTCCATTCTCTTGAACATTTTAGGAAACTAAGGTGAACCTAAAGTTTTTCATGTCACTTGCTCTTTTAAAGAATTTTTGTTATTTCTCTTTGATTTTAAACGGTTTTGCAATTGTGTCTTCTTTTAGCGTTTCTGGGGATTGTGATTATATTTTGCTTATAAGAAAGCAAAATTGTTTTAGCAAGCTGCTAAATCTGTGTCCACTGTTCAGGATGATCATATGACAGTGGTTGCTACTTCTCTTGTAACTTATTCTATATTTTTACTCAATGGAGACCTTCCTCTTCACTTTTTTCCGTCTGAATAATATTTAATTTCGTTTTGTTTAGTTTATACTGATGTTTTACTCGAGAAAGTATATTATAATTTATAACTTATAACCAACATTAGTGCAACTGTTTGATGGTTCGATGCTGTGTATGCGAAACCTATGCCGTGCATTTTTTGTTTAATATTTTTCTTTGTACATTATAAAAAATTGTAAAATCATGCATCTTCCCTTTGTAGACTTACTATCTTGTGTATTTGTTTACCTTAATTTCTTGATTTTCTTCAATTAGCTATCTTATTTAGCTTCTGGAATTTTTTATTACTGTTGGTCTCTGAAACCTAACATACGTGTTGTTGTAAAGGCAGTTCAGATGATTGTGTGTACAACATCGACTTCAGATATGCATGATTAGATTCAGCTTATAAGTTTATGGGGACTAGATATTGATAATTTAGAGTAGCCTTTAGTTGAGCCTTTGCAGTTGTTGAATGATTTTCCTACGATAATATAATTTAGTTGCTCAGTCCTGAAAAGTCGGTCCATCTCCTTTATGTCTACGAGCCTTGTTGCTGTTTCTCAATTGTTCTTAATCTTCGTGTTCCTCTGTCTTGGGTTGTAAATTTGTTGTCACACGGACATTTCTTCCTTGTCCAGCTTGGGCTGATGCATGTCCCTTTGCTTGTTAAACAAAATTTTAGGCATCTTAACTGTCTTATACTACTACTATGAAATTCCTAATCGAAGCTAAATATAAACCACTATGAATCCGGCTTACCTCAAGATAGGTTTTCCGCAGGTGAAATTGACATTTGAGCTTTTGGTTTTAGATTAAATTTATATATCAAACAGTTCTTGTATTGACCAGGCTAATCGAAATGCTAGAATAATCAAGAAGCATACTTCAGAAGTGAAAAGTGAGAATCACCACACTTTTGAAAGCAGACAGGAAGCACAATTTTGAAAGGACTGCTCCCAACATGAAGGAAGTGAGCTTGCTATTGAATAGAAAGCAATGGGGCCGAACTTCCTAAACTGGAATCTCAATTTTCATATGTTTTGTGGTTTTTCCTATAATTTAGATGTGCTTGTGTTTTATGCTTCTACCAAACTAAAATAATAGTTTACAGGAAGACTAATATAGATATCAAGGTTGGGAGGGTAAAATATATCGTTTTACTTCAAATAAGCTTTTTAACCTAATTTTCAGGAAAAAACCATTTTTGCACGGTTTGGACATGGCTGATTTTTTTCTTTATTCTCTATTTCTTCCGATTCACTTCATAGTCAGTTTCCACTTTCCACTTTCCTTCCTAGTCCACTTCTGGTTCAATTCTTGGTCTGCTTCCAATTTGTTCTCCACTTCCTAAAACTTAGTTTTGCTTCTGTGTTCTACTTCATGTACGATGTTATGCTCCCACTTATATCGTTGTTGACTGTGGTATTAAGAAAGCTAATTCTTTACAGTGAAGGCAGAAAAATGGGAGTTGCTTTTGAGAAGGACAAACAGTGGTTGATCATGAATTAGTCTCAGTGGCAGTGGTTCAAGGACAAAGGTGTTAGTGCCTGTGCAAGCAAACATTATGGAAAAGAAATGTCAAATTAAGCATGAATTACTCTAAAGTGTCTCCATTTGCTCCTAATACACTGATATCTGAGTTAGTAAACATTCTTTGGTTCTCCAATCCATTTTAAATCAGAAACCATGATAGGGCTCCACAAATACATTGTAACTGACTACATTATACTGAATGTCCTGACACTCTGGAAGAAGAATGAGTGCGATAGAAATTAAATCAGAAGGATACCTGCGTGTGCATTAGATGAGGCAATGGGTGTCAGTCTTCAGTCATTATTAAATTGGAGATCTTTCTTATCATGGCAGCCTGCACTGAAACTACATTTGTCTCAAGAAAGTCCCTGGATTGTCTAATGGCATGTAATATCCTCTCAATTGTTCAACTACATCATTGTTCTTGCAGTAACTGTAGACATATAGCTTTCATCTGTGGTGTATATTATCATTGGCATGTGTTTCTACTTTGAATAAAATTTGAATGGCCGATAGGGCTATTGATGTAAAGTTGGATGCTTCCTTCTGGTTATTTTTACTTCTCTTCTGCAAATTCTAACAAAACCAAGAAAATTTTAGTTCTTTTGCTGCACCTAAAATTTGTTCTTGCCAAATAGGAGCTAATGTTTCTATAAATGTGACTATAATAGTCACTAAAGAAGAATATAATAGAAAAAGACACTAAGGCCACTTGGAAATATATCAATCTTATTGAATGAATGTCAAATGGCTGTGTAAAACAGCATACATGTACAAGAGGCGGCCCAAGAATATATACAAGCAATAAGAGTGAAGTAGAGAAGGAAGAGAGGGCTATTCTAGCTGTTGGAGGTTCCAACGGCTCATAAAGGAGCCGTTGGAACTCCCAACGGCTAGAACA